>CM046879.1:95306747-95906747 GCA_025667525.1 Glebionis coronaria
GAGTGACATTTTACGTTGTAAATAGTTTTAATTATCGTCTGTTCAGTTCGACTTGACTACATGCTTAAAAGGTTAGTCGCGACTCGTATATCGTGAGTAACCACATAGTTTAAGTACCGCATGTCAAGTAACTTGTCTAGTATGGTTCATGATGAGTAATTTAAAAGATTTAACTGCCAAACAAAAGATACATAATACCCATATTAGATATATGTGCTAGCGGTTGTGGTGCAAAACAAAGCCTGCCGTATAGTAGGAATATATGTTTTTCCATACCAAATCCAAAATTCACCAACCATCTTCATATAAGTCCAGATATCCCAACTATCATAAAGTATTACTAAACTCGATAAGAAAATGTCTTGCCTAATTTCAGTTTCCTTCAAATTAAATTTTCAAACTATTACTAGAAGTATTAGATTGCTAGAAGACTTAACGAAAATGGAAACTACGTTACACTTGCTTTCATTTCACATAGAATTCACCAACCATCTTTGTAGTGGATATGCTAGCTGTTATATAGTAGTCAGCTATTTACCCTACCTAAAGTCAAACTACTCTATATGAGATATGTTCTGTTCCAATCCTCCATATCAGCTAACATACGGTAATTAAACCCCTTATACTCATTTGTCATCTAATTAGATTTACAACCCCCCAAACAAGAATCCTAAATCAAAAACCAGTTTGGGGTTCGGATACATCTCAGCGATCTGTTGTATCTGCTGGTCAGATGCTTGGTGTTGATAAACACACATTTAAATACTTCTTCAGGTGTTGTATCTGCTGGTCAGACGCTTGGTGTTGATAAACACACATTTAAATACTTCTTCAGGTGTATATATTTCAGTGGATATGCATGTAAAATAAGCTACCTCAGGTATTTGAGTAAGTGTCTGTAATAAGCTTTGAAGCACTTATAAGAGTTTGTGCTTTAATAAGCTGATATAAAAACGAGTATTGCAATATTCAAAGATCCATGGTATAGCTTGCCTGTCTTTGTTATGTTAAATCATTCTTCCTGCTAGTTACTTACTTAAGTTGCATTTCGGTATAGCTTAATCGCTCCACTGGCTTTACGAATAGTTGTATGGTTGTTAAGATATAATACATAAAGACTAAAAAAAGGAAAGTTAAGTTTTCCTTGCTTTCAAGGTTTTCGATGAATGTAGTAGAAGCTTTGTTTTGTCGCCAAGACTGATGCATGGGTTTTTGGGTTCGTTACACATCGGTTTCTTGCTTCTGTGATTTGTTACCTGACTTAGAAGAAACTTTAGGAACCAAAGGAATAGGGGTATGAAACATAACCTTAGATAGATACTAGTGGTTGTAATTTCGGTGATACCATTATTAGTATATTTTCGGATGATAGCATCGTAAAAAGTTGCACTTGAATGTTCCTAGATTATTAACGCTTTATATATCAGAGTGTAAAATATATTCTATTTCATATGAACAGGGGTGGGGCATTTTATTTGGGAACATGATGTTATGATTTTATATTAAGAGTATAAACACCTGTTTTCATTACAAAGGTTGGAAGGGGGTGGAGACACCAACACCTGCTATCACCCTAGTAAGGTCACTAGCGCCATAGAGAGTAAACTGAATCCTATTTTTTATACGAAAACAATGTCGTTATATATCATACCTACCCAATATTATAAGATATCATACGAAGGAGAGATAGGGAAATGTCTTCCGGTCTATAGTCTTCAATCTCCATGTTCTCAGAAATCGCCTTGCCAAAACTCGAAGCAATGGTTGATGCAGATAGTCCAATCTGAGATAATATCAGACATCATACACAATTATGTCAAAGAAGTGAAAATCAATGAGCTTTTGTGCAACTATAACATAAAATCTATAGAATCACATGTTACAACCGTATTACCTTTGAATAATCCAAGTCCCCATAGATATCTCCAACGAGCATGTCTACAGAGCTGTTATCTCCCCTTTGACTTAACTCCAGTAGCTCACGAAGTTGTAACAAAACTTTTGTTATAAAGAAAATCATTTTCTATCATATATCGAAATAGACAGAAGCTTAAGTTAACCTCTTGAACTTAGTCAATAGTTTCCCTAATCCCCAGTAAGTTCCACCGCCTACATTTGTCCCACTAACACGCTGAAACTTCCCATCTCCATCAACCTACATATTGAAGCAACTGAATCTTCATTACCAGAAATCAAACGCTAAATAGAACACAAACAGAACATGTATAAAGGGTACCTTAATCATGCTAACTCCTGATCCTATATTAACAAGAAGATACGGGTACATATCATTATGATCTATCTGCACAAACTTGTTATGACCTTCTTTATGAGTGATTGCTTCATGCTAACTCCTAATCCTATATTAACAAGAACATTCAGGACATAATTTTTTTTACGCACTTAAGAAAACCAGATATCAGAATAGGTAAATGTTGCTGTTAGGACTTAATTATATTGATGTAAAATGTAAAGCGTGACTAAAATGATGTTTTCGTGAGTGAGGTCGACTTACTTTGTTTAACATACACATAACGATTAACGACTTATGACTAAAATGATGTTTTCGTGACTAGAATGGTATCTTGCTCGTGACTAGAATGGTATATGCGTAAAGTAATGAAAACTAGAGATTTTATAATGAGGATAACTTAGTGACTATCATAGAAGTCGAGACTATGACAGGTAAGATAGTTAATACTAAGTTTGAGTTTATGAGCTTATCCTTTATAAGCCATAAGCCGTGTATGAAATATAATTCTACGCTAAAAACATAAGCTTAGACAAACACCCTGGTTAATATTTTGTTTTTTAATGTTTTGATTTACCTTTTCTTTTATTCTTTTGTTTTGGTACTTCATACATGTAGTTGTTATGGATTTGATCAGGTTGCTCCTTGCAATAGACATTCAGTTATTTAACATTATATTACCTTGTTCTAATTTGTGTTTTTCTTGCCAGGCGAAGAGATTACGACAGGGATATAGAGGATAAACGTAGTAGACACAAGTCTCGTTCTCGCTCAAGAGCCAAATTTGAACGTTGATGAAGGTCACTGTCTCATTCACGCTCCAAGAGGTAAGGGTGTAGGCTTTACATCAGGGCGAGGAAGGATGAGTTTCGAGCCCTGTAAAACGGCATGAAACATTTACCTTCACTCCCCATGCATATATTTTGCATCTTGACATACGCATAACTGAACTTCTTTGAGCTGAAACACTATATCTAAAATTCTAGTTTCTTCTTAGTTTTTTAATAGTATACACCTGTTGCATCAACCTGGTCTTAACTCTTTTGCATCAAAAAGATTAATAGTATTGTTCGGCTTCTTAAACAGATTATGTGGTCCACAACAGATAGCTCTACACCCGTGGATTGCTAGCTTGATAACCTGGTCTGTGTCAATCCTAAAGGATGCATACTTTGGTATTCTATAGTCATCATAAAACCAGGGACTGATTGGGGCCATGAGCTAAGTTCCTTTATGCCAATTTAACATGTTTTAATTTTATCACATGATACTCACATGACCTTTTTCTAATTTCTTTTCCTAAAAACCCAATAGGACTGGAACATAAATTAATCAAGTGGAATTACCAGAACCAACAAAGAATTGGATGATGATCCTGTTAGTGGCCCTGATGCGGACACATCTTATGGAGAAGATGGCGAGAATATGGTTTCTAGCTCTCGAGGAATACCTGGTACCAAATTACTAATGTTGCAAGAGATAAGCACCTCAGATATCGGACAAGAGTAATTCTGTAGAGTATGTCAGTCTGCTCTTAGTTATTATTGATAAAATGTGTTAAGGCTTCATATTATGCTTTCTTTCCATACATTATGTGTTCTTTAGGTCTATGGAAGGCTAGTTAACTTGCTGCTCCTGCTCGTTAGTTGTTCACAGTCCTAATATAGCAAAGTATATGATGTAAATGTAGTATGGCTGTCACCTTGGTCGACCAGTTTAGTCAATAATTCATCATGCTAGTAATTAGTCACAACTTTTAGTGAAGTGAATTCCTGATGGCCTTTTTAAAATGGGTAATGAATTGATAAATGGGTAATTTACTTGTAAAGAAACCCAAGATAACCGAACTAGATCGAACTACTTTATCTTTAAACACCCAAAGGCGTAAACTTGATCAACATTAGCTACATGTATTATTATTTTGTGTATATACGATATCTGATGATTTTAAAAGGGTGTTTTAGTTGAGATATATGGTAGCTAATGTAAATCTAGTTATGAGCTTTAGTTTAATCGTTTTCAGTAGAAAACTAGGATAATGAAAATGGCGAGAAATAGACCCGAAAGGCTAAAGTAGTGTTAATTCAATGCTAGTGTATATGTATAAATAGAATGCCCTATGAGGGTGTTTGGACTTGTGTTTTTAAAAAGGGTTACGTGTTTGCAAGGTTGCCTTCTGCTTTGTCAAAAGTGTCTTTTTTCTCAAAGAAAACACAAATAATCAACTTATAAATAATGTCTTGCCAAACATTGTTTCCCTTTCTCATTAGGCAAATGCGTTATAAGATCGTTGCAACCACTAACCAACTTTGCAAGAAATAAACTCCCAACCTGAGCTTCATGAGCATAATTAGGATATGGTTACGTTGTCGTTTCTGTGGTGTAAAGTGGAATTAAATGATAAGAAGAGAAGTTGAGTTATGCCAAGTAGGAGACTAATACGATGGATGGTTGGTTCAGCTTAGGTCTCTTATTTGTTACATGATAATTATGAACAGTTCTTTTATATCGACATAGTAAACATACATAAATTGCAGAATCTTCATGTGATGATGTTTTAGGAAGTATAGATGGCCTCAGTATTTAAATTATATGGTTAATCTTATAAAGGATTTATTAATAAACTACGGAGTACTTTATTAGAGCACAAGTATCCTTATGATCGGCGAACATAAAAGTCTGCTATGTTTAGAGCGTAAGTATATCATTTTTAGGCAACATGGCACTAGTTTCTCACTATTAAATACTCAGACAGAGCGATTAACCAAGTAGTTTAGACAATACCTCAGGTGACAAGTATTAAGTATATATAACTGGTACATAACATTGTTTCTCGTCAATCAAGGAGTCGTGGGTAACGGGTCAGTATAGGCTTAAGTGAATATGGGTCGGGAATATCGGTTACGGGTCGGTATGACTTTTAAGTCCATAGGTTGCTCTGATTATAACGTGGATCCCCTTTTATTCTTATTTTCTTATTTGAAGCAGAGCTGTGTGTTTTAAGGTTTCTGATAGGATTTAATACAATGCAGGTCCAAACTTTGGAAGAAACAATAAATAGATTGCAAGAGGAAAACGCACAAATAAACGCACAAACGACAAGTGGAGCATCAAGTACTAGAGCATATGCAACAACGAGAACTAGAGGCGGATGCTCGCGAGAAAACTCGAGAGAGAGAATGGCAACAGAGGACGAATGACGTTAATTTGGTCTTAAAAAAGTTCATTGATTCCCGCCCACCTCTCCATAGCTAAATAACGTCATACCATTTGAATATCTCAGTCAATAGTTTCATCTTGAATGGTTAAGTTCGTATTGTATATTTGACTATAAATTGTTATTTGAATGCTAATGAAATTTTGAATATTCATTTCTAGTTATTTTATTATCCATTTTATTGATTTGAATGGTCTTTTTAGTATTGAATTATTCATTCTATTTGCTAGCTTCTTTTTAGCTATTTTAGATGCAGGATTGCCTAAATTTGAGCATTCATATGTAAAAAAAATTTTATCTATGCGACAGATTTGTGACTGTTTTCCGACAGAAAGTTTCTGACAGATTTCTGAGGGACATTTACCGACGACTTTTTGACAGATATATTACATTTTTTTAAAAAATTTTACCGAGAGATTTCCGAGGGAATACCAACAGAATTCCGACGCCTGTTTTTCGTCGGTATTCCCGACAGAATTCCGACTGATAGGCATTAGCTAGGAAGCATTTAGCGACACACCGTTTTCGTCGCAAATCCGTCGGAAAGGACCTATACTGACGGATTTCCGACGGAAAACACCGTCGCTATTGCTCCATTTTCTAGTAGTGAGTTACTAGATCTTTACCACTAGGCCACCACTAGACCGCCACCTCTAGCCGGTTACCTTGTTGAGTTCTTACTCTCCAAAGAGCCAACAGGGTAAACCGGAGAGGGCCATATCGTGGTTCTATGGGTGCATGCATGATGCATCCCCACTAAACAAAACTTATATATAGGAATTTTACCTGATTAATCCTCTATATATATGTATCTCCTGTGTTAGAATTATGTGTTAACTTGTGCATTGTTTTTATCTTGTATATCTCTATATGTTCTGAGTATTTCACCCGATTATTTCCATAATAAAACGAGTCCTAAATTGATAAGTATCAATTGTTGTAGCTTCGTGAAACTGATTATTTTTAAAGATGGTTTAGAACTAGTTTCAGTCACTAGACGAAACGGAGATGGACCCATGTTCTTGTTGCCGAGAGAAATCGAATCTTTTGGTACGTATAATGTCTCTTCTCACTTAGAACTTGTTTCATTGACTAAAAGGAACAGAGAAGGATCCATGATTCCATGTTCATGTTACCAAGAGAAATCGAGCCTTTTTTAGTACGTATGATCTCTCTTTTGACAATTGGGACACGGATCACATCTCCAAATACTAAATCATCATTTTATTTGTAAAATTTATCTGTCTTCATTCATGTATGTATACTTTATCTCTCTTTGGATTCAACGATGTTCTTGATGTTATGCCTGATAATCAAGTAGTATTCCTTTTCTTGTTCAAATTGCTCCCAAAGCAGTGGAACTAGAAGGGAGTTTAGCAAGCACGAAAACAATGGACAGTTAATATCATTGGAGCATTAGTCCAGTGGGTGGAGCTCTTGTGTTTGAGTTAAATGACCCAAGTTCAATTCCCATCCTTAGCATTTGTTTCAAATAGGTATCCGCCTCCGCAAAATCTATGGACACACTGGAGAGACTTTGTGGAATAAGAGATCGGGGTCGAGTCTCGGCTTGTTTTAATCCAGGTGTTGCTCCTCTTGGCCAGGAGAGTTGGCTGATGTATTCTTTGTGGGGTGGACAATGGCTGGTGCCAAAAGGCACCCGGGGTTGAAGTGTTCCCGCCAATCTTCACCTTTTTTTGTGGAATATCATAGGGAGAATACATCCTAGGAAGAATGCGTTTGAGATAGTACGTATTACATACATAAGTGCTCTACCAACTTATCGGAAAAGCGGATAAGCACTTCAAATTAAGCAACTTATTTTAAGCAATACTAAACACCACCTAAGTGAAACATCTTGGACCAAAACCAAAGCTTTATATCACAAAATACAGCAGCAAGTAAATGTACTTTCAAACGGAGCAGACACAAACAAAAATAGATTAGAGATTCAATACGAGAACAAGCATAGTCTAACTATCATTCACTTCTTATTTAATCTTAATGCCAAGCAAACTAAGACTAGTAAGCTGACTACGGACGAAAAATGATACGAGGTGGTGGAGGCAGTATGGATTCAGAAAGATCCATTATCTCACTTACATCCTGGAAGTTTTTCTCATGCACTCTCTTGATAAAATCGGAAGCTTCCCTATCGATATTATTTTCACCATCTTTCATCATGTTTAATGAAGACCTATTCGTGTCACGTGGATTTATCTGATAAGAAACAGGTTTAGAGCTATCAACTGGCTCTTGTGATCTAAGGTTTTTTGGGTATCGAGGAAGAGATGGAGTAGAAGTATGTGTCGTTCTAGGCATTGTTTGTGGTGGTGCATTTTCTCTAAAGCCAATCTTGGCTATAGATATGTAAGATACTTTCACTATATTTGTAATCAACTTCATCCATTTCTCACACATTGATTTGTTACCTCTACCCTTGTTGTTCATGGCAACTCGTGATGACTATAAAAGAGATGTACGGGTTTATATATGTACATGTCTGTAAATGAGGGTCGTGTGGTTATTAGGAGGCAACGAACAGATATTCGTGTAGCTAGCTTTACTAGTTATTTTAAGATATCATGAAGCACGTTAGTCGATTTTTCTATATACAAGATATAGAAATGCTAGATAATAAGAAGAATTTTGTACTTTATGACATTTCTACAATATTACAATATGTCAAAGTATCAATTTCTCTGGATTCTAGACAAACATTATTCGAAGTATGATTAAAATATCCAAGTCCAGGAAAAGATGTCTACATGATTCGTTATCGTCATCAAGTGTTTGGTTAATTAGTCATAAGATAATAGTTTTTGTGGTAATGTTGCTAATCACGTTGATGAAAAAGGTCATGAATTGGATTCTTGAGGTATATATAAAGCTATGCAATTGCTGGATAAGAGTCTTGTGTTTTATGCTTTCAGGTTGTGCTTATCGTTCGATTTCTTATTGACACGCATACTTTTAAACAACTTTTGTGTAATATAATGTCTACTATGCCATCCATTGTGTAACTATACTAGTCATGTGCTGATGTGCATTAATTTATTTGCCACATAGCAGGTGTGTAAAGAAAGTTGGAGTAACCAAATTTTACAGGATTCCGAATATTTAGGAAAATCACAGACCAGTAGCATTTTGTATTGAGAGAATGAAAGTAATTATTCCATATAAAACAAAAAATATGGTTGCACGTAATAGTGCTTGGAAGTGCTTTGGTTGTTCAACTAGATAATCACTTGCTTGAATGCAGGTAAAGATGCACGCGCTTTGCAGCGCCTATGTCAACTTCTGAAAGAATTACGATTTGGCCGTGTAATAAGTTTAGTCGTGTATAGCCTCATGTGATTCTAACTTATATCTTCTTTAGTTGTTATCCAACCAAACCCAAAGAGCTTGTGTCCCAAATGGTACCGTTGTTAGAATCTCTCCCCATTGTTGTAATTATACTATGAGATTTTTAACTACTTGTCGTTCTAGGCATTGTTTGTGGTGGTGCAGTTTCTCTAAACCCTATCTTGGCTATAGATATGTAAGAAACTTTCACTATATTTGTCATCAACTTCATCCATTTCTCACAAATTGATTTGTTGCCTCTACTCTTGTTATTCATGGCAACTCGTGATGACTAAGAAATTAAAGAGATGTACGTGTTTATCTATGAATATGTCTGTGTTAATGAGGGTCGTTTGGTTATCAGGAAGCACGAACAGATCTTCGTGTAGGTTTACTAGTTATTTTAAGATATCGTGAAGCACGTTAGTCGAATAGAAGATATAGAAATGCTAGATAATAAGAAGAATTTTGTACTTTGTGACATTTCTACAATATTACAATAGAGTAAAATGCATAAGTTGTGGTTTTTCTAGATTGCATTTTTAGTTACCGGTCTTTTGAAAGCTTTTAGTATGTGTTCATTTTCATACTTTGTCGTTAAACGTTGATCGTTACTAAACGGGCAATATTATCTTTCTTCTCCGAAATAGACAGTAGTTCTATTTCTCCGTCAAATTCATTCTCCTCGTCGTTAAATAACTCATCTACTCGCCAATCTTGTCATCCGATACTACGGATGAGGAGATTAACCATGGAGGGATATTAAGGGCATTGTTGACACCATCATATGTGGACGTTACTAGGTCATAGTATTCATTTGCTGAAATGGGTGGGTTAAAACTTTAGATTCTAGAGAAAGTCCGTGGTTGAGGCTTAATAACTGAGACCGTGGCATGTTCTTGCAATGGCTGATTGTCTTTAGTTCCCAGCTTTTGTTTGTTAGAACATGAGCGAATATGTGTGTTTCAATAGTTCTTCTTGTCATCGGCAGTTCTTCCCAGTATTCTCCCCGTAATCAGAGAACATCTAAAATTTAAACATCAAAATCAGGTACGGATTTTCATAGGAAGCGGTTGTTAGGCTAATCTCACCCCTATTAAAAGTATGAGGGGTTAAATGTACTATTAAGAAACTTAGCGGGGATAAACTGTGACTTTTATAACTTGAAAAGTCACAATGGCTCAAGATAACCGCCCCAGCACTAGTATAAATAGGCCGTTTGATTATTGTTTTAATGATCAACAGATTGTACAAAATACTTATTGTAAATGATGTGAGATCCTCATAGAAGAGGCATTCAAAAAAGAAGGAAGGAGTCATCCAATTTCTTATCATTCAACCATCCATATTAAAAACACACACCATATATAAACAATTAAAAAACACACACAACCCTCACACTTTCTCTCTCTACCACCTACCCCGATCTAACAAACACACATCATCTCGTCGGAAAATTTGAAAATCGCCGGAATGATCTTCAAATAACGTAAACCTCGCCGGAAAACATAACTATCACAGATTTATAACCTATTTATTCATAAAAGCTTAAAAAACGAGTTATATAAACTCGCCGGAAAATAAAAAAACTCGTCGGAATCCTAATCAAGCAGAAAAATGGATGAACCTGATTTAGATGACGTTATGGTGGTGGTTTCTCAACTCGATTTGAATAAAAATGATGCATCAGACCAATGTTTTACGGAAAAAGTAAAAGAAGGTTTTCCAAGTAGATTTTCGTTTTGAGGTTGCTTTGTTAGTAAGCTGAATGCAAATTACGTGTAATTCTGTGTGAATTACATGTGATTTTTTTAATAAAATGGTTTGTTAATGTTGAATGGAAATTACATGTAATTCTGTGTGAATTACATGTAATTTTTGTAATAAAATGGTTTATTAGTGATGAGTGGAAATCACATGTAATTCTGTGTGAATTACATGTGATTTTTGTCACAAAATGGTTTGTTAGTGTTGAATAGAAATTACATGTAATTCTATGTGAATTACATGTAATTTTTGTAATAAAATGGTTTACTAGTGATGAACAGAAATCACATGTAATTCTATGTGAATTACATGTGATTTTGTAACAAAATGGTTTGTTAGTGTTGAATGGAAATTACATGCAATTCTGTGTGAATTACATGTAATTTTTGTAATAGAATGGTTTACTAGTGATGAATGCAAATCACATGTAATTCTGTGTGAATTACATGTGATTTTTGTAAAAAAATGGTTTGTTAGTGTTGAATGGAAATTACATGTAATTCTGTGTGAATTACATGTGATTTTTGTAATAAAATGGTTTATTAGTAAGTTGAATGCAAATCATATGTAATTCTGTGTAAATTACATGTAATTCTGTTTGAATTACATGTATTTTTTGAAATAAAAATGCTTTGTTAGTAAGCTGAATGCAAATGACATGTAATTATGTGTGAATTACATGTGATTTTGTGTAAATTACATGTTTGAATTACATGTATATTTTGAAATATCATGTAATTCTGTTTTTTTAAATACAGGTGTGAAAACTCCAAGAGCAACCGTTTTTGCGCAAGATGAAACACCCGGCGGATCAGTAAATTGGGAGTCTCGTGTATATGGAATTTGTATACCATAAGAGGGAGATACTTATGATACATTGTAAGAAGCTTTTGATATGTATTTAAATTATGCTGAAAAGGGAGGTTTTGAAGTTAAAAAATCGGGACAAAGTAAAACAAAATCAGGCATGGTAAAACACAAGTACATTACTTGTAACAAAGGGGGAAAACCAACACGTGTTGATTTTGACACATTGGATCCAAAAAATAAAGGTAAACAAATTAGAAACACAACGCACCACGTGACTGGTTGCAAAGCTCAGATAAAGTTACAGTTGAATATTGTTTCTGGAAAATACAAGTTGGTACAATTTATAGCAAAACACAACCACACTCTTCTACCAAAGGTGTACCAACACTATACAAAGAAACAACGAAAAATGCCTCAAGCCAAAAAAATGTTTGTTGCAAAAGCTACATCAAATAAACTTGGTGCAACATGTGCTCACAACTTCTTAAGTAGCATCAAATGTGGTTATGAATATGTTCATGGGACAACTGATAATTTCAATAATGCTCAGAGGGATGTTACTGAATTTATTGGAGAAAATGATGCACAGATGCTAATAAACAAAATGGAAAACAGAAAGTTGTTTGTGCCAAACTTTACATTTGAATATTGGGTAAAATATGATGAATTGGTCGCAATGTTTTGGGCGGATGAAGTTGCAGAGTTTTATAACAAAGAGTTTGGAGACATGGTATCTTTTGATGCTACCTTCAATAGCAATAGGTAAGTGAATTATTTCTAATTCTGTATATTTATTCTTTTTTTATTAGTTAATAACAAGTAATGATGTACGAATTTCATGTAATTCTGGTATAATTACATGTAATTCTACATTGAATTACATGTAATTATACCAGAATTACATGTAATTCAATGTAGAATTACATGTAATTCATAAATGTTGATTTTAATGCATTGATATATTTTATAGGTACAGCATGAAGTTTGTACCATTCAATGGCATCGACAACCACATAAAGTGTGTCACACTTGGTTCGCCGATGATTTTACATGAAGATACCGAATCATACACGTGGTTGCTAACAGCATTTTTGTTCGCCGTTGGAAAAGAGCCTACAATGATTGTAACCGATCAGGATGGAGCCATGAAGAGAGCTATTGAAGCCGTTTTTAAAACAACAAAACACAAGCTTTGCATGTGGCACATTTCCCAAAAGATCCCATCTAATGTATTTTCTTTTAAGATACAAACTGTTTTACATGAATCACATTATTTTGTGTTGAAGATTTGAAAGCTAATAGTGTTGAATGCAAATCACATGTAATTCTGTGTGAATTACATGTGATTTTTGGAATAAAAATGCTTTGTTAGTGTTGAATGCAAATCACATGTAATTTTGTGTAAATTACATGTGATTTTGGAATAAAAATACTTTGTTAGTGAATGAATGCAAATCACATGTAATTATGTGTGAATTACATATGATTTTTGGAATAAAAATGCTTTGTTAGTGCTAATTACTTTATATATTCAAAACAGATTTGTGAAGAAATATACAAAAAGGGAGCTTTCAAAGAACGATTTGATAGGCTCATTTGGAATATGTTCATAGAACCACAGAAGTTTGAAGAGAGATGGGATTATTGATAGATGAATTTGGGTTGAAAGATAACAAGTGGATGACAAAAATGTATGATCTTAGAAAAATGTGGATTCCCGCTTATTTTATCGACTCTCCTTTGTTTGGCTTGATGAGGAAGACTTCAAGGTCCGAAAGTGAAAATTCTTTCTTTAAAAGTTTCACAAGCCAAGGGTCAACACTTGTCGGCTTCATGATGTCATACGAATCAGCAATGGAAAGGCAAAGACACAGGCAAGAAACTTTGGACTTCCAAACTCTTGATGCGGCTCCAACATATAAAACAATGTTGGATATTGAACGTCATGCTGCAAGAACATATACAAAGACAATATTTTCGTATGCTCAACTTGAAATAGAAGCTGCTTGCTGGAATTGTACGATACAAGGTTTACAAAATAGTGAAGGATATGAGACTTTCATCATTAGAGATAAAGCGGCAAATTCTTACAGAACTATTTACACCAAAAGTAGAAAAGAACAAGACAAAGAGATCGCAACGGAGAAAGAAACAGAAATAGACTACAAGGTAATTATTAATTTCATTACGATAATAATTTACATGAATTACATGAGGTTTTATAAAGAAATAAATAGGCTTCTTAAAGGAATTACATGTAACTCATTCAGAATTACATGTAATTCACACAGAATTACATGTAATTCACACAGAATTACATGTAATAGTTATCAGAATCAGATGTAATTCTTTAATAATTACATGTAATTCTCTAATAATTACATGTAATTCTAAACAAAATCAGATCTGTTAAGATTATGTTGTTATCAGAATCACATGCAGTTCTTTAATAATTACATGTAATTCTTTAATAATTACATGTGATTCTAAACAAAATCACATGTAATTCTTTAATAAATAATGAATTTACATGTGATCCTAATGTAAATTCCTTGTGTTTTGGAAAAAGGTACTAAGAGTTATAGAAGACGGGTCAGTTGTTTGTTCTTGTAGACATTTTCTACGATATGGTTTTCTATGTCGACACATATTTTGCGTGTTTCAAGAACCGTGATGTTAATGTTATTCCCAAGCAATACATTTTGAGGAGATGGACAAGAGACATAATACCACCTGATCTTCGAAGGCAAATAAACAGATATGGGGAAAAGAATGTAACAGTTGAAAGGCTTTCAAACGAGGTGAATTCTGTCGTGGATGATTGTTTATTCTTATTGAGAAAAGATGAAGAAAGGTTGACAGCTTATCTTGAAAAGTTGAAAGTGATATATGAAGAAATAAAAGCTGATATGCCTAATCTCCTTCAAGAAAAACGGCATATGTTATTGGTGAATTGTTTGCTATTAAAGAGCCTGATCATCTAGATGTGAACAATCCAACGAAGGCTACAAACAAAGGATACCATCCAAATGATGGAAAAAAACTAAAAAAAGGAGAACGATTGAAAAGTGGAAGATAAAAGGTGCTTAAAGTTCGAAAGAAACCATTAAAGGTTTGTGGATATTGTAATGTGAAGACACGTGAGCATACAAAAAGAACTTGCCCAAAGAACCCAACGGCAAAGAAAAAGAAGGCGTCACCAATTATTGATGTTTAAACACTGATAAGATTTCATTTTCTTTATTTAAGTTTCCAGAATCTATGTTATATTGCATTGGGAAAATACTTGTGATTTATCTTTTAGGAGAACATAAAGAAGAATTACACGTAATTCTGTGTCAATTACATGTGATTTCATTTTCTTCAGATTCTTCATTTCATTTTCTTTCATTTAAGTTTCCAGAATCTTTTTTATGATGCATTGGAAAAATATTTATGTTTGAACTACTTGTAATTACATGTAATTATACCAGAATTACATGTAATTGAAGTTAATTACATGTAATTGAAGTGAATTTTGTCTTAGGTAAGTTACTTTTTTGGGGAACATAAAAATGAATTACATGTAATTCCGTGTGAATTACATGTAACTGAAGTGTTCAATTACATGTAATTGAGGTGAATTACATGTAATTGAGGTGAATTACATGTAAGTAAATTCAATGATGCATAACACAAAGACACTAAATATAACATACAGGTAATCTGATCTAACTTCATTAAACAACTTGGAACAACTGTCTGAAACAACTTAACATAGCCATGACACACCAAGTTATGTTCGATTAAGCATGTCACAAAACACATAACCTAAAAATACAAAATATAAAAAGTACAAAATAACATAATGTATCCAGCCAACAAACTTCATAGAACTTTTGATGACCTAATTTCTTTCTCGCTCCTCCCTCTTCTTTAGTGCATCATAGACCATCTCGAGCTTATGATTAGATTCATTCTTATCAAACTCCATGGCTAGTAGACGCATCTTATCAGCATGACAATTATGCTCATGTAGGAGCATCTTTGAAAGAAATTTGAAACGTAAAAGTCTCAACATGTCACGTCGGATTTTGGACTCCGGGACAAGCCCACAATCCCAATCCGCAACTGTTCCACCAACATATGTCTCCATGCGAAGCATTGCGAAGACTCCACAATTCCGAGAATTATCTTTAGTCATCCACTTCAATTTTGGAGTTTTTGCTCTCTTCAACTTTCTGATGGAATTATGCTTCTTGTGATTATACAACTTTAAGTGTCTCACAAACAAATCTCTCTATAAAAAAAAGACAAATAAATATCTTGTAATCCAACATGAATCACATGTAATTAACACGAATCACATGTAATTCTGTGTGAATCACATGTAATTAACAGAAAAATCACAAGTAATTAACAGAAACTTACAAGAAGATCACAGACATCCTTGTACTTTCCCTCATAAGGTGCTCCCGACCCACTGTTATCTAGAACAGTCATCGATGCTACTTTTAGGTTGAAGACAACCACATAAAAATGCCCAGACATGCAGATCGTGAAAAAAGTCTGTTTTTAACAAACCAAAAATTAGAAAGAAAAAAAATTATAACCAAACAAAAATAAAATAAAATTTTATTTACCAATTCAACGCCTTCTAAGGCCAGACCACCAACATTGTCTTCGAATTCAGCAGAAATTTCCTTTGAAAACTGGTCCCATATATCAGCATCTGTTTTCAAGGCTCCATTAATCATCTCTCGAGTCTATATATAAAAAAAATATTAATTTATGACAAAAATAATAAATTTACTTTGTGTGTAGAAAAATAACTTACAACACATACTGTTGGAAAGAAGTGCCTTATTGGCATTCGAGGATCTCAGAAACGCTCTTCGAATTCATAATTGAAGAAAAGCAATCTAGCACGTTTGCATCAACCCAAAGGCCAGGAGATAGTGTTTCCAGATTCAAATGAACTCCAAATACTTTGTGTCCAGAAAATGTTTCAAAAACATATTCTTTGTTAAAGAAAAAATAAATACATAAAAAACATTATCTTGTGGTTTACATGTAATTGTGGTATAATTACATGTAATTATAGCAGAATTACATGCAACTCTAATTGAATAAATATTAATTTATATTTAACAAAAATGAAAATAACTCACTCCTTATCACCCTGCATTGCGAACACACTAGAGCCCAGAAGAAACTCATTTCTAGTAAGTTTGGGGAGAAATTTTTTCTTTTTATTCACATACGGAGATATCAAGAATACCAAAGGTTTCCCAACTCGCTTCCCAGGACTAGGACTTTGGTTTAAAACACGAACCGATATTTTATCAGGAGTAGCAGGGGCATTCTCATCAACAAGGGCATCATCCGGAGCATTCTCTGGTGGTTCACCATCTCGACCATGTTGAGCCTGAACAAGTAAAACAACATACTTAATATACATAAAAAAACTTTGGAAAAACAAAAAATAAATGTTTGAAACTTACAGAAAAATACTCATCGGCAAGCCGATCAATCTCTTTTCCAACCACTTCTATATTTTCATCTAACCACTGTGAAAAAGAGTCTGGTGTACTCATTATCTCAAAATTTTCATCAACTTGATCTTGAGCAGATTCGTTTTCAACATTTGTTTCTTTATTAACAATGGTCTCTTCAATAGTATACACCTTACAAACTCCTTCCCAAAAATAGGAATTTTCGAAACTATTTGATCATCTTCACTATGAATTTTTTCATCTTCACTAGGAATCTTCTCATCATCACTAGGAATCTTCTCATCATCACTGGCAACCTTCTCATTGTCATTCTACACATTATCGTCACCACTACCATCATTTCCATCCTTATGCTCATCATCATCACCACTACCACTCTCATCAGTTTCATCGTTGATAACGCCTAAATCCAACATGTTTTTAGGAGCGTTATCCGTACTTTTGTACATGTATATTGGTTAATTATATGATACTTTTGTGCATATTTGTGCCCAATTGTGTTTGCAAGTCTTTGTGTAGCCAATTGCAGGATGGAGTATAAAACAACATAAAAATGAAGAATTGTACGAGTACGAAGAATCCTAGTCAAGTTCAAGGCCCGTGTACAAGTTACAAGCCTTTCAAGATAAATTTTGGGTGCAAGAACAAGTATTTCCAAGGAGAAAATAAAGATATTCAACATGAAAGTTACCACCATCAACATACATCCAACTTGCCACTAGCAAGAGTGAAGTTGCCACCATCACATGGGAGTTGATTTGCCTCCATCATGAGTGAAGTTGCCTCCAACATTTGTCTAGGTAAAAATGTGTCTACATACATGCAAGATCATATAAGAAGTTTCTAGACATGCTTTGGCTCCAAGTATTTGTCTTTGGCTCCAAGCCATGCATTCACTCCATGCCATCAACTAGCTTATAAATAAGACCCGTGGGGTCATGTAACTACATATCTTAAAACATCTATCAATATCTCTTAATACCTTTCAATCATTTTCTCATTACTACATCAAATAAACTCTCTCATCCTTGTCCAAACTCCCATTCCCGGATTTAAACAAGGTGGTGTTAGAAAAGTCAGTTTTTGAGTCCGATAAGCAAAGTTATCATCACGAAACTCTTAGGGATCATTACCCTAATCATTAGTAACATTTTTCCACTTTGTAAGACTCTTGATTATGACTTACAATACTTTTATTTCTGAGTTTATTTCATCATTTGTTATGAGTAGCTAAGTTTCATTCTACACTTGGTAGGATGATGTTTGTAGTATGAAGTGATGGTTGTGATTGTGATTTATGTTTAATTCAATGTCAAGCTTTCCTATGATCCATTGATATTTATGTTTCATGTGACAATTGCTATCAAAACTTAATTTGTTGGTAAAGATTTCATAGGTCGAAAGGGTTATTTTCTATCAACAAGTCATAGCCGGTTTGTCTATGATTGGCTATCTTTTGTATTGATCATTTCTTAAGAAGTTTTGATTATCAAGAAACATAATTATAAGTGTTAGCAAATTCGTGAAACGACTGTGAATCGAATGTGTTGAAATTGGATTAAGTCTTGAATTGAGTGATTGAGTCTAATGCTTGGTTTCTTTAACCAAGGTCTTGACGAAGATTAAAGCTTTTGAAAACAATAGATTGGATTATCCATCTAATTATCATAATCATATTTGTTAACGTGTCATCACAATCATACCATTACGAATGCTCAAACTAGTCTTTACCACGTGTACCTTTAATTATATTATTTATCTCATCATTTTTACTTATTATTTGTTTGTCAACAATTGCTACAATCAACGATTATAGTTTCATTTTAGAATAATCATAGGTTTTCCAAATCCCCGTGAACGGTCTCGGTATTACCACATAAAAGCTATACACAAACGAAAGGGTTATACTTGCCCGTGCGTTTTTAGTCAATCCGGTAATTCGTGTTTATAAATTTAAAACTTGTTACCAACAGCACGCATCAAGTTTTTGGCGCTGCTGTCAGGGATTTGATTGTGTTCTTAGTTTCAAAATCATCCTATAATCAAACCCATTGTAGTATCCTCATTGCAAACAAACCCAAAAAATAAAAAAAAAGTAAAAAAAAAAAGAAAAATTCGGACAGGAGAGCATTGCCGCCGGCAACATCATCACAGAACCACCTTTTTCCATCCGGCAAGGTAGTCCTGCCGCCGGCAAGCGACAAACAGAAGGTAATTTGCCGTCCGGCAACCCCTGTTTGCCTCCGGCAAGGTCCCAGACTATAAAAAAAATTATATTTTTATTTTGTTTGGTTTATTTAATTTCCTATTTACTTATTTTCTTATTAGTTATATTTTGTTTGTTTTTGTTTTTATTACTTGTAATCCTTTTCAAAAGTCGTTCAGGACTTGAATGAACACACGTTCTTCCGGCCAAGAATTGCTTAGTCCATACACCGATCCCAAACGTTATATTCACCAATCTCGAAAGAAAAACCGCAAGAAACAACGCTTTGATTCTTTTGAGAACCGAATCTCAAAAACCAAAACCCACCATTTGATAATCTCTTAGACGCCTTTGTCGTCTATAACCCATTTAACGATCTACCATTTCCAATGGCCGACGATCAATCAATGTGGGCAGCCAACCGAGTAGAAGCACCTACCCCGAGGATGCTATTGTTCAAGTTGAGCTTGGAGAAAACTTCACCGTGAAAGGTCATCACCTTTCAATGATCAAAGACCGCCAATTTGACAGCCGTACGCGGGCCGATCCGCATAAGCATATATCCGAATTCATAGAAATATGTGGTATGTTCCGTTATGGAGCCGACGTCGATGGAGACGTCATAAAACTCAAACTCTTCCCATCATCTCTATCCGGAGATGCAAGAGTTTGGTACAACGAGTTGACGCCCGATACCATTGAAACATGGGAACAAATGAGAACTGCTTTTGTTAGCCGTTTCTTTCCACCCGCCATGTACGAAATAATCATGGGAGAAATCCGAGGTTTCGCCCAACTTCCACAAGAAACACTCATTGATGCGTGTAATCGAATGAAAGATCTACTTCATAGTTGTCATGGACATGGTTTACTAAAAGGAACCATCATCCAAATATTTTATCATGGTCTCAATGAACCGACGCAAGCAATCCTTGACGCCGGTGGACTCTTTCTTTATAAGAATCCCAAAGAAGCATATCAATTGCTCGAGGACCGAGTTCTCTTAAAACTCGATTGGTCCAAAGATAACCGAACCAAACCTTTCAAGAAAACCGTTGCTTTCGTTGAAAGTGACGAAAATTCCAAACTCATGGAAAAGATGGACGCTCTCACATCTAAATTCGACTCGCAATTCAAAACCATCAAAGACGCAATGAAGGAGATGCGAGGCGAATGTACTATTTGCCGAGGACCACACCCATCCACGGCGTGTGATGATACACCAATAAGAGAACCGCCACAAGAAGCAAACTACGCCCAAGGAGGATACCGAGGAAGTGGTTATCGAGATAACTACTACGGTAGAAATCCCGGCATATGGCGTGAGTATCCCAAAAACGAAAATCGTAGCTCACAACCCCGTGAGAACGATAATTCCGGTTCATCAAACGAAAAGAAACACGAAGAGTCGACCCTAGAGAAAACGTTGTTAACTTTCATAGAATCTCAAAAATCGACAAACACGTTCATTAAGAACCAATTCTTTGATCTCAAAGCCAACGTTGAAAGAGGACAAAGACACCACACCGCAACCATTAATGATCTCGAAACCAAAATCGGTCGAATCACCGATCAATTAGCCAATCCACCAAGTGGTTCGCTAACGAGCAACACTCAAACGAACCCAAAACCATCTACGAATAAACCACACTGCCCACCACCCGCCCGTAATGAACATGTGAATGTCGTATTCACAAGGAGTAGGCTGAGTTATGATCCACCACAAAACCCGAACACCAAAGCTCCCACTTTCGCCGATGAAAGTGAAGACGAGGCCGATGAGCCCGAGAAGGAAGAAACCGTTCCTACTTCCAACCCCAAACCAAAACAAACCACACACATTCCAACACCAACAACGAAGGCGTATGAACCAAAAATTCCGTATCCTCAACGCCTACGAAAAGAAAAGATGGAGGCTCGTAATGCCAAATTCCTTAAGATGATCAAGGAAGTTAAGATCAACGTTCCACTTGTTGACATCTTAACCGGCATGCCCAACTATGGGAAATTCCTCAAATATCTTGTGAGCAACCATAGTAAGACGGAGCAAATCTCTGCTGCGTTTCTAAATGAAGAATGTTCTACAGCATTGCAAAGCAAACTTCCACCAAAGCTCGGAGATCCGGGAAGCTTTCTCATACCATGCACCCTAAACAACAATATCGAATGTCACGCCTTGGTCGATCTAGGCGCAAGTATCAATCTTATGCCATACTCATTATACAAGAATCTTTCAAACAATACTTTCAAACCTACAAGTACGAGTATACGTTTGGCAAACCACACCTACCAATATCCCGTTGGGATATGCGAGAACATGCTTGTTCAAGTTGGCAAATTCATATTTCCCACCGACTTCGTAATCCTTGAGATGGAGGAAGACCATCAAGTCCCTCTCATTTTAGGACGACCATTCTTGCACACCGCCGATGCTATCATTCGTGTGAAGAATAAAGAGCTCAACCTTGGAGTTGGTGACGATTGAGTCACATTCTTAGTCGATAAAGCTATGCAACACTCCCATTCCAATGATGACACATGCTTCCGTGTGGATGTTATCGATGAATTAACGGAAGAAGAGTTGGACGCATTGCTTGATGACAACGCACCATTCCAAACAACTTCGGAAAATATTAACGATACCGATCGTGATCGTGAATTCGAAGAATTCATGGCCTTTGATTCCGAAGTAACTCTCGAAGAAGAGGAAAACAAGCCGTTTGAAGTTTTGCTTTCGATGTCAAACTTTATAATTCACAAATCTATTCATGATCCACCGACGGATCTCGAGTTGAAACCTCTTCCCGAACATCTCGAGTACGCTTATCTGGAGAAGGACTCACTCCTTCCGGTGATTATCTCATCCAAGCTCGAGAAAGATGAGAAGGAACGTCTCGTTTCTATGCTCAAAAACCACAAAGAAGCATTTGCTTGGAAAACATCCGATATACTGGGTATTAGCCCAAATTTTTGCAAACACAAGATCAATCTCGAAGACGATGCCAAACACGTTATTGAGAGGCAACGTCGCCTTAACCCAAACATGAAGAAGATAGTAAAAGCCGAAATCATCAAACTCCTTGAGGCAAGAATCATCTATGCCATAGAGGATAGTCCTTGGGTTAGTCCTATTCATTGCGTTCCAAAAAAAAAGGAGGAATGACTGTTGTGACCAACGAAAATAACGAACTTGTTCCTACAAGAACCGTTACCGGTTAGCGTGTGTGTATTGATTACCGCAAATTGAACGATGCCACATGAAAAGATCATTTTCCTCTACCATTCATGGACCAAATGTTGGAAAGACTAGCGGGGTACAAATTCTTTTGTTTTCTCGATGGCTTTTCCGGATATTTTCAAATACCTATCGAACCATCCGATCAGGACAAGACCAGTTTAACGTGTCCTTTTGGAACGTTTGCTTATAAGCGTATGCCTTTTGGTCTTTGCAATGCACCTGCGACTTTTCAAAGGTGTATGATCGCAATCTTTCAAGACATGATCGAAGTATCCATGGAAGTTTTCATGGATGATTTCTCAGTCTTCGGAAACTCATTCGAGTCTTGCCTTTTTAATCTAGAGCGCATGCTCATCCGATTCAAACAAGCTCATCTCGTGCTCAATTGGTAGAAATGTCACTTCATGGTGACTGAAGGAATTGTGCTTGGACACAAAGTCTCCGGAGCCAGATTGGAAGTAGACAAAGACAAGATCGAAGTGATATCTAAATTACCACCACCCACTAACGTTAAAGCAGTTAGAAGTTTTCTAGGTCATGCGGGATTCTATCGCCGATTCATAAAAGATTTTTCCAAAATCGCTAGACCGATGACCAAACTCCTTGAAAAAGACATAGTCTTTGATTTCAATGAAGAATGCATAAAGGCATTTGACACGCTTAAAGACAAGTTAACGAATGCACCGATCATGGTTTCACCGGATTGGTCGCGACCATTTGAACTTATGTGTGATGCAAGCGATTTCGCTGTAGGATCCGTATTAGGACAAGAGAAGAAAAACATTTCCGTCCTATACACTTTGCGAGCAAAACTCTAAATTGCGCGCAGCTCAACTACACAATCACCGAGAAAGAACTACTTGTCGTAGTCTTTGCTTTCGACAAATTCTGATCCTATCTCGTGTTGTCAAAAACGATTGTATTCACCGATCATTCCGCATTGAAATATCTATTCTCAAAACAAGATGCTAAGCCGCGTCTTATTAGATGGATTTTACTACTCCAAGAATTTGACATCGAAATCCAAAACAAGAAAGGAGCTGAAAACGTCGCAGCCGATCATTTGTCACGACTTGAAAATCCAAACATAGAAGAGTTAAGGTACGAAGATATCGACGATTATTTTCCCGATGAAACTCTTATGAAAATCTCTACGGACGAATCTCCGTGGTTTGCAGATTTTGCAAATTACCTCGTTGGAAGAATTTTAAGAAAAGGTTTAACCTATCACCAACGATGTAAATTCTTTTCCGACCTAAAACGCTATTTCTTGGAAGATCCCTATCTTTTCAAAGTATGCCCTGATGGCATGATTAGGAGATGTGTTTACGGCACGGAAACAAGAAAGATCCTTGATGAATGTCATCATGGCCCTACTGGGGGACATTATGGTCCTTCAACCACCGCGAAAAAAAGTCTTCGATGCTGGTTTTTATTGGCCAACAATTATTAAAGAGGCCTACACTCTAGTCGAAAATTGTGATGCTTGCCAACGTACTGGTAGCCTGTCACGAAGAGACGAAATGCCTCAAAACAGCATCCAAGTTAGCGAAATATTTGACGTATGGGGAATTGATTTCATGGGACCCTTTCCCAAATCCCATAAGTTCGAATATATCTTAGTCGCTATTGATTACGTGTCCAAATGGGCAGAAGCCGAGGCTTTACCCACGAACGATTCACGAGCCGTAATCAACTTTATGAAAAAGCTTTTCTCTCGTTATGGGATGCCGAAAGCTTTAATTAGTGATCGAGGTTCCCATTTTTGTAATAAACAGATGGAGAAAATCTTAAAGCGTTATGGAGTCACCCATCGCTTTGCAACCGCGTATCATCCACAAACGAGTGGACAAGTTGAAAATACCAATAGAGCCTTAAAACGAATACTCAAAAAAACGGTTAAGGACAATCCTTCCGTTTGGTCAAGGAAACTTGAAGACGCTCTATGGGCTTTCCGAACAGCTTATAAGACACCAATTGGCACAACACCTTATCGTTTATTGTACGGTAAAACGTGCTATTTTCCCTTCGAAATCGAGCACTGTGCTTATTGGGCATTGAGAAGCTATAATCCCGATCTCAAAATCGCCGGAGAAAACTGATTCTTGCAACTACATGAACTTGATGAATTAAGACTCCAAGCTTATGAGAATTCGAAATTGTACAAACCACGTACCAAAGCTTATCACGACAAGAAACTTCGAATCCGAAAAGAATTCAAGAAGGGAGACAAAGTTCTCTTGTTTAATATGCGCTATAAATTCAAAACCCTCAATCTTAAACAAAAGTGGTACGGTCCTTTTATAGTAAAACATGGATACCCGTCCGGTTATGTTGAATTGTATGACAAGAATGGAGGAAGCTTCATTGTTAATGGACACCGTGTTAAACTATACCATGAGGAGTGGAGTGAACATTTTCCGCTCAAAGAAAATAAAGAAAACTAAAAAGAAATACGAGTCCGGTTGATGACTCAATAATAAAAAATAAGCGCTTCCCAGGAGGCAACCCGTGTGTTTTAAATTTTTAAGTGTGATTTTCCTTTTTAAAATAAATTCATGCTTACACCCCACATTTTTAACCAATGTTTTGATTAAGTGTGAGGGGGTGTAGCATGTGTCGCTTTTATAAAAACCTATAAAAAACCAAAAATAGAGTGTTTTCATATTTTTGTGTGTTTTATCTTTTTTGTAGGTACCGCAAGTTGAAGGCGAAGACAAGATTCTTGTATGATGCATGATATGTGATGTGTCGTGGATTAACACATATACGTTATAGGACAAATTTAGGCAATTACCTTTAGGAAAAAGTAATTAACCAAAAATAAGTCAAAGACGGATACGATTAAACACGTGAGTGAATCGAGTTCGTTGTACACGAAGATCGAGTGAATTTGAGACGTTTCGTTTTGATTTGGACAATTGATTTGAATGTGTCGTTGGTTTTTAAACTACAAATTAATTCTACGACTTTTAAGCTATTTAATAAAATCCTAAAGTGCATGAATCGTAAACCCCGCTATTATAAAAATTAAACGAACAATTAATTACTTAAAAGATTAAAACTATTTAAAAATTAATCTAATTAAAAATCATTAAAAATATTAATTCTACTTAATGAAATAACTTTTAAACTAATTTACTTTTTTATTAAAAAATTACTTTAAACTAATTATTTAAAAACTATATTTATTAAAATCTAAAAGTTATAAAAATTAAACTAATTACACTATTTAAATAAAAACATTTTTTTATTATTATTATATTATTTATATATATATATATATTTTTTTATTATTATCTAAAAGCTTTAATAAAAGAAATAATTTTAAAATAAATTTAAAGGAAACTTAAATTAAATAAGAGTAGTTAAAATAATCTGGCAGCTCCTAAAACGAGTTACTATAAGATTTAACTTGACTGAAATTAAAAACAAAAGAGCTTTTGGCTCAAATGGTTAAAGTGATGTGCTGGTGAAAGGCAGGTCTCGAGTTCGAGACCTGCTGGTGGCAAATTCATGTTATTAATTTTTTTGGAAGAAGGACAATGATCATTAATCAAAACTTGTAAATATGGTAACCATAAAAGAACAGTAATACGAAATAACAGTCATAAATCAAACACAAACATTCAGGTATAAGCTAATAATCATACAGTTAACTATCCTTACATCCTTTTGCACACCAAAATCCCATCATAAGAAGTAATCTAAGAAAAACATATAACGATACAGTAACAAAAATCAACGCTAACGAAACATCTATATCAGTAAAGAAAAATAAGCAGATGAAAACCCATAACTTGGCAAATACTCACAACACTACAACAAGATTACAGCAAGTAGAAACTGCCACAAACTATCAGTAACATCAGCAAGTGAACGAAACCCTGATAAATCCTAGCAGGTTAAATCAACAACTACCATTATCCGCAGCTTTGCAATCAAACTCAATAAACCAAATAAAACAGACCAGATTCAATATTGAAGCGAAAGCTCAGTAAAAAAAACTCAGACCTAAAGCTCACGTTAAGCGATTAAAATATTAAAGAGACAAACAGTAAACGCATCATTCACGAATCTGAGAACAGATCTCGATCTAAATCATAAACTAGCATATAACTAAATCATTTCAGAATCAACAGCAAACGAACAAAATAACCCTAAATCTCTATGATAAATCCACAACATAATATATAAGACTACTAACAACTTAACTCGCAGCTACTTAAATAGATCCAGAAACAGATTAAACAAGCAGATACAATAACAAAATTTATGCAGGAATTCACTATAGATAAAACTTGTTAACAAAAATTAGCTCAAGTTTTCAGCAGGTATCTAGTAACTCAATTTACTGAAAATGAACCATTAAATCCACACACATTACAGTAATATAAAGACATCGAAGCAGATTTAAACGTAATACAAACAGAACTTCAATCTAACACGTACAATCCAGCAGATCATGAATAAGAAAACTCACATATGATAGATTCAATTCAGTTATCAAATTCTAAGCAGAAAAATCCTAACACAAAACATTCAGCAGAGCAAGAATACAGACCATTATCTAGAGGATGCTAACAGAATATGCATCACACAAAAACAGATCATCAGTCAAGATCCAAATGCTAATTAAAAGCCACAATAATCAAATATAACTAAGCTAAGACAAAAAGTGATCTCTAGAACTTGCGTACCTTGACTTTCTGCTAAAACGAAAGTCGATTTTATTTGCTCGATAGAGCTTTTCTTTGCGTCCGTAGCTGACGAGCCACGGACTTCCCACCAATTTCTTATCAACCTAATCTAATCCTAACGTCGACCTTCGACAATAAAACCAAACGCCTTGCTCCTTTTTTTTTTTTTCTTTTTTAAAGACTTTAAACCTTCAACCAAAATCACCAATCCTGCTTTTCTAAACTTATCAATTAGATAAGTTGATCCCACATTCTAACTTATATATTCACTTAAGCTATTAAGGAGCTTAAATGAACCATACTTGTTATTATAATGATAGAAACAGTAGATTAAAATTGCAAATAAGATACGATTCAAAATAAGACAAATTATAAAACAAGATTAATTAAACTGAAATTAAAACTTTATTAAATCTGAAATTCGTTTACAATGCTTAAAAAGAAATTAATCTACAACTATTTTAACATTATAACTTTTAGCTAAAAGAGGGATAATTTTACACAAGAAAATGGGGGTTTTTATAGCCTCCCCAATGACTTTGCTGAGGACGAATATCCGAATATTCAAGGAATATTCCACCTTCATAATAGCCCTTGGATCTTCTTATTCTCCTTCTCTCTCTTTTCTGTTATGATCCAAGGATGGATATGAGCGCATCTTCACTCGGATTGCCAACCTGTCACCGATTTGTGCTAGTTGTGCTTTCTCCAATCTGAGTTGTCCATTTATTATTGGTGGAAAGGAATGTTGTGATGTGTAACATCCAATCAATTGATGGATAGGAGCCACGTCGGATTGATACAGCCATTATCTTCTTCCCGAATTCTTTGGGGAATTTATTCCCACTCGTGTGTAACACACGAGTTTACCAAAAGGCCTAATTTATTTGTTGATTTGGGTAAATAATGATTAGGGTTTTGAACAGTGACTGGTTTTGGGGGTGAAAAAGGTGAGAGATGATAGAACATTGTTTATATCGAAACTTTTATTTAATGTAAGTGAGAGATGTAAGTGGGACGTTTGTTTTTAAAACGAGTGGGTAAATGTAATGTGTGAACGTGTTTTAAATGAATCAGTAGAAACCCTAAGGCCCAAGTTCACTTCTTTTATTCCAAGTCAAGTTGGGCTTTCAGCCCAAACTGCCAAACTGAACTCCATTTTGGGCCTAGATTTGCACTTTTGGTAAAAATAAATAAGACTTTTTATTAATGGGCTTTTGAGCCCATTAATCCCATTGTGGGACCCACTTGGCCCGTTAACTTGATAATTGATATAATCCTCTAAAGTTGAGCTCGGTTTTGGCTTCATTGATCTTTTTCTTCAAACTCGTGTCGATATTTGCCGGTTTCCGCGAACTTGGTACCTACACACATTAAAACAAGAAAACAACATTTCCAAGGCATATTTGATATATTTCATGCAATATTTCATTGTTTTAAGCCACAAATGATATGAGTAAAAACACTCATATCAAATTCCCCCATGCTAAGCAATTGCCGTGTCCTCACGCAATGATAAAATAAAACTATGGCTACACCATTATTCAACTTTTGACAATTTATTTTGCAATGACATAAAATAACCTTAAGAATCATTAAAGCTCAAATAGATTCATCGTCCTCGACTTTTCACTTTTCCATGCCAAGTGCAAAAACAAGATCATTGTTATTATAAGTTGGTAGACAAACACGAATTCATGTGGGCTAATTAATCACTTAGACTCCCTTATTCCTAGGTGTATCTCTTATATTTTATTGTTGTCTTAAATGATCACGAGGATGCATTGTTGACTTATTTCGATAATTTATTAGGCCGAAAATAAAGTGAACGATTTAATCAATAGTTAGCTAAAGGACAAAATCTTTTAAAACTGCTTCTCGGGCTCTCATAAAGTTCATATCTTGGCATAACTTGTTTCGCGATTTGAGACCTTTCTCGGATCGATATTTGGCAATGACTTAATACCTCCAACCTTGAGAGACGTTCTTGAAATAATGGTCTTCTCTTCATAATATTTCTTCACTTGAATTTTTGAGAGATTCATACTTGGACCACGACTTCTTCATTTTTATCCAATCTTTATTTGGGATTTTGATTAACAACGATTCGCCTCCTTTTTGGACTTGGCTTCATTCATCCTCATACCTTATTATGGTCTTTTTGGATAGACTTCTCCATGACTTTTGGGGAGTATTTTGCTTTTCGTCGTGTGTCTCGATCCTTCATATTGATTTTTGAATAATGAATCTTCACATCACTTGAGATCTTTAGCAATAAAACATAGCCCTCATGTCTTGTTAGGACCTTTTTGGACTCGCCAATCTTCGCATCTCGCTTCAATAAGTTATGACTTGGCTATGAACTCTAATCCATACCGAGCAACTTTTAAACGATCTTGGGCTAGAAGCTAAGTAACTTTTTAAATCGTTCAACCTTATTTATTGCAATTAAATTTTATTAACAAGTGATGGGAGAATAGGCTCATAATTAACTCACATAAATTCCCGAAAGAATACCGAACTTATAACTAGCTCTATCATCTCTTGTTCTCCATAAATGGATACTTAGCCTATTAAATCAAAGTTTTGGGTTTTCAAGCCATCTATAGGATCTTGCATCTTCTTAAACTCTTACAAGTTTTAGAATTTGCGTTTTAAAGTTCCCTTGATAAACGACTTTCTAGGATCAATTATAGGAGCTTGCGAAAAGTTCTTGTTCTTAACTCATATGAATTAAGACTTTCGCGTTTTAAAGCTCCCTATATAATAGCCTAGCAAAACTTATATCAAATACGTTAAGGAAAAGCTAAGGTTAAAAACCAAGTCGAGTCAAAAACTATTCTTATTGAAAGCCTACATTCGTGTCAAAAACACTTATTTTATTATTAAAAGCTTAAAAACAACACTAAAAATTTAAAATTTTATTGAAAAATGAAAAAAACAACACGTTTGGACACGACAAAAGCAATTGCAAGCGATTATATCGATTAACTCCCCCATGCTAAAACCAAACATTGTCCTCAATGTTTCTTAGCTCAAGAGTGACACCCCCTTGCTAAAACACGAAGAGTCTAATGCAAACTCCTAGCATGGAAAGAGAACGCAAATCTATAAGCCGTTTATTAATTATGCCTCAAGATAAAACGTTAGTCGATAAAAATCAAGGGATAAGAAAGTGTGCCCCTTTTTGGCATTCAAAGAATGGAAGATCAAGTGGACCGGCAAAAACCGAACACGAGAGTCTTCAATGATAAGGGTGGTACCTAAGATCACAACACAACAAAACACAAGCACGAGCTTGAAAGATCAAGCCTTATTAGGTGTTAGAAAATAGAAAGAAGATAGAATGAACTCGTTTTTGTTAACCGAGTCATGAGCTCGACTCGATCCCCGCATTCATTGGTCCTTAGGGAAAATGGTGCAAACCGGCATATTGTAATAAAATCTAACATAAAGCACGATGCCGGGGTCAAAGATCTCATCCTCGTTGTCGGATGACAAACGAAAGGATAAAACTCCAACACAATTCTCTAAAAAGAGATAGTAGTCACAAATAATAGTATGGATGTAGCATGCTCCACGAGATAAACTCGCACCAAGATGATCGAAAAATCTTTCAATTATTGCATCGGTGAAAGTCCGAGATTTCCCTAAATCGACGATTCCGGGATCGAATACCTCGTCCTCGGTGGAGAAAGGAATAGACAACAAGGTGTCGTCCCCCCATGCTAATCCTAAATCATATGAAGCACATAGTAATGGTGGTACAAAAGTCTCAACCATAGTGGTTTCAACTTGCATAACTTTGTCGACTTTTTCACTCTTAGGAACGTGAACAAAGGGGTCATGGTACTCAATATGAGTCACATGAAAAACCCGCACATTAAGATCAACGCGAGTGGGAGGGAGATTGGGAATAATGTAAATTTCTCCATCCGAGTCGACATACTCATCACAAAAGGTGTGATCATCATCACAAACCTCATCAACCTCCTTCATAAGAAGATCATCATCACAAAGGTTGTGAGATGTAGGAGGTATGATGTTCTCAAAATCCTCTTGAATCAATGGATTATTGTTCAATGAAGCTTCAAATAGAGGATTTAGTAAGTCACAAAAGTGTCGTCATCCTTGTCATCACAAGAAATTTCCGACAAAGTATCGAGTGTGTCACACTCGGATACAAGATCATCATTCTCATTTGAAGGCAATTCATCGGCGAATTCCTCGAGAATGGTAGGTAAAACACTAGAATCACGTTCGATCTCGAGATCGGAAACGTCTTCACTTCCCCGTGGAAGTGGATCAAGGATAGCAAAAAGTTCATCGATGAACTTATCCAATGAATAATCACTAACCTCACTCGGTGTGAAGCTAGGAATTAAAGGCTCTTCAAATGAAGATTGTGCCTTAAGAACATCAACATGATCCATAGAAGAGAGTGAAAATGAGTCCATTTTCAAAGATTGTTCAATTAAAGCAATGTCACTCTCGGGATCAAAATTCTCATTATCAAAATCACTAGCATCAAATGGCTCACTCAAGTAATCGTCAATTTGTTTTTCAATCTTATCATCCTCGTGTGGAGTGAGTATAGATGAGGTAACATTACAACATGATTCAACAAAATTAAGTTCTTCACTTTCCGATTTCTTAGGAAGCAATCTTGAAATTTTTTCCGGTTTGAAAATCATATGTTTATCCCCATGAAACAATTTAAGCTCCCCTTCTTTCATATCAACTAAAACACCGGCCGTACACAAAAATGGTCGTCCTAAGATTATAGGCGCACGAGGATTCGGCTCATAATCAATGATAGCAAAATCGGCTAGGTAAACGAACTCCCCCACTTTAACAATGACATTTTCCGCTATACCAACCGGTCGAGTGGTGGTTCCATTAGCAAGCTCAATGATCATTCGAGTGGGTATAATTCGCAAATAGTCAAGAGTTTTCCAAATGGACAAGGGCATAACGTTAATACTAGCTCCTAGATCGGCTAGAGCTTTGTATCCCCAAGCTCATCGAAAACACAAGGTATCAAGAAGTGACCCGGATCATTATATTTCTTAGGAAAAAGATCAATGAAATCCGAGGTACTAATCACATTTAAAGTAGCCTTGGTGACATTCCAAAAAGTTTCTTTAGGTGGCACAATAAGCTCAAGCTTCCTTTCTAAATTATCATAAGCGGTGATAGCCTTAAGCTCTCCCCTCGGGTTTGGAATGGTATTACTAGGTAAGCAACCCGAAGAAGTAGATGGTTTAGACATAAATCCCTCAAACATCGAAAGCAATTTATTTTGATTTTGTTCCACACTTTGTTGCAAACGATTTTGACCTTGCTCAAACATTTGTTCAAATCTTTGTTCCATTCTTTGTTGATTAAGCTCAATCTTGTTATTTTGCCCTTTAATCGTATTTTGAAACTCATTTTTCAAAGTTGCCATTTGTCCTTGAATGTTATTTTGCAAAGCTTTCATATTCGCCTCATTCGATTTAATATAGCTTGACAAATCATTTTGATTATTCCCTTGAAAACCTTGATTGTTTTGATTAGCATTAATCCCATTTCCTTGATTAAAATTCCCTTGGTTACCACGGTTAAAATTATTCCCATTAATACCATTGTTGTACCTATTTTGAACCGGTGGAAAACCCGGTGGAGCAACATGATTTTGACGAGGAACTTGACCGTTGGAGCCATAAGTTCCCGTCGCGGCAAAAGCACTAGCTTGATCAAACCCCGCGTTTAAACAAGCATAATTAGGATGTGCTCCACCACATGATACACAAACATTCCCAATCATATTAATCGATCCATGAGGATTCTTCCTAATCTCATTCAAAATCGTGTCAATCTTAAAGTCCAATCTAGCAATCTCGACATTAGATGAATTCACATTGGAAACAACCGGTGTGTTTCGTGAATATTGTGCTCTAGACTTATCTTCAATTATCCTCCACGCGTCTCTCGGTGTTTTTCTTAAAAGATTACCACCCGCGGCGGCATTTAAAGAATCTTGTTCAATCATATTAAGCCCATTATAAAAAGTATTTATTTGATGCAATTCCGAGAAACCGTGGTGTGGACATTGTCTCAACAAATCCTTAAATCTTTCCCAAGCAACCCCAAACGATTCATGCACTTTTTGTTCAAATCTAGTTATCTCATTTTTAAAATGTGTTGTCTTGGATGGTGGAAAGAAATAATTCATAAACTTCGACACTAAATCATCCCAAGTTAAGATCGAACCCGGTGGTTCTTTCTCATACCAAAGCTTAGCATTACCCTCGAGCGAGTACGGAAAAAGCATGAGCTTAATCACGTCATTCGGCACATCTCTAAACTTGAGAGTCGAGGTAATTCGATTAAAATTCCGTATGTGAGAATGCGGACTATCGGTCTCATTGCCACGAAATTGGTCGGCACGAATGAGCGATAGAAGACCCGTCTTAATCTCAAAATGATCCGCCAAAATAGCCGGCACAACGATTGCTTCCCCATACCCTTCGGTGGGTGCACGGAGCAATTCCTCCATTGTTCGGTTATCGGCCATCTCTACAACAATAGGTGGAAGCTCGGGTTCCACTATTCGTTGTTGACGATTTCTATTTCTACGAGGAATATTTTCAAGCCTATTAAAATCTATCACAAGACGAGAAGAACGTAATTGCATACACAACAAAGACGAGAATTTAGAGGATTGAAGAAAAGAAATTAGACAAGAAAGAAGATTATTTTTGGTATTTTTATTTGGTATTGCTCAATCAAAAATGATCGATAAAAAACAAGGAATAAGGATAACTACTATGGAAGTAAATTACCCTCGGTTGACTTTGAAACGATAGGTGAAAACCTAAACGTCTCGAGGTTCAATAAGTAAACAACAAAAATAAGATTTATTACTACTTGAGTCGGCAAACCAATAATAGGTTGTCCCTCTCAATATACGCACAAGCAAGCGGGGAAACGAGGTGGCACAAAGCACTTAAAAACCTTTTTCCTTAGACGGCCTTTTATAGCACGTCGCCTTATACCCACCTTATAGTTTGTATAATCGAGTTCAAACTTCTTATTAGTATTTATCTATTTTGCCTTTATTTTTGTTTTGGGTTCGAATACAATAGCTAGGTGATGAAATCCCAACTAAGGCTTATTTGAAAAGTATTTAAAATTATTGTTCTACGTAATATAATATATTATTCACAAAAAACGAGAAAAACGATACATACTATTTAATAGAAAAATAACAAAACTTTCCGAGGACGGAAAGGGTCTTCAAATCCACGATCAACAAATCTCCAAAAAAGCGAATCGTACACAAGATCCCCGGCAGCGGCGCCAAAATTTTTGATGTGTCGTGGATTAACACATATACGTTATAGGACAAATTTAGGCAATTACCTTTAGGAAAAAGTAATTAACCAAAAATAAGTCAAAGACGGATACGATTAAACACGTGAGTGAATCGAGTTCGTTGTACACGAAGATCGAGTGAATTTGAGACGTTTCGTTTTGATTTGGACAATTGATTTGAATGTGTCGTTGGTTTTTAAACTACAAATTAATTCTACGACTTTTAAGCTATTTAATAAAATCCTAAAGTGCATGAATCGTAAACCCCGCTATTATAAAAATTAAACGAACAATTAATTACTTAAAAGATTAAAACTATTTAAAAATTAATCTAATTAAAAATCATTAAAAATATTAATTCTACTTAATGAAATAACTTTTAAACTAATTTACTTTTTTATTAAAAAATTACTTTAAACTAATTATTTAAAAACTATATTTATTAAAATCTAAAAGTTATAAAAATTAAACTAATTACACTATTTAAATAAAAACATTTTTTTATTATTATTATATTATTTATATATATATATATATTTTTTTTTTATTATTATCTAAAAGCTTTAATAAAAGAAATAATTTTAAAATAAATTTAAAGGAAACTTAAATTAAATAAGAGTAGTTAAAATAATCTGGCAGCTCCTAAAACGAGTTACTATAAGATTTAACTTGACTGAAATTAAAAACAAAAGAGCTTTTGGCTCAAATGGTTAAAGTGATGTGCTGGTGAAAGGCAGGTCTCGAGTTCGAGACCTGCTGGTGGCAAATTCATGTTATTAATTTTTTTGGAAGAAGGACAATGATCATTAATCAAAACTTGTAAATATGGTAACCATAAAAGAACAGTAATACGAAATAACAGTCATAAATCAAACACAAACATTCAGGTATAAGCTAATAATCATACAGTTAACTATCCTTACATCCTTTTGCACACCAAAATCCCATCATAAGAAGTAATCTAAGAAAAACATATAACGATACAGTAACAAAAATCAACGCTAACGAAACATCTATATCAGTAAAGAAAAATAAGCAGATGAAAACCCATAACTTGGCAAATACTCACAACACTACAACAAGATTACAGCAAGTAGAAACTGCCACAAACTATCAGTAACATCAGCAAGTGAACGAAACCCTGATAAATCCTAGCAGGTTAAATCAACAACTACCATTATCCGCAGCTTTGCAATCAAACTCAATAAACCAAATAAAACAGACCAGATTCAATATTGAAGCGAAAGCTCAGTAAAAAAAACTCAGACCTAAAGCTCACGTTAAGCGATTAAAAGATTAAAGAGAAAAACAGTAAACGCATCATTCACGAATCTGAGAACAGATCTTGATCTAAATCATAAACTAGCATATAACTAAATCATTTCAGAATCAACAGCAAACGAACAAAATAACCCTAAATCTCTATGATAAATCCACAACATAATATATAAGACTACTAACAACTTAACTCGCAGCTACTTAAATAGATCCAGAAACAGATTAAACAAGCAGATACAATAACAAAATTTATGCAGGAATTCACTATAGATAAAACTTGTTAACAAAAATTAGCTCAAGTTTTCAGCAGGTATCTAGTAACTCAATTTACTGAAAATGAACCATTAAATCCACACACATTACAGTAATATAAAGACATCGAAGCAGATTTAAACGTAATACAAACAGAACTTCAATCTAACACGTACAATCCAGCAGATCATGAATAAGAAAACTCACATATGATAGATTTAATTCAGTTATCAAATTCTAAGCAGAAAAATCCTAACACAAAACATTCAGCAGAGCAAGAATACAGACCATTATCTAGAGGATGCTAACAGAATATGCATCACACAAAAACAGATCATCAGTCAAGATCCAAATGCTAATTAAAAGCCACAATAATCAAATATAACTAAGCTAAGACAAAAAGTGATCTCTAGAACTTGCGTACCTTGACTTTCTGCTAAAACGAAAGTCGATTTTATTTGCTCGATAGAGCTTTTCTTTGCGTCCGTAGCTGACGAGCCACGGACTTCCCACCAATTTCTTATCAACCTAATCTAATCCTAACGTCGACCTTCGACAATAAAACCAAACGCCTTGCTCCTTTTTTTTTTTCTTTTTTAAAGACTTTAAACCTTCAACCAAAATCACCAATCCTGCTTTTCTAAACTTATCAATTAGATAAGTTGATCCCACATTCTAACTTATATATTCACTTAAGCTATTAAGGAGCTTAAATGAACCATACTTGTTATTATAATGATAGAAACAGTAGATTAAAATTGCAAATAAGATACGATTCAAAATAAGACAAATTATAAAACAAGATTAATTAAACTGAAATTAAAACTTTATTAAATCTGAAATTCGTTTACAATGCTTAAAAAGAAATTAATCTACAACTATTTTAACATTATAACTTTTAGCTAAAAGAGGGATAATTTTACACAAGAAAATGGGGGTTTTTATAGCCTCCCCAATGGCTTTGCTGAGGACGAATATCCGAATATTCAAGGAATATTCCACCTTCATAATAGCCCTTGGATCTTCTTATTCTCCTTCTCTCTCTTTTCTGTTATGATCCAAGGATGGATATGAGCGCATCTTCACTCGGATTGCCAACCTGTCACCGATTTGTGCTAGTTGTGCTTTCTCCAATCTGAGCTGTCCATTTATTATTGGTGGAAAGGAATGTTGTGATGTGTAACATCCAATCAATTGATGGATAGGAGCCACGTCGGATTGATACAGCCATTATCTTCTTCCCGAATTCTTTGGGGAATTTATTCCCACTCGTGTGTAACACACGAGTTTACCAAAAGGCCTAATTTATTTGTTGATTTGGGTAAATAATGATTAGGGTTTTGAACAGTGACTGGTTTTGGGGGTGAAAAAGGTGAGAGATGATAGAACATTGTTTATATCGAAACTTTTATTTAATGTAAGTGAGAGATGTAAGTGGGACGTTTGTTTTTAAAACGAGTGGGTAAATGTAATGTGTGAACGTGTTTTAAATGAATCAGTAGAAACCCTAAGGCCCAAGTTCACTTCTTTTATTCCAAGTCAAGTTGGGCTTTCAGCCCAAACTGCCAAACTGAACTCCATTTTGGGCCTAGATTTGCACTTTTGGTAAAAATAAATAAGACTTTTTATTAATGGGCTTTTGAGCCCATTAATCCCATTGTGGGACCCACTTGGCCCGTTAACTTGATAATTGATATAATCCTCTAAAGTTGAGCTCGGTTTTGGCTTCATTGATCTTTTTCTTCAAACTCGTGTCGATATTTGCCGGTTTCCGCGAACTTGGTACCTACACACATTAAAACAAGAAAACAACATTTCCAAGGCATATTTGATATATTTCATGCAATATTTCATTGTTTTAAGCCACAAATGATATGAGTAAAAACACTCATATCAATATGCCCGTGATCTTGGTTTTTCTCTCATTCCCTTGCTTTTGTTCAGTTTTATCACATTGAGGACAATGCTAAACTTAAGTGTGAGGGGGTTGTAGGGAAATCGAGAAAAAGATGCTTAATTGCCATATTTTTGGGCTATTTTAAAACTTTTGTTCTTGTTTTGCCCTCATAAATAAAAAGTTTCAAGCAATGTATATAAATAATTAAGAAATTATCCAATTGGTAATTTTTGAAAATTTGAGATGTATTTTTGTGTCAAAATTACCCAAGTCAAAGTCTCATATAAAGAAAAAAATAGGAGAAAGTTGCAAGTTCCATGTTTGTCAATGCAACATGAACTTTGCAAGTATGTTGATCCAAGGCTAGGAGTTTTAGCCAAGAAAAGAAAAGAAAAGAAAAAGTCAAAAAGACAAATAAATAGCCAATGAGCTATGATGTTATGAAGTTGAAGGAAGAAGAAGAAATAAAAGGTATCGATTAGCCAATGTGGTAAGTCGTGATACATGTTGCTTCAATTCATATGTTATTAGTGTAGTATAGTTAGAAATAAAAAACTTTTTAGATTTTTATGGGTATTGACTTTATATCTCAATTTTTCAACCTTAAAAACTTAAGACGGTGAGTTTTATCCTGTACTTATACTTGGTAGACTTGCATCGAATTTTTGTAACGATACATGTACCTTTGGATTTAATTTTCTTTTCTTCTTGCTTGAGGGCTAGCAAAACTTAAGTGTGAGGGATTTTATAACGCCTAAATCCAACATGTTTTTAGGAGCGTTATCCGTAATTTTGTACATGTATATTGGTTAATTATATGATACTTTTGTGCATATTTGTGCCCAATTGTGTTTGCAAGTCTTTGTGTAGCCAATTGCAGGAATAGAGTATAAAACAACATAAAAATGAAGAATTGTACGAGTACGAAGAATCCTAGTCAAGTTCAAGACCCGTGTACAAGTTACAAGCCTTTGAAGATCAATTTCGGGTGCAAGAACAAGTATTTCCAAGGAGCAAATAAAGATATTCAGCATGAAAGTTGCCACCATCAACATACATCCAACTTGCCACTGGCAAGAGTGAAGTTGCCACCATCACATGGGAGTTTTTTTGCCTCCATCATGAGTGAAGTTGCCTCCAACATTTGTCTAGGCAAAAATGTGTCTACATACATGCAAGATCATACAAGAAGTTTCTAGACATGCTTTGGCTCCAAGTATTTGTCTTTGGCTCCAAGCCATGCATTCACTCCATGCCATCAACTAGCTTATAAATAAGACCCTTGGGGTCATGTAACTACATATCTTAAAACATCTATCAATATCTCTTAATACCTTTCAATCATTTTCTCATTACTACATCAAATAAACTCTCTCATCCTTGTCCAAACTCCCATTCCCGGATTTGAACAAGGTGGTGTTAGAAAAGTCAGTTTTTGAGTCCGATAAGCAAAGTTATCATCACGAATCTCTTAGGGATCATTACCCTAGTCATTAGTAACATTTTTCCACTTTGTAAGACTCTTGATTATGACTTATAATACTTTTATTTCTAAGTTTATTTTATCATTTGTTATGAGTAGCTAAGTTTCATTCTACACTTGGTAGGATGATGTTTGTAGTATGAAGTGATGGTTGTAATTGTGATTTATGTTTAATTCAGTGTCAAGCTTTCCTATGATCCATTGATATTTATGTTTCATGTGACAATTGCTATCAAAACTTAATTTGTTGGTAAAGATTTCATAGGTCGAAAGGGTTATTTTCTATCAACAAGTCATAGCTGGTTTGTCTAAGATTGGCTATCTTTTGTATTGATCATTTCTTAAGAATTTTTTATTATCAAGAAACATAATTATAAGTGTTAGCAAATTCGTGAAACGACCGTGAATCGAATGTGTTGAAATTGGATTAAGTCTTGAATTGAGTGATTGAGTCTAATGCTTGTTTTCTTTAACCAAGCTCTTGACGAAGATTAAATCTTTTGAAAAAAATAGATTGGATTATCCATCTAATTATCATAATCATATATGTTAACGTATCATCACAATCATACCATTACGAATGCTCAAACTAGTCTTTACCAAGTGTACCTTTAATTATATTATTTATCTCATCATTTTTACTTATTATTTGTTTGTCAACAATTGCTACAATCAACGATTATAGTTTCATTTTAGAATAATCATAGGTTTTCTAAATCCCCGTGAACGATCTCGGTATTACCACATGAAATCTATACACAAACGAAAGGGTTATACTTGCCCGTGCGTTTTTTGTCAATCCAGTAATCCGTGTTTATAAATTTAAAACTTGTTACCAACACCACACATCAATCATCCCCATCACTACCCGTACTACCATCATCATCATTCTGATCACCATTATCACCTTTCGGATCATCATTATCATCGTTTGGATTATCACTCTCATCATCGCTCTCATCATCATCATCGTGTGGATTTTCATATTCAATTAGATTTATAAAATATGTGGAATACTTTCTGTGAAGCTCACAAAACTTAGGATCATCCGAATATTCACCAGCACCTACCATCAAGTACTCTTCCAAAGCAATTCTCTCTAGACAAATTACTTTAAAACTTTCTTCAGCTTGTAGATACAAATCCTATACAAGTTTATGATTTATATCAAATGATATTCAAGATAATAGTTCCATGAATTACATGTAATTATGGTATAATTACATGTAATTATACCATAATTACATGTAACTATACCAGAATTACATGTAATTATGGTATAATCTCATGTAATTATGGTGCACGCCATAAAAAGAAAAAATGAAACCTTCTGGTATAAGTACCTCTTTAGAAGTACAATCATGAGAAACAAAACCTTCTGTTTTTTTATTTTCATCTTTAGTCCATTCTTCATTCAGTTCTAACATACCCAACACCTCATCATCTAGCTCTAGTTGCTCTCTTCTTCTCATTAAAATTGAGCTCCAGTTTTTTATGGTCGGACGATCTCGAAGAACATGGAACCTATCGAACTTCGTTGAATCTAAATACAAAAAGCTAGAAAAAAATACATGTAAATAGAAGAACTTTATTTAATTTAAAAAAACAATGAATGCAAAATTAAACAAAAACATGTGATTCATCATAAAATTACATGTAATTCATCATGAAATCACATGTAATCCATCATGAAATTACATGTAATCCATCATGAAATTACATGTAATTCAACTTAAAATCCAAAGAAAATTAGAAACTTACAATTAGGAAGGTGAACGGGCCAAGGTAAGGATTTGTTGGTTTCTCGGGAAGTTTACATTCTAGTAAGCATTTGTATACATACTCACACCAGTTAATCTTAGAAGCATTTGTATCTTCTCGAAGACCTATAAAAACATCCAAACAAACTTGACCATTCAAAGCATCAACTTTTCCCATTGTATTGGTAAGCAGAGTAAGAAAGTTGACTCTAAAAAGGAAGTCATCTTTCTTTGACAAAACCAACTTTGCAGATATATCAAGAACTCTTATCTCCTTCCTATTTCTTGGGAAAAACTGTCGAATCCAAAGCTTAACAAAATCATCATCCAACGGTCTCTCTTCTAAAGAAAATAAAGAATGTCTGTTCAAAGGAACACCTAACATTTCATGGACTTTCTATTCGTTTACCTTAATTGAGTCACCCGTTTCTAAATTGAAAGTAGAGGTTTCCGCATCAAAGCGTTGAATACAATACCTTCCCATCCTTCCTGGCAACTTATCAATTTGAACATCATAAGGTGAGATAAAACCCATATGTAATAAAAAACGCTTCATATTAACTCCATGGCATCCATGAATTGTAGAAAAAAGTGAAGAAGCAGCCGCCGTTGGACGAATCAACGGATAAGAGTCAAGATATTTTTGTGAGCAACTTCTTCCGGCAACATCTGGTTTTCCTTTTTTATTTTCTCATCGACACTACTACTCCCTTCTCCTACATCTTCGGTCTTAACCAACTTCCACAATTTCAATAAAGAAGGGATATTCTTTGGATCCACCTGATCTTCCTCATCTAACTCAACTTCCCTTTTCTGTTTCGCATCATGAAGCTTAACATTAGCTTTTCGCTTACCAAGCCTAACATCTTCTGTGGGAACAACAGAGTCAACATCACGTTTGCGCTTAACCGGCGCCTTGGAAGCAACCTTGGAAGCAGGACTTGGAGTGGTCTTGGAGGACTTCTTGGCAGCAGGCTTTGGAGCGGGCTTGGAGGCCTTCTTGCCAACAACCTTGGAAGGCGACTCAACAGCAACCTTTGAAGCCTTAGAAGCCGGCTTGGAGGCCTTCTTGCCAACAACCTTGGAAGGCGACTTAACATCAACCTTTGAAGCCTTAGAAACTGGCTTTTTAGCAGCCTTGGGAGGCGGCTCAGTAGAGACCTTGGAAGCTTCAAAAGCCGACATGTTAGCAGACTTGGAGGCAAACCTTAGAATAGGACTAGATTATTTATTCCCAACTAGAAAACTTGTCTTAGAAGCGGCCTTAGGATCACTCTATAGAACTGGCATCTCCGTGTGAACTTTAATCCCCTCATCGACACTAATATCAGCAACCACATTATCTATAACATTCTTGGTATTCAATGAAACTTCTGCAGCGTCCTTAAATATATCAGAACCCGATATATTCTCCATATTTACATCGAGCTAATTCGGATCAGTAACAACCGACACACCCCCACAGCATTCAAACTCAAACGCCCCTTATTTATAAATTCCGGAACAAACCCACCAGCAACCACATTTAATACACCCGACACATTATCTTTCATATTACACGTATTCTCATCGACCAAATCCTTATTAGTCATATCATCATTCCCTACAGCATGTGACACAGCAGCTAACTTATCAACACACCCAACACCAGCATCATCAAATAAATTTTTCGGACTCGAACCCCTACCCCTCGAATAAAAAATAGTAGAAGAACCACTATCGTTACTTCTACCTCCACGATTACCTCGAGAACCTCTACCACTGGGAGAACCTCGAACCCTGGGAGAACCTCTAACTCTACTACTTGTAGTTATACCTTCTCTCTCGGTACCAATGTCATTACCTGAAATAAAAAAACATAAAAATAGCATCAGTAAACTTATCAAAAACAACACTAAATACAAGTTCCATGTGATTTAGGTTGAATTACATGTAATTCCATAAACCACGTCAGTAAACTTATCAAACACAACATTTAATACAAATTACATGTGATTTAGGTTGAATTACATGTAATTTCATGAATCACATCAGTAAACTTATCAAACACAACATTTAATACAAATTACATGTGATTTAGGTTGAATTACATGTAATTCCATGAATCACATGTAATTCACTTAAATCACATGTAATTCCATGTGATTAAACCTAAGTAGTAATCATTTTACTTTAGTGATGCAACTTTTAAAAATTGAAATCAGCATCTACACCAATGTTTACGCAACACTAGTATTATCATTCAAAACATGATACCGGCATAAAAATTCTAAACATGATATCGGCATCTATACCAACATTAACATTTTATTAGGTTAAACCCTAAACCCGATATCGACATCTATACAATTTCTAAAAACACAAAATCATTCAAAATAGCAAATCATGGGCAAAACAGTGGGAGTGTTGGGGGCGTAACAACAACACAAAAACAACAAAAACCCAAAAACCTTATCAGAAAACCCCTAGCACACAAAAAAACCCTAAACCTTATCTATATTCAACTAATAAATAGAGAAATAACAAAAACCCCTAAAAACCTTATCAGAATCAAAAGTAGAAAAAAAAACAGATCCATATGCAATAATCATAGATAAATAACAAGAGAAACACAAAAGAACATAAAAAAACTTACCAGAACCTGAAGTAGGGAACAAAGAATAATCCGGCAATGGATCCACTCTATAGGCGTTTATTTCATCCCGTATATACATAATTGGTCAATGGATATAACGGTTTTGATAAATCAATTTTAGATCTAGGGTTTATACGGTGTGTGAATAGATGTTTGTGAATAGATGTGTGTGAAAAAGTGTGTATGAAATGAAATGAGGGAGAAGGATGAGACGGTTTTGTTTTTTAGTTAAGATAGAAACCGGATTTGGGGCGGGGTGAAATTACTATATTAGCCTTAATGATTTAATCTGGACCCTCCATTTTTTTGAGGATAGACGGTTGGGATGGAGGGAAGTATACTTTTTGGGTGTTAGTTCCTTACGGATCTTTTGTCTATTGTAAATACATTAGTTTTTTATCCAATAAAAAAATAAAACAATCATTTGAATCATCAGTTATTGCCTGTGTGTTTGATTGAAACCCCCATGGGCAACAAATTCGCATCAGAGCCTGACTTCGTTTTTAACGATTCAAGAACGAAGAAGAATCAAGAGGCGTTAAGGGGTGGTTTCTGTATTAGAGAATTTGGAACCGAAACATAATTTTGGAGCATTTTGGTTCGGACAGAAACAAGCAAAGAATAACCAGGTTCTTTGGATAAACAAACAGGGGCGAAAAGATAAGAAACAAACACCAGGACAGTGTTTGTTGGTTGTACAAAAGGAAGAAGAGCATACTTTGTGTTCTTGTTGGCTCGAAAGACAACGAGGAGGAAAATCATATCAAAGTAGGAATCATCCAAATTCGGGTTTTTCATTCTAACAAATCTGAATTTTATTCTTTTAGTCTTATATACATATATAAGATTAGAAAATTACCTTGATTCCTAGTTGAACCTATAGACTTCCTAGATTCCTATTTAAGCGTTAATAGAATTAGTTTTTCTTCATCTAATCACAATGGGTGATGATAAGAACAAGAAAATAATAATTCATAAGGAGGTTACATCGTTTTCCCAATTCCAGTGCCCTATTTTGAAATCTACAAACTACACACACAGTATGGGCTCTTCTTATAAAGACCACACTAAAGGCAAATGGACTTTGGGAAATAATAAAACCTGAGGTAATGCACAAATAGACATAAAGAAAGACATGGCAACAACCACATATCTTTACCAAGCGTTACCAAAAGATATGATTTTACAAGCTGCTAGATGCAAAAGTGCAAAAGAAATTTGTGAAGCACTGCAAACTAGACACATAGGTGTGGATAGAGTGCAAAAGGCACGACTACAAACTCTTAAAACAGAATTTGAGATGTTAAGAATGAAAGAAGATGATAGTATTGATGATTTTTCAGCAAAACTCAATAATATTGTCATAACGGCAAGCGGTTTAGGATCAACCTTTGATCAACAAACCTTGGTACGAAAACTTTGAAGTTCTGTACCAAAGAAGTTTATACAGATTGTTTCAGCCATAGAACAATTTACTGACTTAGAGACAACAACTTTAGATGAGACAATTGCTAGGCTGAAAACATTCGAGGAAAGAATAAACCTTTTTAATGGTAACCCAAGTAACAATCAGGACAAACTTCTGTTCACAGACCATGATAATAGTTCAACTCATGAGAAAGGTTTCAGGAATGATGGACAAGAGAAGTTTAGATCATCTCAAGATAACAAACAAGACGTAAAATCCAAACAATTCAACAATAATAGGAAACCTTCACATAAGTTCAAGAATAATAACTTTCAAAAAGGTACAAAGGATTCTAGTAAGGTTAAATGTTACAATTGTAACAAGTTTGGACACGTTAGGAGAAACTGCAAACAAAAGGATAGGGGACAAGAGCAATCAAACTTAGTTCAAGAAGATGTGGAACCAACACTCTTGATAGCAGTTCAGGAAAAAGTAGATAAGGATGAGGAAATCTTCTTAAATGAGAAGGAGATTAAACCTAAGAAGTACATAAGCACGGATGAAAGTTTATGGTACTTGGATAATGGCGCTAGTAACCATATGAATAGAATTAAGACACACTTTAAGGAACTAGGTGGGAAAATTTTAGGAAGGGTCCATGTTGGTGATGGGTCATATGTAGAGATTAAGGGTAAAGGCTCTATATTACTAGAATGTAAAAATAAGGAACAAATAGTAATTCCTAACGTTTATTACATTCCCACTCTGAAAAGTAAATTTTTAAGCCTAGGACAATTAACTGAGAATGGGTGTAAGATCATTATGCAAAACAACATACTCTTGCTATATGGTCAGGATCAAAAACTCCTTATGAGAGTTGAGAGATCAAGAAACCGACTTTACAAGATCAACTTGAAAGTTGGTATGCCCATGTGTTTATTGGCTAATTTGGAAAACCCTACATGGCTTTGTCATGCTAGGTTGGGTCATTTGAATTTCGATTCACTTAAACAAATGACTCAAAAGAAATTAGTGGAAGGAATGCCCAATATTAATCACAAGAGTCAAGTATGCAACGCATGCTTACTAGGAAAACATAGTCGAGCTCTGTTCCCTAACCAAACAAACACTAAGTCGTTAGAACCTTTGAACTTAGTATTTGGAGATTTATGTGGACCTTTTTCCCTAGAAACAGAATCAGGAAAGAAGTACAATTTTTACTAGTAGACGATTGTACTAGGTACATGTGGACATACTTCTTAAAATCAAAAGATGAGGCATTCGCGACATTTTAAGGAATTCAAACTAAAGGTGGAAAATGAGGTCAGAAAGAAATTAAAGTCTTTTAGGACAGACAGAGGAGGTGAATTCACATCAAGGGAATTCACACGTTATTGTATGTAAAATGGCATACTTAGACAACTTACAGCACCATACTCTCCACAACAAAATGGCATAGTAGAGAGAAGGAATAGGTCCGTAATGAGCACGACAAGGAGTATGTTAAAGGCTATACATATGCCACAAAAATTTTGGGCTGAAGCTATTAGACATACTGTATATGTCTTAAATAGAGTACCCACAAAAGCTCTGAAGGATTCTACACCTTATGAAGCGTTAAAGGGTAGAAAACCAAATATGAGACACCTTAGAGTTTTTGGATGAAAAGCCTATGCAAAGGTAACGAAACCACATCTAAAGAAGTTAGATGATAGAAGCAGGGAATTGGTTTACCTTGGAACTGAAACAGGATCAAAGGCTTATCGATTACTTGATCCTGTAACTAAAGATATAGTTGTAAGCAGAGATGTAAAATTAAGGGAAGATGAAGGATGGGATTGGAAAGGTTACTTGGATAATATGAATCCAAATGAACCAGAATGGAGGGACTTTATTATAAGCGAAAACCAAACATCAAGTTCAACGATCATTGATGATGGGAGCACTTAAGGTTTAGAAAGAAACGATGAAGATGGTGCACCAAGTCCCATGCAGAATAATACTCATGGTGATATGTCTAATGATGATGAGATGTACCAACCAATAGACAATCCATCAACACCTCCACCATATCCTTATGAGCCTAATTTAGAAGAATGTGCTGGATATACATCATCAACAGCAAGTTCATTAAGGCCATTTTATCATACACCAGTTCAGGGATACATAAACTTATATGAAATTTATGATCGAGCACCAGAAGTGTAAAGTGATGAATTGTTGCTACTAGAAGAAGAACCTAGAAATTACAAAGAATCTTTACAAGATAAGAAGTGGATTGAGGCGATACAGATGGAAATGGACTCAATCAATAAAAACAAGACATGGAAGCTGACAACCCTACCATACAATCAGAAGGCTATTGGTCTGAAATGGGTATTTAAGACTAAACGAGATGCAGATGGGAAGATGATAAAACACAAGGCTCGTTTAGTAGCAAAGGGATACGTACAAGAGCATGGAATAGACTATGACGAAGTCTTTGCTCTTGTAGCAAGAATGGAGATAGTTAGATTAATTCTTGCATTATCAACTTATCATGGATGGGAAGTACACCATCTAGATGTAAAATCAGCATTTTTACATGGTGAACTTAAAGAAGAGGTTTATGTTTCATAACCAGAAGGTTATAAGAAACCAGGAGATGAAAATAAAGTGTACAGACTTGTTAAAGCACTTTATGGTTTAAAGCAAGCTCCGCGTGCTTGGAACATGAAGTTAGATCAGACTTTGAAATCGTTAGGCTTCAAGAAATGCACATTAGAACAAGCAATCTACACAAGGATTAGTAAAGACTCCATATTTCTTGTTGGAGTTTATTTGGATGATTTAATAGTTACTAGAAGCAATAAGAAAGACCTTCAAAAGTTGAAGTCACAGATGGAAGAAAAGTTTGAAATGAGTGACTTAGGCTTATTAGCTATTACTTAGGAATAGAAGTTGCCCAAACAAGGGATGGAATCTCAATAAAGCAATCAGGATATGCCAACAAGATTCTTAAGGAAGAAAGAATGGAAGATTGCAACGAAACCAAGATACCTATGGATCCAGGAACAAAGCTAATAAAGACAGAAGGAGGAGAATTAGTTGGTGCTACAGAATAAAAAAGTCTAATTGGATGTTTAAGATATTTACATCATACAAGACCAGACCTTAGTTACTCGGTTGGATTGTTAAGCCGTTTTATCCAAGAACCAAGGGAACAACATATGAAGGAAATTAAAAAAGTGTTGCGTTATATAAAAGGCACTATGAACTTTGGTATAATTTACCACAAGAAAGGCGGATGCAAGTTACATGGATTTAGTGACAGCAGTTATGGCATCAACAAAGAAGAAGGCAAAGGAACGACACGGATCGTATTTTACCTTGGGAATTCACCAATAAGCTGGAGTTCTCAAAAACAACCTACTGTTGCTTTATCATCATGTGAGTCAGAATTTATGGCAGCAACAACAGTAGTTTGTCAAGCATTATGGTTACAAAGACTATTGCATGCATTAACAAACTGGAAGGAAGAAAGGGTTACGATCAGAGTCGACAACAAATCAGCGATAGCACTTATGAAGAACCCCGTGTTTCATGGAAGAAGCAAACACATCGATATACGATATCACTATATCAGAGAATGTGTTGAAGAGAATCAGATCGAAGTCAAGCACATAAGTGGAGACTTACAGAAGGCGGGCATACTTACTAAAGCCTTAGCAAGGATAAAAATTGATGAAATGAGAGAGCTGCTTGGCGTGAAGAATCTGAAGGAACATGAACGAGATTAGGGTGACTGTTAGGCTAATCTGGCCCCTATTAAAAGTATGAGGGGTTAAATGTACTATTAAGAAAGTTAGCAGGGATAAACTGTGACTTTTATAACTTGAGAAGTCACGATGGTTCAAGATAACCGCCCCAACACTAGTAGAAATAGGTCGTTTGATTATTGTTTTAATGATTAGCAGATTGTACAAAATACTTATTGTAAATACATTAGTTTTTTATTCAATAAAACAATCATTTGAATCATCAGTTATTACCTATGTTTTTTATTGAAACCCCACTGGGCAACAGCGGTTAATGTCATTGTTTTCCTGTTACAAATATGACATTGTTGGGCTTTCGTGTAAAAATTATGTATATACTGATAATATAGGTCGTGGGAAATACTAAAGATTTTACCTACCTGTTGCCTAAAAGCATGTGAAGCCTTAGCATGAGATCAAGTTCATCGTTACCTAAATCTCCTCTCTTGATATTTGGTGTTTAGATAATTCAACCATCTCAATCTACAACTCTTTCTACATCGGTTTAAACCTGGGAATAATTATGTAAAAAATATGTATATAGTAATATACAAAACTGAGTTAAGCAGTTGTGTTGATGGAGCATGAGAAGTGATGGTGGAGGTGGTGATGGAGTGATGTTTTAGAGAAGAATAGCAAAGAAAAAAACAAAATTGACCCTTTAGTTACGGTCAACGTTTAATGAATGTTAGGGTCAAAGTATGAAAATGAACACATACCTAAAGACCGGTAAGACCGCCTGCACTTTCAAAAGACCAATAACTAAAAGTGCAATCTGAACAAACCATAAGTACCATTTATGCATTTTACTCATTACAATATGTCAAAGTATCAATATACAATATGTCTGGATTCCAGACAATCATTATTCGAAGTATGAATAAATATCCAAGTCCAGGAAAAGATGGCTATATGATTCGTAATTTTCATCGAGTGTTTGGTTAATTACTGATAATATAATGGTTTTTGTGGTAGCGTTGCTAACCACGTTGATAAAAAAAAGACATGAATTAGATTCTTGAGGTATATATAAAGCTATGCAATTGCTGGATGATAGTCTTTTGTTTTATGCTTTTAGGTTGTGCATATTGTAGTCCATTTGCTCTCGTTGATACTTCTTATTCCTTTTATTGTTCTCTTTCTTATTGACACGTATACTTCTAAAAGTTTTTGTGTAGCCGCCACAGGGTGCCTCGCCCAATAGGGCCCGAATGAAAGACCCAAGCGTACATGAACCATCACAAAGAAATACCTCAAAATGGTCCTGTTTTGATGAAACCTCGATGAAAGCGCACAGAAGGGGAAAAGCACAAGAAGCCTACCCAGTTTCTACTATGCCAGCCATTCTGTAACTATACTGGTCATGTGTTGATGTGCATTAACTTATTTGCCACTTTTATAGACCGATTGTAGATGGTCAATCTCCTAAGTAGATACGACGATGATCGATAACGCCCTTTGAGCGGGCAAGACTCCAAGAACAATAGAGAGAAAGTAGACTTTAAAATACTTTCATTTCAGTCATTACTTGATTTCTCAATGATGTAGTACAATACTTATAAGGAAAATAATTGCAACTACTTGCAAGAAACTAGGTGAACATGACTAAAAAACATGGAAATCATGGGAACATGTATACCTGACTCTCTAACTGCTAACTAGTCTTAGGAACATTGAAACATAGATGTACTTGGCTTTCTGAAACAATTAAATATGACTTTTGTTGGAAAGATTAATCTACTTGATCTTTGTGACATGAGGAAGGAATAACAAAAACTAGTTATTCATGTGTTAGACTACACAAGTTGACACACCAGAAGAAAAGAATAGGCCCATGATACTTTTAAAGCCTATACATTTGCTGGTTTGGGTCGCAGGCTAACAAAACCCAAACCCTAGATTAGGCAACTGTTAATATACGTTATGCATAGAACATATCTTTTACTTTTTCAAAACCGGTGTCATTCATATCACTAGATATAGTTTAGGAACTATGTAATTCAAATTAGGGGTGTAATCAAGCCAAGTTTTTATCAAGCAACTAGAGTTCGAGCTCGAGCTTGAGCTTGGCTTGATCAAGCCAAGCTTTTATCAAGCTCAAGCCCAAGCTCAAGCTTAAAAAATAGCTCGAAACTATATCAAGCTCAAGCTCAAGCTTTTGATAGCTCGGCTCGAGTTCTTATCAAGCTTTTTCAAGCTATATCAAAAATATGTTTTTATGGTGAATTTATATAAGCAACTAATTGTTAATTTGAGTAATAACCTAATTTTAAGGGCTAATTCCATAAATAAATAATATATTTTAGAAGAACTTTTAACTCTGGTTACATATATATTTTAGTTCTTTGTATTTTAAATAATTTTTTATTTTTGCAAAATATAATTATTGCATTTAGGTGGAATACATTATGTGTATAAATATTTGTTGTACTCTTTTTAATATTAAACGCAACATGTCTTTTTATTATGAATGGGCTTTGATATAGGATTTCACCTATATCTGTTGCACTTAAACGGTATTTTGGAGTAATACATTTTACCGGTGTAGTCCCTTTTTCCCAGAAAAAACGCAACATGTCTAAATTGTGCTCAAATTCAAATCACGCAATGGCTTTTGGTACCTTAATCGTATTGGAGTGCAAAACGAGTTTTGAAACCAAGATTGTACGATGATTTTGTTATTGGTGTTATTAATGTTAAATAAATCAAATTTGTTTTAAGTAATGATTTTTGTTTTTTTATATTATACATATGTTTATTGATTAGTTTTATTATAAAAAATTAAATTTATACATATTAGCTTTTATCAAGCCTTATCAAGCCAAGCTCAAGCCTGGATTAGTAAAGCTTGACAAGCTATCAAGCCAAGCTCAACCCTACAATTTTAGTATCAAGCCAAGCTCAAGCCCTACTAAGCTTGAGCTCGGCTCGACTCGATTACACCCCTAATTCAAATCAACCCTTATTCATTATTTATATCATATTTATTAGGGTTCATATCCCCTTTGTTCTTGTTCTTATTTTATTTTATGATGATGTTCATGATGTTGTTATGATCATTCGATCCTGGAAATCTCAGATTAAAGGCCTATTAACAACTTTGTGTGTATGAAATACGGTGGAGATGGCCAAGTCTATTCATGAAATAACTAACAATTTAATGTAGACTAAAATACTTGCAACTAGTCGGGAATTACTATGAGTGTCACGTATCAGCCACATAGCAGGTGTGTAAAGAAAGTTGGAGTAACCAAATTTTACAGGATTGTGAATATTTAGGAAAATAACAGACCAGTAGCATTTTGTATTGAGAGAATGAAAGTGATTATTCCATATAAAACAATCTTGAAAATATGGTTTCACGTAATAGTGTTTGGAAGTGCATTGGTTGTTCAAGTTGTGATAAGTAGATAATCAGTTGCTTGAATGCAGGTAAAGATGCTCGCGCTTGGCAGCCCCTATGTCAACTTCTGAAAGAATTACGATTTGGCCGTGTAAGTTTGTTCGTGTATAGCCTCATGTGATTCTAACTTATATCTTTTTTAATTTTTATTTGTTGGAAACACAAGGGGCCTTTTAAGCTTAATCAGAGAAAAAAAGAGATAAGTTTTAGAATTTAACTTTATTGTTTGACTTTTCTTCTCTTTTGGTACGAGTACAAATATTCACCACTTATTTATACTAGTCCATGAAACATTCTAGTTCGAGATATTTCCCTCGATCTCTAGGTAATTCCGACTTCATACTCATCTAGATAATTCCGACTTCATACTTATCTATATTCTAGATATCTCTTACTAGATATTTGTATCATACTTATCTAAAATCTTCTACACACTTCTATATTTATTTTACGCAGAGCCGGAGCTTACCCTGTGCAAGTGGGGCAATTGCACAGGGCCTCTCATGTAAAGGGCCTCCAAAATATGATAGATCCATTAGCATATATAGTAAATATATAAGCCCATTTTATAAGCCCACATTAATATTTAAGGGATACTGGGTAACTTACGTATAAAAACAAAACAAAAACTACTATTAAGTTTTAATTGCTTAGTTAATTGGACACCGAATCATGTCTCCTTGGTTAGGAAAACGAAAACATCTTTTTGGAGTGCAAAACGCAAAAAGTAAAAGAGGATTGAAACAACCATTAAGCCTCAAAAAGGGTCAATGTTTAAGCTAGAAATTTCTTTGGTACCATACAACGCATTTACACTATATTTGCCAATTCTACTAAAAGATGGCAGATCTTGAAAGCGTAGTATTCGACTTTTGTTATTGTAAGATACTTGAAACTATTTGTGTAATATCAATGAAATTTTTATTTCGGACGATAGCTATACTTTTCGTAATTTAAGGGGCCTCATTTTTAGTTTCGCACCGGGCCACTCAAATTAACGAGCCAGCCCTGATTTTACGTAGATATTTTCTGGGGTCTTTTTTCGATTTTCTAGAATCTTCTTGTATATGGCTCGTGCTTTCATGATCAAATCAATTTACGATCTAACATATCCAACCAAACCCAAAGAGCGTGTCTCAAATGGTACATAAGTGCTCTACCAACTTATTGGAAAAGCGTATAAGCACTTCAAATTAAGCAACCTATTTTAAGCAATACTAAACACCACCTAAATGAAACATCTTGGACTAAAACGAAAGCTTTATATTACAAAATACAGCTAATTAAATGTACTTTCAAATGGAGCAGACACAAACAAAATTAGATTAGAGAATCAATACGAGAACAAGCATAATCTAACTATCATTCTTATCTTATTTAATCTTAATGCCAAGCAAACTAAGACTAGTTAGCTGACGACGGACGAAAAATGATAGGAGGTGGTGGAGGCAATACGGATTCAGAAAGATCCATTATCTCACTAACATCCCTGAAGTTTTTCTCATGCACTCTCTTGATAAAATCGGAAGCTTCCCTATCGATACTATTTTCATCATCTTTCGTCATGTTTAAAGAAGACATATTCGTGTCAAGTGGATTTATCAGATAAGAAACAGGTTTCGAGCTCTTGTGATCTAAGGTTTTTTTGGGTATCGAGGAAGAGATGGAGCAGAAGTATGCGTCGTTCTAGGCATTGTTTGTGGTAGTGCAGTTTCTCTAAAGCCAATCTTGGCTACAGATATGTAAGATACTTTCACTATATTTGTCATCAACTTCATCCATTTCTCACAAATTGATTTGTTGCCTCTACCCTTGTTGTTCATGGCAACTCGTGATGACTATAAAGAGATGTACGGGTTTATATTATGAATATGTCTGTGTAAATGAGGGTCGCAACGAACAGATCTTCGTGTAGGTTTACTAGTTATTTTAAGATTTCATGAAGCACGTTTGTCGAAACTTCTATACAAAAGATATAGAAATGCTAGATAATAAGAAGAATTTTGTACTTTGTGACATTTCAACAATATTACAATATGTCAAAGTATCAATATACCTTTTTCTATAATGAAAATTTCTCTTGATTCCAGACAAACATTATTCCAAATATGATTAAAATATCCAGGTCCAGGAAAAGATGGCTACATGATTGGTAATTGTCATGAGTGTTTGGTTAATTATTGATAATATAATAGTTTGTGTGGTAACGTTGCTAATCACGTTGATAAAAAAGGTCATGAATTAGATTCTTGAGGTATATATAAAGCTATACAATTGCGGGATAATAGTCATCGGTTTTATGCTTTCAGGTTGTGCATATTGTAGTCCATTTGTTCTCCTTGATGCTTCTTATTCCTTTTATCGTTTGCTTTCTTATTGACACGTTACTTTTAAACGTTGTTTGTGTATGATAATGTCAACTATGCCAGCCAATGTGTAACTATACTGGTCATGTGCTGATGTGCATTGATATATTTGCCACATAGCAGGTGTGTAAAGAAAGTTGGAGTAACCAAATTTTACAGGATTCTGAATATTTAGAAACCAGTATCAAGTCATCAACTATAGTAAATATGGATGCACGTAGGGCTGAGTACGGCAAACCCAAAACCGACCCGGACCGGAAAACCGGACCGGACCGGACCGAATCGAACCGGACCGGGCAATTTCGGTCCGGTCCTCGGTCCGTTGTTTTGGACTAATTCGGTCCTCGGTCTGGTCGGTCCGGTCCGGTCTGGTTCGGTCTTACCAAAATCTCGTTGATTATGCCTAATAGGACCGGACCGGACATAGGACCGAACCGGACCGGACCAACCCGGACCGGACCATTTCGGTCCGGTCTCGGTCCGAGGTTTCGGACCATTTCTGTCCTCGGTCCGGTCCGGTCTTGGTCGGTCCGGTCCGGTCCTGGACCGATGCTCAGCCCTAGATGCACGTAATAGTGTTTAGTAGAGGTGCACAAAACCGGTTAACCGGTCCGGTTTTTATATAAACCGGAACCGGCCTGGTCTCTGGTCAATGGTCAAAAAACCGGTTCGTCCGGTTAACCGGTTAAAAACCGGACCGGCTGGGAGGCTGAAAATCCAGACCGGTAGAACCGGTCTCAGACCGGTTTATGCCGGTTAACCGGTTCCGGTTTTTTAATTTTTAATTTTTTTTATTTTTTAAATTTTGAATTGTTAATAGATTTTTCGGTTTTTTAGATTTTATTTTTTATGCCGGTTAACCGATTCTGGTTTAAAACAAACCGGTTCCGGTTAACCGGTCCGAAAACCGGTTGACAAACCGTTTTTTTCTTGAAAATCACGAACCGGTCTCAAACCCCTGGTTCCTAGATAAACCGGGACCGGTTTATAATAAACCGGTTTTGACCGGTCCCGGTTTCCGGTTCTGGTTTAGAAACCGGTTTTTTGTGCACCTCTAGTGTTTAGAAGTACTTTGGTGGTTCATTTAGATAATCATTTGCTTGAATGCAGGTAAAGATGCTTGTGCCTCGCAGCGCCTGCGTCAACTTTTGAAAGAATTACGATTTGGCCGTGTAAATTTATTCGTGTATAGAGCCTCATGTGATTCTAAATTATATCTTTTTAAATTTTTATCCAACCAAACCCAAAAGCGTGTCCCAAATGGTGTCCTTGTTAGAGCTCCCCATTGTTGTAATTATACTATGTGCCGTTCTAAACAACTAAAAAAAATTATCCAACCAAATTAAAAGGCCGAAGTTCGAGAAAAAACATATGATAAACAAGCCCAGTAAAAGCCCATTTAAAAAGTGGAAAAAACAAAGTTCCAAAAAGTCAAAAACCAAACCCTCGCTTTGAAAGATACATAAGACTGAGGAGAGTGAGTTAAAACCCACCCGTGGGTTAGACAAAGTCGCGCGCGACTTTCACTCCCTCGACAACTCACTCATGCGCAACTTGGTTGCTATGATCAAAACCCAAGGACAAACTCACCAGCGCGAGTTTTACACCTAACCGGACCTATATGTGTTTTTTGACCGTTTGGTCATTTTTTCAAAAAAAATTTAAGAAAATTTAATACTTCTTTTTACTTATAAATACCAAGTAATCATTGTCATTTTTCACACACAGTCTCATTTAAACTAAAAACTCTCCTTTCCATTATCACTAAATTATGTCTCATGAAAACACATCCCGATCCACCAACAAACATCGAGGACGTCGAAATACCTAAAACTCACCATCCTAACCGGAAGGAACGTTTGACCGGTTCTAGTTCGGTTTTGTGGGGTTTATGGTAACATGATGCGTCGTTGGTGTATTATGAAGCTGAAGTTGGGCTCCCGATCAAATTTCGTCATTGTTGGGAGATTGTGAAAGACATCCAGAAATGAGGGCAGTGGGAAATGCCTAGGGAATTAATTACGAATTCTCAAAAAAGTAAGAGATACAAGTCATATGGGTCTAGTTCGTTTAACACTGTGGATGCAAATAACAGTGTGGAAGTTGAGGGCGATGATAATGAAGTAGTGGAACCGATCCCACATCCAATGGGCAGAGAAAAAGCTAAGAGTAGGAGCAGAGGATCAGTGGAGTCGCGCACAAACGACGAGGCTTTGGCTAGGTTGATGTTGTCGGGGATGGGTGAACAATAAGAACGGGCCATTCTAATGTTGGGTGAACAACAGGCCGCATATTTTGGAATGAAGAAGAAAGAGATGGAAATTCGTCAAGAAGAATTGACAATAGCCCGAGCCAAGCAACAAAACGAGGACTTGGACTTTTATATGCAGCCGTGTGAACATTTGGATGGAGCTCAACGTGTAGTCGTTGATTGGCACCGAGCTCAGATCAAGGCGAAATATGATTTGCCTTTTTTGTTTGTTTTTTAAATATTGTTTTTAAATTTTCTATGTATCGTCTTTTAATTTCGTACCGTGTATTAATTTTCTATGTACCCGTGTTTTAATAAAATGTATGAATAAAAAATATTTAATAAAATAGTGGGAGTGATGTGTAGTGAGTTGTAGTGAATGTCATTACCCTCCAAAAGTGAGTTGTAGTGAGTTTGTTAAAAGCTGACGTGTAGGTGAGTATGTTTTACACCACTCCCCCAGTCTAATATAACTACAAGTCAAAAACATTATTTTGTGTATTGTTTTGACATTTTTATATAAATGATGATTTGTACACTTTATAAATTATTAGTGTACTTTAAAATATATATACGTGTAATGACTATTATACATTTAATATGTGTACATTACTAAATAATATAAGAGTATAAATGTTAAAGCACACACGATTTAAATGTACAAATAAAATATTACAAATCACCACTCTTTCCATACAACGTGTAATACGACGACATTTTGTGCAGACTAAAAACAACAGCCCGAAACGAAGCCCAAATCCAACCTGAATAAAAAGGCGATGGTCCAAAATAACACAGCAAAAACAAATTTCAAAACGACCTTCAAATTTCTTAAATTACAAAAATCTTCTTCAAGATTCTAACTTTTAACTTCTTTCTGTAAATATTTAAAATTGCTAAAAAAAAGGCCTCCAATTTACGGGAAAACAAATTTAACCCGTCGCAATGCGCGTGCTACTTTCAAGTTTCAACCTCGTTTTCTCTATTTATCTTGAGAAGAGTTAAAGAACATACCTTTATCATTATTTTCATCTTTGTTTAATAGATAAAATTTAAAACATTTTATTATTTTATATATTTTCTATTTTAAATATCTAAAACATTAATCGTTAAGCGAAGAAAAATTTATCATCGAGACAAACGTTTAATTATCTTTTTACAGATATGCACTTTGATATACTTTTGACAGCGTTTTTTTGTTTTATCACGTCTTTTCATTATTTTTACATTTTTTCATCTTTTTTTGTCGTTGCTTAACTTGCATTAAATCACATGTGATTTTAGTGTTTATGTGTTAGATCATAATATTAGGCTACTTTTATCAGTCATACCTTTTTCATCCTTCACACCTTCCATCGCAGCTTCACATCAGCTTTCTTTCTCTCATACTTTTCACCTTCACTCTCACTCACACTTTACTCTTGTCAACCACACCTTTAATAACACCCTCACACCAAAATAATACATTTTAATTAAAATAAAAACACTTGATAAAAACATAAAAACATTACAGAAATAAAAAACGTACAGTTACGGAATTAAAAACGTTACGAAAATAAAAACGTTACGAAAATAAAAACGTTACGAAAATAAAAATGTTACGAAAATAGAAATATACATTTATTTAAAAAAACACATTTAAACTTAATCGAATAGCCTCTTTCGGAGCACAACCTGCAACTCTTCATCATTAGTCGTCAAGTATGTATGTTCGTCTCTTTGTCGATTTTCCAATTTTCGAATTTCCAACTCGGCGCGCCTGAGTTCCAGCTCCTCCTGTTTGATATGCAACATCTTGACCATTTCATGACTTTTTTGAGACTGCATCAGGTTGGTAGCCATTGCATACTCGCTGACCATCGATTTTACCAATTCTTCCACATCAACGCTTCCAGACGACGACGACGATTTCCCTTTCCTTTTTGCAATGTCCCTACCCATTGGACGACGGCGTGGAACTGCCTCCACATCATCTTCAGCAGCGTCGGTATTCAAATTGATACGCCTTCACCGGATGCTCTTGTGGAAAAAAGATCTTGACCCGCTAGACTTATACCTTTTGTTCTTTTTCTTCTCCACTTTCTGCTAAAATGTTGTCATTTCTCCGCTAGTCCATTTCTCACTGTCCTTTAACTCCTTCCAACAATGAATTAGTGTGAACGAGACACCATACTCAATACTATAATCTGTCAATGCACGTTCGATATAATCACTATCACTGGCTCCACTTTTGTATGTTCGAAAAGCGTTATCATAAACACCGCAAAGTTGACATACCTTCGGACGCACGTTCTTCCACTTTTCGTTAACCATGTCGTAAGTCTGATGCTGGCTGACGGGACAAATCTTGTGCATGTGTTTAATGATGTCTATCCAAAAACCGTGTGCCTTTCTCTCGTTGCCAGTGCAGTTGTCCTCAGAAGTACGCACCCAAGATTGGCATAATGCAACCTCTTCTTCAATGGTCCATGGAATACAATGCTGACTATCAGGTTGCGTATTCTTCACGGCTGGTTGTCGTATTACGTTTGGTTTCCTTCTTGGATTCGCATTCGGCGCTGGTATTAATATGTGATTTTTTGGCTCAGTATATGTGTACCCAATCGTTCTTGGTATCTATTCAAATTGATCACGGTTTAAGGTGGAATAACTGTAATTGGTCACTAAAAGGGGGAGCTTTTGATTAACTATATCTATGATAATATAAACGACAAAGTTATTAAACACAAAAATAAAAGAGAGAAATCTAACCTTGATTGGTGGGAAAAGAAAACTTGAAAATTAACTAGAAACAAAAAGGAAAACTTAAACCCTTCGGAATGCCTACTGTCGGTATCCCGTCGGAAAAACCATCGGAATGTCTCCCATCGGAATGTTACCAATAATCCGGTCGGAATAGCTGAACCAGTATCGGAACAGTGTCGGAATATTCAACAATAAAAACTATCGGAATCTTTGTCGGGATAATCCGTCGGAAACTCGGTCGGAATGTCTGATGACTCCCACTATCGGAATACCGATCGGAATATCGATCGGAATACAAAACCCCTTTCCGATAGAAGCTATCGGAATAATGGTCGGAAAAGGTAAACCCTTTTCTGATGGAATGTAATTCTCAATAATCAAAATCGAATAAGCTCTTATAATAAGCACTAACCGAAACTTTACCAAATCAATAATGAAAACGACTAAATAAGCACGAATAAGAAACTTTCAAAACACTAAATAAGCAAGACTTATTAAATAAACTTTTTTAAAAAGATTAAACTTTTAAAACACTTAAAAGGAAATAAGCTAAACACAAAATAAGCCAAAAAGCATAATAAGCTCAAAGCTTAAATCGTATAAGAGCTTGAAAGGAACAAAAAGATAAACTTTTTATTCACACAAACATCAAGATGAAACAAGATGCATGAATATTTCGGATCAAGAGCAAATCAAAATCAAGAAAGGTAGAAGAAGATTAATAATGAAAAGCTTAAACTTGAACTTTTAGATTAATGATTCCAAAATACAAGATTAAATGAAAGCTTGAACATGAAAGAAAAGATGAAGAAATCTAGAGAGAGAAAGTAGAAAACACCTACTTCTCTCTAAAGATATGAAAAACTAAAAAAATATGAAAAATGACAATCTAACTAACACCCTCCTAATGAAGCATTAGGAGGGTATTTATAGGAGAAGGGATGGTGTGGTGTATTGTTTCTTTCTTCCTTTTTGTCTTCTCGTCTTTTAAATAACTTGCTTTCTTGACTTTGTCTCGGGATTAGTCGAATGATAATCTTGAACCTGTCTTCTAATTTTCTTCTTTTAGTAGACTTGGTTCTTCGACTCTGTTAAACTTCCGTCTTTAGACTTTTTCTTCGATAAATCTTCAGAATAGGCCATTGAGTTCCGTTCTTCTTGCACTTTTGATCTTTTGACTTCGTCTTTTGTCTTTTTCTTCGATAAAAGCCCGTGAAAGCCCGTGTTTTCTCCCTTTTCATATTTTTATCCTGAAACACAATAAAAACATAAACCACGCATAATTTCGACTTTTACTACATAAAATACACGTTTTGATCTTGTTACTATTGGAAATAAGTGGTAAAAAGATAAGTGTTTTCACACTTATTTAAATCCCATACACTTGACCATTACAATGCCCTCATGCAATGCATTATTTTCAAAGCACGGTTTACATTTTTCATCATAAACAACCCATCTAGGCCTTTATTAAATACTAAACATTAAGGAAACTTAAAAAGATAGAAAATTGCAAAATATTTAAAGGAAAAATAAGTAAAGGAATCTAAGACTTACATCGGGGGTTTTGGTTGTCATGAATTACCAAGCTTATAAACGAGATCATTGTTATTATAAGTTAGTAAACTAACACAAACTCATGTGGGTCAATTATTCACTTAGACTCCCTTATTCCTAGGTGTATCTCTTATATTTTATTGATGTCTTGAATGATCACGAGGATGCATTGTTGACTTATTTCGATAGTTATTTAGGCCGAAAATAAAGTAGGACGATTTAATCAATAGTTAGCTAAAGGACAAAATCTTTTAAAACTACTTCTCGGGACCTCTTAAAGTTCATATCTTGGAATAACTCGCTTCACGATTTGAGACCTTTCGCGGACCGATATTTGGCAGCGACTTCATACTTCGAATCTTGAGAGACGTTCTTGAAATTATGGTCTTCTCTTCATAATAGGAATTTCTTTACTTGAAGTTTTTGAGAGATTCTTCATATTTGTACCACGACTTCTTTATTTTTCTCCAATCTTTATTTTGGACTTTGATATACAACGATCCGCCTCCTTTTAGGACTTGGATCTATTTATCCTCATACCTTGCTAGGGTCTTTTCGGATAGACTTCTCCATGATCTTTAGGGGAGTATTTGCTTTTCGTCGTGTGTCTCGATCCTTCATATTGATTTTTGATAAATGATTCTTCACATCACTTTGGATCTTTAGCAACAAAATGTAGCCCTCATACCTTGTTAGGGCCTTTTCGGACTCGCCAATCTTTGCATCCCGCTTTAATAAGTTATGCCTTGGCTATGAACTCTAATTAATACCGAGCAACTTTTAAACGATCTTGGGCTAGAAGCTAAGTAACTTTTCAAATCGTACAACCTTACTTATTGCAATTAAATTTATTAACAAGCGATGGGAGAAAAAGCTCATAATTAACTCACATAAATTCATGAAAGCATACCAAACTTATAATTGACTCTATCATCTCTCGTTCTCCATAATTTAAAATCTCAAGGAATGAGACTCGTGGATGCTTAGCCAATTAAATCAAAGTTTTGGGTTTTCAAGTCATCTATAGGATCTTGCAACTTCTTAGACTTTTTCAAGTTTAGAATTCGCATTTTAAAGTTCCCTTGATAAACGACTTTCTAGGATCAATTATAGGAACTTGCGAAAAGTTCTTGTTCTTAACCCGTAAGAGTTAAGAATTTCGCGTTTTAAAGTTCTCTATATAAAAGCCTAGCAAAACTTGATTTAAACACGTTAAGGATACTAGCTAGAGTAAACTTAGATAAGTAAACTCGGGTTGAGTCAAAAGATTCATGACTTTGAAAAATTAAAACCACTTTATTCAAAATGTATTCTAGCAAAGAAAGTAAATAACGATAGCAAAGGAAAATACTACTATACAACTAGGCCAAAATAGATTAAAAATTTTGAAAAATGTCGAAAAATCAAATTTTCCTGTTAAAATGAGGACAAATTAATGGAAAAAACCCACTTAACTTCGATAGAAGTCCCCCCTACACTTGATATAAACATTGTCCTCAATGTTTAAGCATGTGGGAGTAAACTCCCCTACACTTAAGACATTGTGCACGTTGTTTAAATATTGCTAAGGAAGAGACGACTCTAGTGATTTCAGTGTGAACATATAAGATATGAAATATTGAATCACGAGAGTTTAGGATAGAACCAGGAACACGGGATCACGGGTCGTCAAATGTCATCAAAAGTGCCCTTTGAAGCTTTAATCCCTCCACATCATAAGAAACAAGACAACAAACCCTATGTAGCTCCCCCTACACTTATTATGAAAACGGGTAAAAAGGATAGATCAACGGGTTGCCTCCCGAGAAGCGCTAGTTTTTGTTAACCGAGTCACGAGCCTGACTCGACCCAGAACTAATTTAAGGGAAACGTGGTGAGGGATGGAATCATCTCATGAGAGATGTCCTCACCAAAGTACAACTTAACACACTGGCCATTCACTTTAAAATTTGGCCCATTTGGTTGTGATAACTCAATGGTGCCATAAGGAAAGACTTTGGCGACGGTGAATGGACCAGACCAACGGCTCTTAAGCTTGCCCGAAAAGTTTTTCAACCGTGAGTAACTTGATCACCTATATGAAACTCTCGGTTCTTAATCCTACAATCATGAATGAGCTTGGTTTTCTCCTTGTAGATCAATGAATTCTCATAAGCTTCATTCCTCAGTTCATTAAGCTTGTTGAGTTGAATCTTCCTAAGATCACCGGCTTTGTTAATATCAAAATTAGCCCACTTCAAGGCCCAATAAGCCTTATGTTCCAACTCAATAGGGAGGTGGCATGCCTTCATGTACACAAGACGATATAGATTGCAACCAATAGGTGTCTTATATGCGGTACGGAAAGCCCACAAAGCATCATCTAACTTATTGACCCATTTGGCACGATGCTCTCCCACAGTACGCTCTAAGATTCTCTTAAGACCATGTTTCGAAATCTCGGCTTGACCATTTGTTTGTGGATGATAGGCGGTGGAAAGACGGTGATTGACACCATACTTAGCCATGACTCGAGCAAACTGATCATTGCAAAAATTAGTCCCGCGATCACTGATTATAGCACGAGGAACACCGAATCGAGCAAATAGTTGCATTAGAAAGTTCACAACCACCCTCGCATCGTTAGTAGGTAAAGCTTTTGCTTCAACCCATTTTGATACGTAGTCAACGGCTACGAGGATGTACTTGTTCCCTTTAGAGGATGGAAATGGCCCCATAAAGTCGATGCCCCATACGTCAAAGATTTCACATTCTTGTATGAAATTTTGAGGCATCTCATCTTTATGTGTGATCTTGCCTTGTCTTTGGCAAGCATCACAATGCTTAACCATCTCGTGTGCATCACGATAAATGGTGGGCCAATAAAATCCAGAATTCGAAAACTTTCTTCGCGGTGTAATTTGGACCAAAGTGACCACCGGTGGGTCCTTTATGGCAAGCTTCCAAGATTTGTAAAGTTGCGGGCCCGTCAACACACCGATGAAGGATCAAGTCAGCACATTGTTTAAAGAGATAAGGGTCGTCCCAATAGTAAGTTTTCACATCCTTGAATAATTTCTTCTTTTGCTGGGGCGATAACCCTTCGATGAGAATTCCACCCGCCAAGTAGTTTGCAAAGTCCAGATTCCATGGGGTTTCATCAAGATTGGAGTTAATAGACATCAAGGCCTCAAAGGGGAAAAGATTCATTAATCTCTTGATTTGGGAGCTCCCCTTGAAAAGGATCCTCGAGTCTACTTAGATGATCTGCGGCTAGGTTTTCCGCTCCCTTTTTATCACGAATTTCAATTTTAAATTCTTGAAGGAGTAAAACCCAACGAAGAAGTCTTGGTTTAGAATATTGTTTTGTTAACAAGTAATTCAACGCGGAATGATCGGTATAGACAATGGTGGTGGAAAGGATAAGATAGGGGCGGAATTTTTCAAAAGCATACACTATAGCTAAAAGCTCTTTTTTGGTAGTGGTATAATGCAATTGAGCCCCCGTCATTGTCTTGCTAGCATAATGGATTGGTTGGAAGTGTTTGTTCACTCTTTGTCCCAAAACCACTCCAATAGCAAAATCGCTAGCATCACACATCAATTCAAATGGTAACTCCCAATTAGGGGTAACCAAGACGGTGCCTTAGTTAATTTATCCTTAAGAAGATTGAAAGATTCGATACACTCTTTAGAAAAGATAAAAGGAGTATCTTTTTCCAAGAGGTGGGTCATCGGGCGAGCGATTTTAGAAAAATCTTGAATGAATCGACGATAGAAGCCCGCATGACCAAGGAAACTTCTCACACCCTTCACGGTTGAAGGTGGAGGTAATTTAGCAATCACATCGACTTTAGCACGGTCAACTTCAATACCGGCTTTGGAGATTTTATGACCAAGAACAATACCTTCTTTTACCATGAAATGGCATTTTTCCCAATTAAGAACGAGACGAGTGTCTTCACACCGTTTGAGCATACGTTCTAAATTGGCAAGGCAAGTAGAGAAAGAATCACCATAGACCGAGAAATCATCCATAAAGACTTCCATTGTTTCTTCAACCATGTCATGGAATATAGCCATCATACACCTTCGGAAAGTCCCAGGACCATTGCATAAGCCGAAAGGCATTCTTTTGTAAGCAAATGTTCCATAAGGACAAGTGAATGTGGTTTTCTCTTGGTCTTTAGGGTCAATGGGAATTTGAAAATACCCGGTGAAACCGTCTAAGAAGCAATAGTAGTCATTACCCGCTAATCGTTCGAGCATTTGATCCATGAAAGGAAGAGGAAAATGATCCTTGCGAGTGGTATCATTGAGCTTGCGATAGTCTATGCAAACTCGCCAACCCGTGACAAGTAGAGTAGGAATCAACTCGTTATTGTCATTGGGAACAACGGTTATTCCGCCTTTCTTAGGCACACAATGTTCGGGACTAACCCATGGTGAATCCGAAATTGGGTAAATCATTCCGGCATCTAGAAGTTTGATAACCTCTTTCTTGATGACATCATGAATTTTTGGATTAACCCTTCTTTGGCTTTGGATTGCGGGTTTAAATTCATCTTCCATGATAATTTTATGAGTACAAAAGTTCGGATCAATTCCGCGGATATCGGAAATTTTCCAAGCAATTGCTTTCTTATGATTCTTCAACACGTCGATAAGTAGAGATTTTTCATCCTCTTTCAAGTCCTTCGCAATGATGACGGGTAACTCCTTATTGTCTTCAAGAAAAACGTATTCGAGATGAGACGTTAAATCCTTAAGCTCTAAATCCAGAGGATTGTCGATGGAAGGCGTAGTCAAATTCGTATCATCGTTTATGATTTCCATAGGAGAAGGTGGAGAAATATGGTCCTCATTGAGAAGTTTCTCAATGGTACGAATTTCTTCATCCCAATCGATAGGAGAATCATCATATTTTAAGTCCACATTCCCTAAGCTTGCTTCAAATTCTTTCAAAAGGATGTCACTTTCTCCAAATGGAGTCAATGATGGAGAAATGAAGGAAATGGTCTCAACAATGGGTAGAGAAGAGAAACCACTTTTACAAGCGTCTTTGAAATGTTCTTCACAAGCCTCATCAAGTACGTCAATGAAATTAATGCTCTCGTGTTCATAAGGTTGCTTAGAAAGTTTACCCATGTTGAAGACGATTTTTCGTCACCAACTCTCATGATTAATTCGCCCACGGCTACATCAATGAGGGTGCGACTGGTCCTCAAGAATGGACCTCCAACGATTAATGGAACACGGGGGTCCATCTCGTAGTCAACGACAACAAAATCCGCCGGTAAGGTGAATTTGTCGACACCGACAAGGACATCTTCGGCTATCCCCACCGGATAAGCAACCGTACGGTTAGCTAATTCCAATGTCATTCGTGTGGGGAGTAACTCGGGTAGAGATAATTGTTTCCAAACACTTAATGGCATTAAGTTTATACTAGCACCTAGATCGGCTAGGGCCATACAATTTTTCTACCCCAGGGAAGTTGCAAGGAATGAGAAAACGACCCGGATCACCAAGTTTGGTTGGTAATCTCCTTAAAATAACCACGGAGCAATTCTCATTAAGTTGGGTCTGAGCGATATCAAGAAGTTTCTCCTTATCACTGAGAAGATCTTTAAACATTTTATCATATTTCGGCATGTGAGCGAGAGCCTCGGCAAAGGAGATGTTGAAATTCAATTGTTTAAACATTTTAAGAAAGTTCGAAACTTGAATATCATCCTTGTTCTTCAACTTCTCTTTCCTCAACCTTGAAGGGTAAGGTATATCGGGTTGAGATGAAGGCTTTGGAATGGAATTCTCACTCACATCCTTCGGCGATGGAGGGGTAGAAGTAGAAGGTGGAGGAATCGGTGAAGGGGACTCGTTTTCCTTTGTCACAATCATCGGTGTAGGTGTAGGAATCTCGGGTTCCTTTAAACCTTTGCCACTTCGGGTGGTGATTGCTTTCATCTCCCCTCGTGGATTAGCAACGGTGTTACTCGGAAGAGAACCCGAACCAGAGGTTTGATTACTTCGGAAGAAAGTAGCCATCATATCCCTTAAGTCATTCGTTTGACTGCTTAAAGAGTTTCGCATGTCATTCCTAAGCTCGGCTCGAAGATCATTCCCTTGTTTCGCCATGTCTCCTTTCAAGTTGATAATTTGGCTCTAAAGATTCTTCACCAGCGCGTCATTAGTCCTCATGTACGTTTTAACCTCTTGATTGTATGCCGTGGGTTGGTTGGGATGGGGAACTTGGTAAGCGGGTGGTTGATAAGTGGTTTATTGGTAAATTTGATTATTTCCTTGAGGTGGATATGGGTTTCTTTGGGTTTGAAATTGATTAGGAGCTCGAGTTTGGTTTTGATTGTTGCGATTGAAGTTGTTTTGGTTTTGAGGAGGAAAACCGGGTGGTGAAAGGAAGTTGTTTGAACGATAGATTAGCAAATTGTGGTCACCTTGAGGACGAACTTGATAGCCTCCCGTAGAAAAGTTACCATTAGCAGCAAACACGTTTTCCGGATTGTCATGAGTAGAAGGACAATCGGTGTATGAATGAGAACCCCCGCAAATCTCACAAGAAGTTGCTACAGCTTTAGCTTGTTGAAATTGGTTTGTAGCCATGGTTAAGAAGTTTTTGTTCATCTCGGCTATTTGGCGGGTAAGTTCGGTTATCTCTGGGTTTGATGAAGTAGAAGAAACATTGGCCCTCGGGTTATTCCTTGAAGATGTGGATGAATCCCAATTTTTGTGGTGAATGGTCATGTTCTCTATAAGCTCTCTACACTCCTCAGGTCTTCTCTTCATGAATGTACCACCGGCGGCAGCATTAATCGTATCACGATCACGAAAAGTTAAACCATTGTAGAAACTATCAATCAAAGTGACGGGGAGCATATTATGGTTCGGACAACGGTCGATCAAGACATTATAACGTTCCCAAGCATCGAAAAGCGACTCATCAGGTTCTTGAGTGAATCCATTGATTTGATTGCGAAGACTAGTGACCATGGATGGTGGAAAGTAGCGCGACAAAATTTTTTGAGTCATGTCGTTCCATGTATGAATTGAGTTTTTGGGAAGACGATCAAACCATTTTTCGGCATGGTGGGATAAAGTGTGTGGAAAAAGATGAAGGCGAAGAAAATCCATGGAAACACCGGGCAATTTCATGCTTTGAGTGACAGTAATGAATTTGTCGAGATGTTTGTTGGCATCATCATCCGGTAATCCGCGAAATGGACAAGCGTTTTGAACTTGTTGGATCATGTGATGCTTCAACGAAAATTCAGGAGCAGTGATTTGCATCGGCGCAATCGGTCCTCCGCGTCCGTTCATTGTTGGCTAACAAAGCTCCTCCATCGTTCGAAGGTCGGGTGGAGGGACATGGTTGTTGTTGTTGTTATTATTCAAATTGGGGTGAGGTGGGTTGTTATTATTATTATGCACACTAGTCATATCTAAGTTTCTAAGAGTCTCGGGCTCAGAATAAGACGTAGAACGAGTACGCATACACTAAAATGAAAGAAAATATTTTTGGTTTTTTCTCTTTTTTTTATTGTTTTTGGATTTTTGAAAATTTTATATTTTTTTAGGATTTTTTGAAAATTTTTGTGCTTGAAAATAACGTTCCCAAAAGAACGGATCCCAAAATCCAATTTTTCACACTAAAAACCGTTAATCTTTACGAAAAGAACCGGCAGCGGCGCCATTTAATATGTGATTTTTTGGCTCAGTATATGTATACTCAATCGTTCTCGGTATCTATTCGAATTGATCACGGTTTAAGGTGGAATAATTGTAATTGGTCACTAAAAGGGGGAGCTTTTGATTAACTATATCTATGATAATATAAACGACAAATTTATTAAACATAAAAATAAAAGAGAGAAATCTAACCTTGATTGATGGGAAAAGAAAACTTGAAAATTAACTAGAAACAAAAAGGAAAACTTAAACCCTTCGGAATGCCTACTGTCGGAATCCCGTCGGAAAAACCATCGGAATGTCTCCCATCGGAATGTTACCAATAATCCGGTCGGAATAACTGCACCAGTATCGGAACAGTGTCGGAATATTCAACAATAAAAACTATCGGAATCTTTGTCGGAAAAATCCGTCGGAAACTCGGTCGGAATGTCTGATGACTCCCACTATCGGAATACCGATCGGAATATCGATCGGAATACAAAACCCCTTTCCGATAGAAGCTATCGAAATATTGGTCGGAAAAGGTAAACCCTTTTCTGATGGAATGTAATTCTCAATAATCAAAATCGAATAAGCTCTTATAATAAGCACTAACGGAAACTTTACCAAATCAATAATGAAAACGACTAAATAAGCACGAATAAGAAACTTTAAAACACTAAGTAAGCAAGACTTATTAAATAAACTTTTTTTAAAAGATTAAACTTTTAAAACACTTAAAAGGAAATAAGCTAAACACAAAATAAGCCAAAAAGCATAATAAGCTCAAAGCTTAAATCGTATAAGAGCTTGAAAGGAACAAAAAGATAAACTTTTTAATCACACAAACATCAAGATGAAACAAGATGCATGAATATTTCGGATCAAGAGCAAATCAAAATCAAGAAAGGTAGAAAAAGATTAATAATGAAAAGATTAAACTTGAACTTGTAGATTAATGATTCCAAAATACAAGATTAAATGAAAGCTTGAACATGAAAGAAAAGATGAATAAATCTAGAGAGAGAAAGTAGAAAACACCTACTTCTCTCTAAAGATATGAAAAACTAAAAAAATATGAAAAATGACAATCTAACTAACACCCTCCTAATGAAGCATTAGGAGGGTATTTATAGGAGAAGCGAGGTGTGGCGTGTTGTTTCTTTCTTCCTTTTTGTCTTCTCGTCTTTTAAATAACTTGCTTTCTCGACTTTGTCTCGGGATTAGTCGAATGATAATCTTGAACTTGTCTTCTAATTTTCTTCTTTTAGTAGACTTGGTTCTTCGACTCTGTTAAACTTCCGTCTTTAGACTTTTTCTTCGATAAATCTTCAGAATAGTCCTTTGACTTCCGTTCTTCTTGCACTTTTGATCTTTTGACTTCGTCTTTTGTCTTTTTCTTCGATAAAAGCCCGTGAAAGCACGTGTTTTCTCCCTTTTTCATATTTTTATCCTGAAACACAATAAAAACATAAACCACACATAATTCCGACTTTTACGACACAAAATACACGTTTTGGTCTTATTATTATTGGAAATAAGTGGTAAAAGGATAAGTGTTTTCACACTTATTAGGTATCTCCTCGTCTACGTCTTCGACATTCTCGAAAAAATCAAGAGGATTTGTTTTTGAAAACTGAGGGGAGTACATGTCCTCTTCTAGTAAATTAAAACGATTGATCAGAGATGGAGAACCGGCGGCATGAGGTTGAGATGAGTAACCGTCCACGCCAAAGATAGGTTGACTTGAAGAACCGTCGGCGTCGTACTGGCTTAGTTCAGGTAAACCATTTATGGTGGTGCAAATGTCGTGTTATTGTATGGTTGGTTGTAAAATTGGTTTGGGTAAACCAATTGAGGTGGTGTGAAATTAACTCGTTGATGTTCATTCATTGTCGGTGAATGATACCAGATATTTTACTCGTTGAAAGTTCGATTCTCGGAATCTCCTCGAATTGATCACAGCTCTAAGTGGAATGATTTGTTCTTGGTGACAAAAAGTGAGGGTTGTTTATCTATTCTACTTAAAAAATAAATGAGTAAAGTAAATTAATATTCAAACCAAAAACAGTGACTGAAATAAACCTTGAATTGAAATTTAACAGTAAAATGATTAAACAGAAAAATGTCCTTACTGAAAACTAGTGCTATCCGGAATAATGACCATGCGGAATGTTGTGCTTACTCGGAATATTGAGTCCATGCGGAATAACAAGCCTTATGCGGAATAGATGCCTACTCGGAATAACATACTCTACGCGGAATAACTGGGGCTATCCGGAATATGTGACCATGCGGAATAAATATGACCATGCGGAATTCTAGAAACCATTCGGAACAATACACCCTATGCGGAAAAAGATCTCTATGCGGAATAAAGTAAATAAACACTTATGCGGAATAATAAAAATAAACCCTATGCGGAATGTTAAGGTCACTCGGAATAAAAAGTTACTCGGAATAATTAAAAGCTATGCAGAATATTGGAATATTCCGAATAAGGAATGAACATAGGAAGCTACTCGAAATATATAGAAGCTATGCGGAATATTAGAAATATTCCGAGTAAGAGAAGAGAAAGTAAGCTATTCGGAATATATGAATATTCCGAATAAGGGAAAGAGCAAATGGACTATTCGGAAAGTTGCTGGGAATGAAGAACAGTAGCAGAAACTTCACGAACAGGGTAATACGAATTTTAAGCCAAATCAAGGTAAATAATCAAAACGGTTTAACCAAATTAACCACAAATCATCTACTAACTACAAGGATCAAATCCCAATCATAAAAGCACAAATTCAACAACTTTTTAAGATCAAACTTGAACTAAATAAAAACTTAAGAACTTTGAATAAAAGATGGTGAGGAACAAGAGGAATGAAAAGATTAAAGGAAAACTTGTATTGATGATTGATGATTAAGATTCAGTAAACAAAAGGAAAAGATTAAACTTACAAGATTAAAGAACAAATCAAAGAAGATGAAAAACCACTCCTTAAGGGAGATGGTTTCCTACGAACTAGGAAGAATCTAACTGAAAGAAAAACTAGATTCCAAATTTGTGAGGGTGATTCCTATATATAGGCCAAGTGGTAGGTTGGTGAGTGGGCTTTCTCCCTTTCTTCTTGTCTTCTCGTCTTTTCAGAAAAGTTGACGTTTTCGATTCTGACTCGGGATTTGTCAATGATTAAATTCAACTCGTCTTTTAATTTCTTCGTTAAATAGACTTGAGTTTCTTCGACATATGTAAATCTTCCATCTTTGGTCCTTTTCTTCGATAAATCTTCAAATAGGCCCATTGACTTCAAATCTTTTGCATCTCTTGGACAATAGACTTCGACTTTAATCTTTTTCCTTGATAAAACCCGTGCAATCCCATGTTTTCTTCAATATTCATCCGGTCGGCTCTGAAAACACATTAAACACAAAAACCACGCATAATTCCAAAAAATGATATTAAATACGTGTTTTGGTCTTGTTTTAGCCAGAAATAAGTGGTAAAAAGATGGGTGTTTTCACACTTAACAAATCCCCTACACTTAACCATTGCCATGCCCTCATGCAATGCTTAGTGATAAAGCAAATTTACATTTTTCTCGTAATCAATCAACCTTGGCCTTATTAAGATACTACTAAACAAAAATTAAAGTACTAAGAGAAATTAAAACTTTAAAGTAAACAAAAGGATGGAAATAACTTGCAAAGAGATCAAGGACTTACATTAGGGCTTCGGTGCTGCGACGATTTATCACCCTCAAGTTTCACGTTCCCCAAACTAAGCTTAAAAACGAGATCATTGTTATTATAAGTTAGCATATCAAACACTTACACACATGGCTTAATTAAATGCTTAAACTCCCTTATTCCTAGGTGTATCTCTTATATTTTATTTTTGTCTTAGAATGATCATGAAGATGCATTTTTGGACTTATTTCAATAGTTTATTAAGGCTGAAAGCAAAGTAGGACGATTTGATCAATAGTTAGCTAAAGGACAAAATCTCTTAAAACTGCTTCTCGGGATATCAAAAAGTTCATATCTTGGCATAACTTGGTTCACGATTTGAGACCTTTCTCGGGCCGATATTTGGCATGTACTTCATACTTCATATCTTCGAGAGACGTTCTTGAGATAATGGTCTTCTCATCGTAATAGAGTTTCTTCACTTGGAGACTTTTGAGGGGTACTCCAACTTTGTTGACCACGACTTCATGATTATTTCTTCAATCTCTAATTGGGATTTTGAGATACAACGATCCGCCTCCTTTTCGGACTTGGATCTATTTATCCTCATACCTTGTTAGGGTCTTTTCGGATAGACTTCTCCATGATCTTTATGGGAGTTGATTGCTTTTCGTCGTGAGTCTTGATCCTTCATATTGATTTTGGGAATAATGCTTTTCACATCACTTTTGGATCTTCAGCAATAAAATGGAATCCTCATGCCTTGTTAGGGCCTTTTCGGACTCGCCAATCTTCGCGCCCTGCTTCATAAGTTATGCCTTGGCTATGAACTCTTATCATTACCGAGCAACTTTTAAACGATCTTGGGCTAGAAGCTAAGTAACTTTTCAAATCGTACGACCTTACTTATTGCAGATAAATTATTAGCAAGTGATGGGAGAATAGACAAATAATTACACCAAGTGAGCTTGTGCAAGATTACCGACTTATAATTGACTCTATCATTTCTCGTCCTCCACAATTTAAAATCTCAAGTAATGAGACTCGTGGACACTTAGCCTAATAAACCAATTAAGGTCTACATGGTTAAGGATACTAGCTAGAATAAACTTGGATAAGTCTATTCGGGTTGAGTCAAAATAATCGCAACGGGCCTAATATGTCAAAGATTTCTAAACTAGCTACACCACTTTATTAATATTTTTGACTTTATTGCGGGGTATATACATATGCAAGCAACGATAAAAAAAAATTAAAAAATTACGACTAAATGGCCAAAGTTAATAAAAATTTTGAAAAATGTTGAAAAATATGATTTTTCGGTTAAATGAAGGCATTTTCATGGAAAAGTCCACTTAAAACTTCGATAGAAGTCCCCCTACACTTAAGATAAACATTGTCCTTAATGTTTAAGCATGTGGGAAAATTCTCCCCTACACTTATGACATTGTGCGCGTTGGTTAACTCAAGTTAAGGAAGAGACGACTAAAGTGATCAATTTCAAATGTGAGTATGAAGAAAATTGAATCACGATAGTTGAGAGATAGAACCGGATTTCGGATAACACGGGAGCACGGTTCTTCAGAGATTCCAAGAGTGCACTTATCCCTGTAATCACATCACCACACAAAGACAAAGAACCTATACAGGTCCCCCTACACTTAGGAGGTTAAAACAGAAAAAGATAGATACTCGGGCTGCCTCCCGAGGAGCGCTTGTTTTTGATAACCGAGTCACGAGCCTGACTCGACCCAAAATTAGTTCATGGGGAACGTGGTGAGGGATGGAATCATCTCATGAGAGATGTCCTCACCAAAGTACAACTTCAGACGCTGGCCATTCACCTTGAAATTGGGCCCATTTGGCTGAGAAAGCTCAATGGTCCCATAAGGAAAGACTTTGGCGACGGTGAATGGACCAGACCAGCGGCTCTTCAACTTGCCAGAGAAGATCTTCAACCGAGAGTTAAAAAGTAAGACTTGATCCCCAACGTGGAACTCTCGGTTCTTGATTTTTGCGTCATGAAGGATCTTCGTCTTCTCTTTGTAGATCAGCGAGTTCTTATAAGCTTCATTCCTCAGTTCGTTGAGCTTGTTGAGTTGAGTCTTGCGATGATCACCGGCTTTGTTGATGTCGAGGTTAGCCCACTTCAAGGCCCAGTGCGCCTTATGTTCCAGCTCGATGGGAAGGTGGCATGCTTTCCCGTACACAAGACGATAAGGTGTACAACCGATCGGGGTCTTATAAGCAGTACGGAAAGCCCACAGAGCATCATCTAACTTATCGGCCCACGCGACACGATGCTCTCCCACAGTACGTTCCAAAATTCGCTTCAATCCACGGTTGGATATCTCGGCTTGCCCATTGGTTTGGGGATGATAGGCGGTGGAAAGACGGTGATTGACACCATACTTAGCCATGACTCTTGCAAATTGATCGTTGCAAAAATGAGTCCCGCGGTCACTGATAATAGCACGAGGAACGCCGAATCTAGCGAACAGCGATTTCAAAAAGTTACAAACCACCCTTGCGTCATTAGTAGGTAAAGCTTTGGCTTCAACCCATTTTGAAACGTAGTCAACGGCTACAAGGATGTATTTTTTTCCTTTAGAGGAAGGGAATGGCCCCATAAAGTCGATACCCCAAACATCAAAGATTTCACATTCTTGAATGAAATTCTGAGGCATCTCGTCTTTATGTGTGATCTTGCCTTGTTTTTGGCAAGCATCACAATGTTTAACCATCTCGTGAGCATCACGGTAGATGGTGGGCCAATAAAAACCCCGAGTCAAACACTTTTTTGGCGGTGTAGTTGGGACCAAAGTGACCACCGGTGGGTCCTTTGTGGCAAGCGTCAAGGATTTCTAAAGCTGCCGGTCCATCAACACATCGGCGAATAATCAAATCGGCACATTGTTTGAATAAGTAAGGGTCATCCCAAAAGTAAGTCTTAATGTCGGTGAAGAACTTTTCTTTTGTTGGGATGTTAACCCTTCCTTGAGAATTCCACCCGCTAAGTAGTTTGCAATGTCCACAAACCATGGGGTTTCATCAGAATTCGAATTGATAGACATTACGGTCTCCAAGGGAAAAGAATCATTGATTTCTTTGTTCGAATGATCCCCCTGGTAAGGATCCTCAAGTCTACTGAGATGATCCGCGTCTAGGTTTTCAGCTCCTTTTTTATCGCGAATTTCGATTTTAAATTCTTGGAGTAGCAAAACCCAGCGAAGAAGTCTTGGTTTGGAACCTTGCTTAGTCAACAAGTACTTCAGCGCGGAATGATCGGTGTAAACGATTGTGGTAGAAAGGACAAGATAGGGGCGGAACTTTTCAAAAGCATAGACAACAGCTAAAAGCTCTTTCTCGGTTGTCGTGTAATGCAATTGGGCCCCCGTCATTGTCTTGCTAGCGTAATGGATCGGTTGGAAGTGTTTATTCACTCTTTGGCCCAGAACCGCACCAATAGCAAAGTCACTAGCATCGCACATCAACTCAAAGGGAAGCTCCCAATTAGGGGTAACCAAGACGGGTGCCTTAGTTAGCTTATCCTTAAGCGAGTTGAAAGCTTCAAGACACTCTGTGGAGAAGATAAAAGGAGTGTCTTTTTCCAAGAGGTGGGTCATCGGGCGAGCGATTTGAGAAAAATATTTGATGAATCGACGGTAGAAGCCCGCATGACCAAGGAAACTTCTCACACCCTTCACGGCTGAAGGTGGAGGCAACTTAGCGATAACATCGACTTTAGCACGGTCTACTTCAAGACCGGCTTTGGAGATTTTGTGTCCTAGCACGATGCCTTCTTTTACCATAAAATGGCATTTTTCCCAATTCAGAACAAGGCGAGTGTCTTCGCACCGCTTAAGCATACGTTCCAAATTGGCAAGGCAAGAAGAGAAGGAATCCCCGAAGACCGAGAAATCATCCATGAAGACTTCCATGGTTTGTTCAACCATGTCATGGAAGATAGCTAACATGCACCTTTGGAAAGTCCCGGGGGCATTGCATAAGCCAAAAGGCATTCTTTTGTAAGCAAATGTGCCATAGGGACAAGTGAATGTTGTCTTCTCTTGATCTTGGGGATCGATGGGTATTTGGAAATAACCCGAGAAACCATCAAGAAAGCAGTAATATTCATTACCCGCTAAACTTTCAAGCATTTGGTCCATAAAAGGTAGAGGGAAATGATCCTTTCTCGTGGCATCATTGAGTTTACGGTAGTCTATACAAACTCTCCACCCAGTAACGAGACGGGTAGGAATCAACTCGTTGTTTGCATTGGGCACAACGGTGATGCCGCCTTTCTTAGGCACACAATGGACTGGACTAACCCATGGTGAATCCGAAATAGGGTAAATCATACCCGCATCAAGAAGTTTAATAACCTCTGTTTTGATGACTTCATGGATTTTTGGATTCACCCTTCGTTGGCTTTGAATTGTGGGCTTAAAGTCGTCCTCCATGAGAATTTTGTGTGTGCATAAGTGAGGATCAATTCCGCGAATATCAGAAATTTTCCAAGCAATTGCCTTCTTATGATCTTTAAGCACGGCGATGAGGCGAGTTTTCTCTTCATCTTTCAAGTCCTTAGCAATGATGACTGGCGACTTCTTCTCTTCTTCAAGGAATACATACTCGAGATGGGGCGGCAACTCCTTAAGTTCTAAATCCGGAGGATTTTCGACGGGAGGCGTTTTCAAAGTCGGAGTATCGATAGCAATAACCGTGGGAGATGGTGGAGAAAGATTGTCTTCGTTGAGAAGGTTTTCAAAGAAATGCATGTCTTCATCCCCATCGGTGGGAGAATCATCATTAGCTAAGTTCACATCTCCCATGGTGGCTTCAAGATCGTCCCAAAACAAATCACTTTCTCCAAATAGAGATAGTGAGGAATCAATAGAGGAAACGGTTTCAACATTGGGAAGAGAGGTAGGAATATTTTTACAAGCATCATTAAAGTGTTCTTCACAAGCCTCATCCAGAACGTCAATACAATTAACACTCTCGTAGGAATAAGGTTGTTTAGACAACTTTCCCATGTTGAAGACGATTTTATCGTCACCCACTCTCATGATAAGCTCACCGGCTTCAACATCGATGAGAGTGCGACCGGTCCTCAGGAATGGACGACCCACGATCAAGGGAACACGAGGGTCCATCTCGTAGTCGACGACGACGAAATCGGCAGGAAAAGTGAATTTGTCGACTCCTACAAAGACGTCTTCGGCTATCCCTACTGGATAAGCAACCGTACGGTTAGCTAATTCCAAAGTCATTTTGGTGGGGACTAGCTCAGGGAGATAATATCTTCCAAACGCTTAGAGGCATTAGATTAATACTGGCACCTAGATCGGCTAGGGCCATGCAATTCTCTACTCCCGGGAAATTGCAAGGGATTAAGAAACGACCCGGATCACCAAGCTTGGTTGGCAATTTCCTTAAGAGCACTGTAGAGCAATTCTCATTAAGTTGGGTGTTGGCAATATCAAGAAGCTTTTCCTTGTCACTCAGAAGATCTTTGAACATTTTCGCGTACTTAGGCATGCGAGCGAGAGCCTCAGCGAAGGAGATGTTAAAATTCAATTGTTTGAACATTTTAAGAAAGTTTGAAACTTGAATATCATCCTTGCTTTTGAGCTTCTCTTTCCTCAACCTTGATGGATAAGGTATATTGGAAGAAGAGGAAGTCTTTAGGATCGAAGGATCACTCACATCCTTGGGTGGAGGAGGGGTAGAAGTAAGAGGTGGAGAAATTGGGGAAGGAGAGGGATGGGGAATAGGAGCAGGTGACTCGTTTTCCTTAGTCACAACCACCGGTGGAGGTATAGGAAGCTCGGGTTCCTTGGTACCTTTGCCACTGCGAGTGGTGATTGCTTTCATCTCCCCTCTTGGATTCGCAACGGTATTACTCGGAAGAGTACCCGAAGAAGAGGGTTGATTACCTTGGAAAAAACTAGCCATCATGTTCTTTAAGTCATTCGTTTGACTATCCAAAGTGTTTCTCATATCAGCTCTCAGATCGTTCCCTTTTTTGACCAGGTCAGCTTTCAAGTTGAGCACTTCCCGCTGAAGATTTCCCACGATCACATCGTTAGTCCTCATATAAGTTTCGACTTCTTGGTGAAGAGCGGTGGGTTGGTTGGGAGGAGCATTGTATGCGGGTGGTTGATAAGCAGTTTGCTGGTAAACTTGGTTGTTTCGTTGAGGTGGTTGTGGTGGCTTGTGAGGTGGTATGTATGGTGTACGAGGTTGTTGTTGTTGTTGAGGAGGGCTATTGAGGTTTTGTTGTTGGTTTGGGTTGTTAGGAGGAAAACCAGGTGGTGAGAGATAGTTGTTGGAGCGGTAGCTAAGCAAGTTACGGTCACCTTGAGGTCGAGCTTGATAAGCGGGTTGAGGATAGGTGCCATAAGCTGCATTCACATTCTTAGAAGGGTAGTCTTGGGTGGCAGTACAAGTGGTGTAAGAGTGAGGACCACCGCATATCTCACATGGTTGGCTAACAGCATTGACTTGAGCGTCTTTAGCGTTTCTAGCGTTGATGCTGTTGGTGTTGCTGGCGGTTTGGGTAGCAAGCGATTCAAGAAGCACAGTGATTTTATCAAGTCGCTTGTCGCTGTCACTAGTGCTAGCACTAGCGACATTGGTTCGAACACTCTTGGTTTGCACACGAGACTTATTCTCAATGATATCCCAAGCAGCATTGGAAGTCTTAGCCAAAAGATTACCCCCCGAGGCACTATTTAGTGAATCTTGGTCATTCATGTTTAAACCATTGTAAAAAGTGTTAATTTGGTGTACTTTGGTAAAACCATGTTGTGGGCATTTTCTTAAAAGATCTTTGAAACGGTCCCAAGATTCACTAAACGACTCATCGTACTTTTGTTCAAAATTTATGATTTCATTCCGCAAAGCGGTAGTACGAGAGGGTGGGAAAAAGTAATTGATAAACTTGGTCTCCAAATCCGTCCACGAAAGAATACTCTGTGGCGGTTCCTTAGCAAGCCAATGTCGGGCTTGTCCCTCTAAAGAAAAGGGAAAAAGTTGTAAACGGATTACCTCTTGTGGAACACCATTGAATTTGACCGTATTGGTGAGTTGCAAGAATCTCTTGATGTGGTCATGTGGATCATCAATGGTACGCCCCAAGAATGGTTGAGCAGAGACCATCTGGATAAAGCCGGATTTGAGCTCAAAATTGTTGGCTGCAATCGCGGGTATAACAATTGGATCAGTGTTGCCATCTACATGAGCTTGCAGAAGTTCAATCATCGGGCGATTATCCGGTAGAGGCTCATTGTTGTTGTTATTATTGTTGTTGAAAGGTGGGTTGTTGTTGTTATTATTATTGTTTTGAGGTGGGTTATTGTTGTTGTTTTGTACACCGGCCATGTTTAAGTTATCGAGAGTCTCGAGCTCGGGATAAAACGTGGAGCGTGTACGCATGCACCTGCAAAAGAACTAACAAAGCAAAAACAAAGCAAAAATATTTTTGGTTTTTATGTTTTTTAATTTTTAGGATTTTTGAAAATTTTATATTTTTTAGGATTTTTTGAAAATTTTATGAAAAAGTAACGTTCACGGGGAACGGATCCCAAAATCCAAGTTCTCACAAAAAACTATTGATCTTAACGAGAAGAGCCGGAAACGGCGCCATTTGATACCAGATATTTTACTCGTTGAAAGTTCGATTCTCGGAATCTCCTCGAATTGATCACAGCTCTAAGTGGAATGATTTGTTCTTGGTGACAAAAAGTGAGGGTTGTTTATCTATTCTACTTAAAAAAATAAATGAGTAAAGTAAATTAATATTCAAACCAAAAACAGTGACTGAAATAAACCTTGAATTGAAATTTAACAGTAAAATGATTAAATAGAAAAATGTCCTTACTGAAAACTAGTGCTATCCGGAATAATGACCATGCGGAATGTTGTGCTTACTCGGAATATTGAGTCCATGCGGAATAACAAGCCTTATGCGGAATAGATGCCTACTCGGAATAACATACTCTACGCGGAATAACTGGGGCTATCCGGAATATGTGACCATGCGAAATAAATATGACCATGCGGAATTCTAGAAACCATTCGGAACAATACACCCTATGCGGAAAAAGATCTCTATGCGGAATAAAGTAAATAACCACTTATGCGGAATAATAAAAATAAACCCTATGCGGAATGTTAAGGTCACTCGGAATAAAAAGTTACTCGGAATAATTAAAAGCTATGCGGAATATTGAAATATTCCGAATAAGGAATGAACATAGGAAGCTACTCGGAATATATAGAAGCTATGCGGAATATTAGAAATATTCCGAGTAAGAGAAGAGAAAGTAAGCTATTCGGAATATATAAATATTCCGAATAAGGGAAAGAGCAAATGGACTATTCGGAAAGTTGCTGGGAATGAAGAACAGTAGCAGAAACTTCACGAACAGGGTAATAGGAATTTTAAGCCAAATCAAGCTAAATAATCAAAACGGTTTAACCAAATTAACCACAAATCATCTACTAACTACAAGGATCAAATCCCAATCATAAAAGCACAAATTCAACAACTTTTTAAGATCAAACTTGAACTAAATAAAAACTTAAGAACTTTGAATAAAAGATGGTGAGGAACAAGAGGAATGAAAAGATTAAAGGAAAACTTGTATTGATGATTGATGATTAAGATTCAGTAAACAAAAGGAAAAGATCAAACTTACAAGATTAAAGAACAAATCAAAGAAGATGAAAAACCACTCCTTAAGGGAGATGGTTTCCTACGAACTAGGAAGAATCTAACTGAAAGAAAAACTAGATTTTAAATTTGTGAGGGTGATTCCTATATATAGGCTAAGTGGTAGGTTGGTGAGTGGGCTTTCTCCTTTTCTTCTTGTCTTCTCGTCTTTTCAGAAAAGTTGACGTTTTCGATTCTGACTCGGGATTTGTCGACGATTAAATTCAACTCGTCTTTTAATTTCTTCGTTAAATAGACTTGATTTTCTTCGACATATGTAAATCTTCCATCTTTGGTCCTTTTCTTCGATAAATCTTCAAATAGGCCCATTGACTTCAAATCTTTTGCATCTCTTGGACAATAGACTTCGACTTTAGTCTTTTTCCTTGATAAAACCCGTGCAATCTCATGTTTTCTTCAATATTCATCCGGTCGGCTCTGAAAACACATTAAACACAAAAACCACGCATAATTCCAAAAAATGATATTAAATACGTGTTTTGGTCTTGTTTTAGCCAGAAATAAGTGGTAAAAAGATGGGTGTTTTCACACCTATCAGTGAAGTATTATGGAGATCGAAGGTTTCAAGGGGCATCGGGGGTGAGCTTTCGATAGTTCTTGATTGTTGATGGTTCGGGTTACGGGGAGTACGGGAGTTAAACATTTTTTGATTAAGAGTTGTGTTAAGTGTGTAGAAGTTGTATTTTTTTGTGTGAAAATTAGTTTGGTTTAGAATATATTTATAGGGGATAAATGGGGTTTGAAATAGTTTTTTTAATAATAATAAAACCGTTGCATATGGGGACCACATTTTACACAATATTAAAAAAGTGAGAACCTCACCTATTTTCACACTTTTCGCCTCACGGTTTCTTGATTACGGGCCACTCTTTTTTGCCACAAAAATGTCACGTGAGATAATCCTTTTTTTTGTCACGACATTAGGCTCACGCATGAAAAACATATTCGTGTTAAATCATCTATGATATTAGTGTTAAATCACATATAATTTTATACGAATATTCAAATTAGTGTTGTTTGACATGTGATTATTCATGTAAGTTTTCGCAACGATTTAAAAAAATGAAAATAAATATTTGTCGAAAGTATATCAAAATGCATATCAAAAGATAATTAAATGTTGGTGTGTTGGTATATTTTTTTCACTTAACGATTAACGATTTATAACATATCAATTTTTGAAAAATGGTAAAAATATGTTTTTGGTTTAATTTCATCCGATTAAGATGTAGATGGAATGTTCAAAATAGTCATTTGGTATGCAAATAAAGTATGATATCCAAATGAACTTAAAGAGGAGAGTTTTTGGATATCACTATTTACTTGAATACTAAAGACTCATCTCACTTTACTTCCTCGTCTTTATCTAATGGATATCATTAAAAATATTTTATTATTTCACCTATTTTTTATAATTTAAATATCGCATAACCCGTTATCGGTTAAGCGGAAAAAAATTATACCAACGCGGAAATTTTTTAATTCTCTTTTATAGATATGCACTATGATGTACTTTCGAGAAAAAAAAATCCCGTTTTCACCTTTCTTAATTTTTTATCACCTTTCTTTGTTTTTTCAAGTTTTTTCGCATTATTTACGCTTTTCTTTCTCCTTGCTGAAACTGACTTGAAAAATCACAGATGGTATCAGTGTTAAATCATATATGATATTAGTGTTAAATCACATATTCGCGTTAAATCACATATGATATTAGTTTCAAATCACATAGTAGTTTTAAATCACATACGATATTAGTGTAATATCACATATGATTTTATATGAATATTCAAATTAATGTTATATCACGTGTGATTTATTCAGGCAAGTTTCAATAACAAAAAAATAAAGAAAAAACAGAAAAAATGGCTAGAACTTTTTTTTCAAATGTATATAGTGCAAATTTGTAGAAAGATAATTAAATGATTGTCGTGATTGTATATTCTTTTTGCTTAAGAATTTACGGTTTGAAAAAAGTAAGATTAGTATTAGGTTTAATTTCATCAATTGCATAAAGATGGAATGAATCCTTTGATATTTGAAAAAAATTGTTATCTAAATGAAATTAAATCAGTTATTATTACTCTAAAGCTTGTTAGTCTTCTCTAAACGACGTCACACACTACACCAAATGTATATATTAGAAATGTTACATCCAAATAAAAATCTCACATAATGATGTAGCTAATGTGATGGACCAATGAAATTGTATTATTTTTTTTAATTTTTTTTAGTCTACTACGAGGAGTTCCCACCGCCTTTAAGAGGAGTGGACTAATCTCCCGCGGGAGTTTGCTCGGTACCTCGATGGGTCTTTCATATATCATTAGCCACGTCATTGTGTCAAAATTCATTTGTAAAGTTTATATGAATGTAACAATTCTCATAATATGGTAGTTGCTAGAAGCACGTAAATTTTTAAAAATTCAAAATTTAAAATGAGATAATTAATTTAAAATATGATATGTGTAACACCTTAGGCAATATCACATCGTCGGAGGCTTGAAGTGGTTGATGAGGCTGCGTTTACTCGGGTGGTTACACATTTTCGCGCGCTCAGGAGTTTTATAACCCCTAAGATAGTGTACCCAGTCGTGTAGATAGAGTATATGCAAGGACTCGGGGTTCTTTTTGGGGAATAGTTTGGGAGCTCAGTGTCAAACGTACATAATGTCTAGAGGTGGGAATGAGATTCTTTTTGTAATTTTATATTTTATAAAGCAAGTAAATTATCGAGGTATAAGAGTGGGTTTTGACTAACACTCTAACTTAACAATATCTAATGTTGTATAATTTTACTAAGTAAATAAAATGTGTTTACCTAATCATGCACTACTCACTACAATGTTCTGTTAATGTGTTTGTTACCCGTCACATCTTGTTTATTAAATATGTATGCGTTTTCGTTTATATTAATTACAAGTCATATGCTAAAAAAGTAAAACATGTAGTAGTATGGCGACGTTTACTAGATCATACATACACCCTCATAATCATCTATGTGACACATCATAAACATAGAATCACAGACAACCCCTATATCTACTCATCAACACATGCATTAACAAACTCATAAATGTATTTGTCATAACAACACACAAGACTACCATGCAATTGATGATCCAGTCAAGGGAGTTCACGAACAAGAACATGGATCTACGTGGAGAGGCATTATCTAATCACCCATGTTTTCCAAGACATATCAACAGTTAAGATGTGAAAATCTAGTATGATTTTCTTGAGCCTAACGTGTACACAATAAAACCAAGAAGAAACAAACACAAGAAAGTCACACTATAAATTTCATGCAATAATAGATAAACAACAAATTATTTAGCCTAGCATGGCAAAAAAGAAATGATAGAAGACACAATCATCAAACACGTACACATTATTAATAAAAATGGATAAAACATTGTTCCTCAATTAATATTAAACCCTAAACTCAGCTGACGATGGTTGCTCTAAGCTAACCATAAAATTCTACACGAATTGTATGTTTACTAGGGTCTATATATAGGGTTGCGACGGCATCGGGTTATAAGTGCGACGTCATCAGGCCTGTGAATCTTCTATGGGCTTCTACTCTCAATAAGTTGTGACGCCGTCAAGTTGAATGGGCGACGTCGTCTGGAGGGTCGATACACGACGTTGGGTACAAAGTGTGACGCCGTCTATAGCTCCTATTTGCAACTTTCTTTGTGAATTTAAAAATCCGTGCATTGTTGACTTGGCATCTTCCATACTTTTTCAAAAGTCTTGAAAATGCTTGAAAACATCTCCAAAACCTTCTAGGCACTCTAAGTGATTCCAAATTGCTAAAATAACAAAAAGAAAGGAATTAAGACATTTTTAGGGCATTTATGACAAATACGCAGGTGAAATGGCCCCTAAAAAGTGTATAAAATGACACTTCATCAAACATTCCTACACTTGGGATTTGTTTGTCCTCAAACAAATGAGTTTTTCACCTAATATAGTTGTAAAATGGGGCGTTTCACTTAATAATAAAAACAATTACAACATACATAGCTAGACTTTTGTTAGTATGGCACGGAAAAATGCTAGCACCTGAAGTGAGTGTTTAATCTCATATAGTTCAAGTGTGTCGTTCAAGTGTATGATTCATTTAATAAAAGGGAAAACGAAAACGGAAATTATTCACTCATCACCTGGTGCATCATATAGATTACCATATGGTTGATAAAGGATCAAACCTCTACCGCTTTGGTGTAAGCACCTAACATTTACTATGAAAAAGGACTTTTCAAAGGGTTGTAATGTGGGGCTTAAGGGTATGGAATCATGGGTATTGATAGACATGGGAGTTTTGGGATGGCAAGTCAACCGTATATACGATACTTAAACGTGACATTGGTTTGTTTCATCGGGTTTTCCTCACACCTCTTACGAGTACCATCGGAAAACTCAATGGAACCTTTCTATAGTCACATTGATTATATGGCGTCTTGGAAGATACATAAAAAGAATCCGGAGAAGTTGTTCAGTGCGAAGCTAATTAAGCACCTCTTTCTCTAGGTCAACGCGAAGTTGCTCAGAGCGAAACGCCTACACCTTTCTAGTGTAGTCTAACTAAAATATTGTAGGATCAAATAGAACCTTGTTTTTTATATAGTTTTAGATTAAGTAAGATATTAGGTCAAAAGACTCAATATTTTCTTACCATAGTTAGTTTGATTTAATTATTAAAAATCATTTTGCATTTATTTAAATAAACAATTCAAGCAAGAAATCAAATACAAAAACAAGAATATAACATGCCTAAAATATCACATATTAATTATAAATAAATAAGATATTTACCATATAAATAACTTATTCTAGGCACTAAATTTAGAAAAAAAATCAATTTTAAGATTTAGATCTAATTCTCTTTTGCAAGGCAAAAATCGGCTAGAAGGAATCTTCCTCAGGTTTCGGCTAAAACTAAAAAGTTTTTCAAAATCGAGTTTTTATTGATCCTAAAGGAATTGGGATCGGAATCCTTACATATTATTTTATAAAAATTATTTTATGTTCGGGTTTCACAATTTCAGCCCTAAAATAGTTTTATAAAACACCTCTCTAGCATGCATACACCAATCTAATTAGCGTTTTCTAGATCTAATAGAATTCCTAAACATGTTAAGCAACTAAAATATGGATCATAACAATTTAAACAAGCATAACATACCGAAAAACACGTAAATTGCACACATAGTTGTAATTCAGTTTGCTATTAACTAAAATTCATTAAAAGTCATTTTTTTCAGAAAATATGGATTTAATTACATCTAAATCAACAATTTAAAGATCCTAATCAAAAATTCAAGAAAAAATTATATTTACATCAGTTTTAGTGCTTTTTATGTAATTACATGGCATAGATTTGGCTCGTGATGCCATTGTTGGAATTTAACAACCTAATGTATCTAACGTACATGCATCATGAGTAAAACGCAGTAGATAGGATCAAACATGTATGCAAATAATATAATTAACATATAGATAAATAATGCATACATTTTCTTGCAAGAAAGATGATCAAGAACACTAAACCACCAAACGAGAAAACCCGAACCAATTCGCCTTATAAAACGCAAAAGATCAAGTTAGATCTTCTCTAAGATAGTCCACACAACACCTCAATCAATCACCTTTGATTGCTAGATCTTGAATAAGTAATAACTTAACAATAACCAAGACACAAAAACCTTAGTGTGGGTTTTTTGTATTCGTCAAACACCAAGAAGAGAAGGGGGAGAGATTTTGATTTTCAAGTTATGAAAAACTTATCACATCCCCTTTATATATATACTAGAAGGCTTAGGCTAATTAAGGAAAATATCATATCTTTCTTAAAAAGTAAATTAGGGTTCTAGAAAATTTTCTCTTCCTTCCTTGTGATGTAGTCGGCCGATTATAGCCCAAACACCCCTTGGTATTGACTTTTTGACTTTCTAGTTAATTCTATTAGTAATTACATTAATTACCATAACGTCTTAAGTCTTATTAACTAATCCTTGCTAAACCTATTAACTTATTAATTAATTACCGTTAAGTATACACTTTTAGCAAACTAAGATTATACAATAAATATAGCCATATTATATCGTATATCTTTATAAAAGATGATCTCGATGTCTAAGTGTGTGACCCCTTAGGCCCACGTACTCCCGGTCGTATAAAATACTAACTATAACTTACACACAACCAAGAATACCATCACTTTATCAGACACAACGCATAGTATGATCTACTGCAAGTGAGGTTTCTAAGAATTGATAGTTAAGTGTGCTCGTACAATAGTAGCACTAATATAGGCGATCTACCTGAAAGTCTTTCACGAGGGCTATAAAAGTAAACCATGAACTACAATGGAAAAGCGAAAAATATAATATATTAGTAGGCAAGCGTTACACTGTGATTTGTATTATGTTTTAGTCTTTATGTCACACCCCACCATGGCGAAATATGGGGCGCGACGTATGGATATCATCAAAACAAACGGTGTCTCTATAGAGAAAACTAAAATGCAACTATAATGTCATAAATGGCGACACAAAGGTCATGACAATATCTCAACATAGCAGGAGTCTAGGTAAGTAGGTAACAGTCCTACCACTTACCCAAGACAAACAATAAACATAAATCAAACAAACATATAGGTGCCAACATGTATCACTTATCAAAAAAAACATAAAGGTAAGCTAAGAAGGAACGGGGATCTCCTTCTATATGCAATCCTAAGGCATCCAAGTCTAGCCACTTCTATCCTCAAGCTTAACCATATTCACACCTGAAAGAGACACTAAAACACGTCAACATAAAGTTGGTGAGAGTCATAGGTTTAGACTCCAACGCTAAATCAGTTACAAGCTGTGAATAACAACCATCAATACAATAACATATGGACAATGCGCTACAATTATGTATTAACAACTAGCATTCGAGATCAGTCATTCCAAACCAAAATCCAAGGCTCCTACCTTGCCAAACAACATGGTACCATAGATGATCACACTATGTACCTATCCCAAGGCCACTACCTTGTCAAACCACAAGGTCACTACCTTGTTAAACCACAAGGCCACTACCTTGTCAAACCACAATAACTGAGACGGCACGTGTCCCCCGATCCAAATCATACACAATCAAGAATCACATAGCAGTTAATCACATAATGTACACACAAGTCCATCTCAAATCACAAAAACATTCACAACATCAATTTAGAAAATAACTCAACACAGTGTCTCTTCCATCCCATCTGGAAGTCAAAATCAATAGTAAACATGGGACTATGAAACTCACCTGATTGCTTCTTCACAAGTCCTCGCACTAGCAACAAGCTAACAAACCAAAAACACGCAATCAATACATGAACCAATCACTAAGATGGCTCATCAACCTATGATGGACATCTAGCCTATTCCCATATAAATACCTCATTGATAAGCTCTAATCACCCCATTATCCTTCCTTAACAAGTCCTTAACTTGGTTAAGTTTAATAACTATCCGGTTCATATTTTACACAAAACAGTCCTAGTTTTTAGGTCTCAAAACTTTAAGTCAAACGTCCACTTAAACATACCCATGGTTTCTGTAAAAGGAATATTCATACTTTTACATATGTTAGCTAAAACCTCCCACTTGACCTAACCTTAAAGATACTGTTAAGGCCCCGATATATGTATATATGTTGCTACCTATCCAGAATTCACTGATTTTAAACGTATGAAAAGTTTGTTACCATTAGAGGTTCTTACCCTAAACCACAATCTTAGCCCAAGTGCAGATACTTACTAAAATATATAAACCATCTCTCATTTTCATTAGAAGATCCCAATGCAACCCTAAGTACCCCAAACAACCCAAAACTTAAAAAGAAAACAGGCTGATTACAAAACTATTTTGACCTTCGACTGTTGTAACCTGTTTTTGACCCAATTCCCTACCTCTAATTTAGTTCTCGTTTCTTGCATTGTAAATCCACTTCAATTACCTTTTCAGGGATACTTGGATCGCATCTTGAATGTTCCTAGAACTCCCGATATGATCAAAACAATTGACTCAAAGTTCTGCCCAGTTTTTAAAAACGAGTTTAATTAATTTAACCTAATTAATTACCCATAACCCCATTAATTACAAACCCTAAACCATCTAACCATTATAATATCATTAAAATACAGATTCTTATTTAAACCCTAACCTAAATCCATCATAAGATGATTGAGAAAGAATTAAAACATGTTAATTAAAAAGAGTATTAAAGATTTTACCTTAGAATTTTTGAAAGAAGAAAAATTCATGAAGAACCCTAAAACCACCATTGATGCCGACTTGAAGGTGATCTCCAGGGGTTTTATGAAGTGTTTTGGTTAATAAAAAGTATTTATATAGTTTCCTAACAAGTCCTTGGTCCATTACAAAAGCTCGGTTCCCTTTTTCCTTTTTTTTCCTTTTTTTCCCTTTTCTTTTCTTTTGATTCGTCCCAAACCGCCTCATATATATATTTTTTTTTTATTTTTTTTTCTTTTTATTGTTAATTAATATCTTATTAATATTACCTTAATTTACCTTAATTTATTTCAGCTCCTAAAGCCTCCAAAACCTCAAAACCGTAAAACTAGTCAAATTTACGCGTTTTACCGTAAAAGACGTAAAATATACACTTTTATAAAAAATCTCAAATTTTGAAATAAACTTTATAACTAAGTCCCAAATGACTTAAAACCATCCCGAAAAATATTCCTATGACTAATTACCTCATTCGAGACCTCTAAATGCTAAACCGTAAATCGTAAAAATACGATTTTCTATAATACATATACGTATACGTAAAACCACTAAATAACACCATCTCATTTCATAGTCACTACCATGTGAACTCATGAACATGAAATCATCACACATCGTTTCACTCACAAGGTACCCCGTACCGGAAACGATATCCAAACCACAATCTATACACAACAATTAGCACATCAACACGTAAAGACACGTAACTAGCACAAAATAAAACTAAGTGACGAACCTCAAAACCAGGGTTGTCACATCACTCCCTCCTAATAGAAATCTCGTCCCGAGATTTACTCCTTAGGATCAAACACACAAACAACACATCACACGAGGATACTTGTTCTAAATGAACTCCTCTCATTCCCACGTGAACTTTAGTTCAAGTTTCAAAATACCACATATACAAACCAAAAATAATTAAACTCATTGCCAAACTCTTGCCCTCACAGTCAATAAATCTCACAAATGACTCTTTGATAAAACAAAGACTCTTTTTAATACAAGTCCCGAATAACCGTACATGCAAAATGCATTCTCAACCAACCTTTACCAAATTTCAATACATGAAATGTATCATGTATACAACTCATTTCCCCCAGGTAATTCTATGCTCATAAGCTAATGGTCCGATCTTTCCAAGGATCATAAATGGACCTACAAAACTCTACATCAATTCCCTTTAGTCTGTACCCCAAACTACTTAAAAAATTCCAATTTCCTCACAAAGTGACCTATGACGGTCTTTCACATATCCATTAGTTCTTCCAATCCAAATCAACTTATGAGCTATACACATCATCAAAAGGACGGTTATCTCAGTTAGACCAAGCCCTTCGTCCCTATGGCACATCACACCTATAACTCCTCATCCAATCGATTATCGATACTAAGCCTCCCAAACAATCAGTATAGGTCAGTGCCATTTCCTTTTTCCACACTACGACAGCATTAGCCTACGTTGTGCTTTATTCTACTCATTAGGCTCTACCAAAGTTTTACCTTCGGTTCCTATCTCGACCTATTTCATTCATGCTTCGCTTCTATACACTCTTCCTTCTCCTTCCTCGACTCCTACCATACATCACGATGTGATGCTTCCCATCGTTTCTTCCCTTGCCATAATCCTTCATAAGGCATTCCATACATATTAGGCTATCTCTTACGCAAAACCCTCTATTCCATCACATTCGTACGCAATCCTTCCAACTTCTCAACTACGTGACTTCTCATTCCTCTTGAAATATGAGATGAATTAGTCAGTCTATCGACTATCACCCAACTCTCATCGTACTTAATCCTCCCCCGCATTATGTATCCCTTTCACCAACTTCGTCCTTACATCGCCCTTTTTAAACTACTCCTATCTATGTAGGAAGTATAGTCTACGTCCCTTTTCTCCATATGATTGTCCAAGCCACGCAACATACATGTTGACGCGTTCTCTGCTTTAGACAACTCAACTTGTGCAACCTATATCCTTTATCCAAACCGCCCTAATACGTCATCCCTATAGTTTAAGTTCGTCTCAGTTTCACCTCATCCTTCTTATTCCATGTCTCATCGACCATGCTTGCCTTTCCTAGATGGTACTTGGCCTTGCAATTTTTCTTTCATCAATTAACTCCACCCATCACCTTTTCCAAAAGTTCAATCAAGATGATTGAATATGTGTTGGAGACGTTCATGATCCGTATAGATCATTCTCCACGTCTCGTACACCAAATGCCTCTAGCATTCTAGACAGATGTAACAGTCCAGCTCCACTAACTAAGTCTATCCAGTTCTTCCAAATCTTCAGTTCCTGCAATGTATAAACGATCGCCTTTCTTTGTCCTCCTCGTACGCGTCCAAATCCTTGCTCCACGTATCGTCATGCTTCGTGAATTCAGCCAGTCCTTCCGATAATGCCAAGATCTGCTCATTATCCAATCCACCTCTTCAGCCTCCAAAACGCTCCCTCATCCTTCTTCACTTCGCCCCTTGCTGGTTCCATGATACGCCATCATCTCTAACTACTCGCGATAGTAAATTTAATACTAAAACTCACACTTGAAAATCTCACGTATAACTCCACTCCAAACCAACACATAATTCGCCTCACTCTCCTTCTCAGATTTGAGTAGATCAAGATGTCGTCGATGCTCCCGATGACAACTCGTTTATACACGTTCATGCACACTTGGTTCATTGACACCATGAAAACCGCTAGTGCTTTGGCGAAGCCAAATGCATAACTGTAATCCTAAAGCGTTCATACAACATCCTTAGCAGTTTCAACTATGTCCTCCTTGCACCCTCTCTCAGCGGCAATACGAATAAATTCCTACCTCGTTCTACTTGCAAAATTTTACACGCATTTTAAAAGACCAATGCTTCCTCTCATCAGACCACTCAACCGCTTACCACATCCAATCTACTACTAAGCAACTCGACCTTTTACCTTGCATCCGTTGCAATTTCCATCAACTCTTGTTCTTGGAATCATTCCATCAACAATTTCCTTGGAAAGACGCTAACTCCAACTCCTCTCACTTCTCCTACTTGCTCTATTTATGGTCCTACCTCAAAATAATAGGCAAACCTACTAAATTTCAGGAATTTTTTAGAAAACATACATGCCTTACGAACAATATCCCCTTCCAACACTCTCTATGGAACGTTACTTGTGCTGGTATCCCACAAATCTCTATTCATCTCCTTGGTACTCCTAAGAGACCTCATAACCACATTAGTTCGTCTACGAACTTCTTTCCTCCCCGCTAAGGGTATTCCGACCGTTCTCTCATGGCCACCTACTTAAGCGTGTAGGCGCGACCAAGTCTTTCATATGACTACCTCAATGCTCCCAAACAATATGAAACCAAAACTACATCTGAATCCATCAGATACGATCAACGAATCAAACCCACGGATAACTAACGACATTTCACGTGTACCAGTTAAAACAAGTCAAAAACCACGAGTCTCAAAAGAAAACTCAATCCCAAAACGTGTATCAATTCAAAATGACCCATGACAACGAAAAATAATCCAAGAAACACCCAATGGCAACCAAACATATTACGCCCCGCGACATTTTTTTTTAAACCGTGCAAAAGATCGACTTTTCCAAAAGTATATATATCTTTTTTTTTATTATTACCTCCCACATCTATGTGACTCAAACAATCTACAAACAACCCTCTTGACGAACTCAAAACTCAACTCAAAAACTAGGTATCCCGTGCATCCCAAATCATAAAAATAAACTACTATTCAAACTCAACCTCTAACCCGACACTTGTACAATAATTTTGGCCAAGATACTGACCTCCCATGACTATACATTCTGCATATTTGAAAAGTACTTTCCGAGTACAAAATTTTTGGCTTTTGAATCACTCTAAAAGCTCTAAAAACGAACAAGTTATGACCAAATCAGTTTTATACTAGTTGTTTTAAAAAAAACTAAAGGATAAACTTAGTGATCAATGTAATCCTTTTAAATGACAGATATAATTGTATGTGAAATCTTCATAAACTCAATTTAACCTTGTATAAATAATTAAAAATAACATAAATCGGTCAAACTCAATTATATAAACTATGTAGGTAGAAAGAAATTTTTACTTCGCTTTATTTCAAAGAAAGTCTTTTAGAATTTGAAATATATAAGTGTTGATTAAAAAGAAATCTTATGTTACATGTTGTTTCAAACACGACTCCAACACCTTACCCTTATTTACCGAATACAACCAACCATCTAACTCAATATATACCGACCAAAAGAAATGCAAGACCCAACACAAAAGATTTCATTATCACAAAAGAAATCCCAAGTTATTTCAGTAGACTTGAAACCAAAAACACCATTTTAAAACGTACAAGTGAAATACGAAACTCAAAGAATACGCTACAAGACACACTTCAACAGATTCAAAACGTCGTTGAGACTCCATCAAACTCGAGCACTAATAAATTGTTTAAACACGAGAGAGCACTAGGTACGTTCAAGTTATAATAACTACTGAACGACCGTAAATCATAACATAACATCTACTAGTATATATACATCCACATATGTATACCTATTGAATCCCCCAAACATACTCGTTATCATACACGTCAAGTCAATCAATCGCTTTATACGCTAGTTTTTTTTCCATATGAGTAATCACCTTCTCACCATCTCACCATGCCACAACAAGGCACAAAACCCATAACCAAAACCAACCCATATCGTGTGACCTCATAATCACACAACACGACTATAACTCAAAACATATAACACACTAATAAAAATAGCCATATCGTAGGCAGCCGTTACATAAACCCATATATTATGAATATACTCAAAATTCACATCTCATCATATACAAGCATGTACTAACCCTCTTTCATGCAATCATACTTGAGAACCCATTGAAGTTGTGGTACTCGTATAACTATGTTGGCCACCATACTTATACAATTACCCTTTCCCCAATGCACTCCCTCATATGATGACACTTATAAGAATCAATACAACATATAACACATAAATCCATCTACTCACATAAGCACATAACCACATAAACAATAAGGTCTAAAACTCCAACTACTTAAATAACATAGTCAAACTCTTGAAATACATAAATCCATAGTCTAGCTAAAACAGCATAGACTAAATCCAAAACGAAAACATAATCAGTTATAAGTCATGTCGCCCGTAAGAGTGGAAACAGCTTAAAATTCTTCCTACCCGTGTACTCCTAGTAGCTCGAACCACCACATGATTCTTAGGGAACATGACTTAAACATCAAAAGAAAAGTAACATACCTCAGGTATGTAAAATAACTCGATAAAAGATAGAAACTACCTTGTACTAAATTATGTACTATAATGTACAATTTAAACAAAATACAACAGTGACTAGCGTGGATGATTATAGTTCAACCAACACTAGTCACATCCCGAAAAGAAAAATAACATGTGGCTAAGTATGAACTTACTATAGTTCAATTCATACTAGTCAAAACATCGTAATAAATAATATCCAAACACATCAATTATAATAAAATGCACACATACTCCTATGACGCCTATATGCAGGGACCCTTAAGCTATAGACTAGGCTACGCGACTAGGCAACCTAATTCTCTATAACTTGTCTCTGATACCATTCTGTCACACCCCACCATGGCGAAATATGGGGCGCGCCGTATGGATATCATCACAACAAACGGTGTCTCTATAGAGAAAACTAAAATGCAACTATAATGTCATAAATGGCGACACAAAGGTCATGACAATATCTCAACATAGCAGGAGTCTAGGTAAGTAGGTAACAGTCCTACCACTTACCCAAGACAAACAATAAACATAAACCAAACAAACATATAGGTGCCAACATGTATCACTTATCAAAAAAAACATAAAGGTAAGCTAAGAAGGAACGGGGATCTCCTTCTATATGCAATCCTAAGGCATCCAAGTCTAGCCACTTCTATCCTCAAGCTTAACCATATTCACACCTGAAAGAGACACTAAAACACGTCAACATAAAGTTGGTGAGAGTCATAGGTTTAGACTCCAACGCTAAATTAGTTACAAGCTGTGAATAACAACCATCAATACAATAAGATATGGACAATGCGCTACAATTATGTATTAACAACTAGCATTCGAGATCAATCATTCCAAACCAAAATCCAAGGCTCCTACCTTGCCAAACAACATGGTACCATAGATGATCACACTATGTACCTATCCCAAGGCCACTACCTTGTCAAACCACAAGGTCACTACCTTGTCAAACCACAAGGCCACTACCTTGTCAAACCATAATAACTGAGACGGCACGTGTCCCCCGATCCAAATCATACACAATCAAGAATCACATAGCAGTTAATCACATAATGTACACACAAGTCCATCTCAAATCACAAAAACATTCACAACATCAATTTAGAAAATAACTCAACACAGTGTCTCTTCCATCCCATCTGGAAGTCAAAATCAATAGTAAACATGGGACTATGAAACTCACCTGATTGCTTCTTCACAAGTCCTCGCACTAGCAACAAGCTAACAAACCAAAAACACGCAATCAATACATGAACCAATCACTAAGATGGCTCATCAACCTATAATGGACATCTAGCCTATTCCCATATAAATACCTCAATGATAAGCTCTAATCACCCCATTATCCTTCCTTAACAATTCCTTAACTTAGTTAAGTTTAATAACTATCCCGTTCATATTTTACACAAAACAGTCCTAGTTTTTAGGTCTCAAAACTTTAAGTCAAACGTCCACTTAAACATACCCATGGTTTCTGTAAAAGGAATATTCATACTTTTACATATGTTAGCTAAAACCTCCCACTTGCCCTAACCTTAAAGATACTGTTAAGGCCCCGATATATGTATATATATTGCTACCTATCCAGAATTCACTGATTTTAAACGTATGAAAAGTTTGTTACCATTAGAGAGTCTTACCCTAAACCACAATCATAGCCCAAGTGCAGATACTTACTAAAATATATAAACCATCTCTCATGTTCATTAGAAGATCCCAATGCAACCCTAAGTACCCCAAACAACCCAAAACTTAAAAAGAAAACAGGCTGATTACAAAACTGTTTTGACCTCCGACTGTTGTAACCTGTTTTTGACCCAATTCCCGACCTCCAATTTAGTTCTCGTTTCTTGCATTGGAAATCAACTTCAATTACCTTTTCAGGGATACTTGGATCGCATCTTGAATGTTCCTAGAACTCCCGATATGATCAAAACAATTGACTCAAAGTTCTACCTAGTTTTTAAAAACGGGTTTAATTAATTTAACCTAATTAATTACCCATAACCCCATTAATTACAAAACCTAAACCATCTAACCATTATAATATCATTAAAATACAGATTCTTATTTAAACCCTAACCTAAATCCATCATAAGATGATTGAGAAAGAATTAAAACACGTTAATTAAAAAGAGTATTAAATATTTTACCTTAGAATTTTTGAAAGAAGAAAAATTAATGAAGAACCCTAAAACCACCATTGATGCCGACTTGAAGGTGATCTCCAGGGGTTTTATGAAGTGTTTTGGTTAATAAAAAGTATTTATATAGTTTCCTAACAAGTCCTTGGTCCATTTCAAAAGCCTGGTTCCCTTTTTCCTTTTTTTTTTTCCTTTTTTTCCCTTTTCTTTTCTTTTGATTCGTCCCAAACCGCCTCATATATATATTTTTTTTTATTTTTTTTTCTTTTTATTGTTAATTAATATCTTATTAATATTACCTTAATTTACCTTAATTTATTTCAGCTCCTAAAGCCTCCAAAACCTCAAAACCGTAAAACTAGTCAAATTTACGCGTTTTACCGTAAAAGACGTAAAATATACACTTTTATAAAAAATCTCAAATTTTGAAATAAACTTTATAACTAAGTCCCAAATGACTTAAAACCATCCCGAAAAATATTCCTATGACTAATTACCTCATTCGAGACCTCTAAATGCTAAACCGTAAATCGTAAAAATACGATTTTCTATAATACATATACGTATACGTAAAACCACTAAATAACACCATCTCATTTCATAGTCACTACCATGTGAACTCATGAACATGAAATCATCACACATCGTTTCACTCACAAGGTACCCCGTACCGGAAACGATATCCAAACCACAATCTATACACAGCAATTAGCACATCAACACGTAAAGACACGTAACTAGCACAAAATAAAACTAAGTGACGAACCTCAAAACCAGGGTTGTCACACTTTATAAGCTTAAGTCGAGTCTAGTGAGTCTAAGGGTGTGTTTGTTTTCGTAAAAAAAGTCTGAATCGCATCTGAATCTGACTGATTAGACGCGGTCAGATGTTTTCGTTGTTTGATTTTTTTCTTTAGAGTCAGACATGGTAAGAAGATAAACCTCTGACTGAGTCAGAGTTGGTGGTCAAATCTTACTCACTCTTAACCACGTAATATCCTTCCGCCAAACCTACAAAACCACTGATCTTGAACATAAATCGACAACCAATAGTTACCTGAGACCTTGTTATAATCTCTCGTTCAAAGAGAAACAAGTACAATCATTAAAACAACCTACATGATCTTGTAATATCTATTTGTCCACAAAACCATCAGTGATCTGTACTTTATAAACGTGGGTTATGATTTGAAGTGAGGAGAGTGGTTGGAGTAGATTTGTGAAGTCATAAGATTTGGAGGTGAAAAGTTGAAAATGGTGGTTGGAGACTAAAGAGTAGAGATTAGGGTTCAGTAGTTTTTATATCTATAATATTATGTAGAACCTTATTGGACTAACAGAGGTGTTGGACATAATTTCAAAAAACCTAAAACTATAAACGTATATATGGCTAAAATTTGATATAATTTAATAGGATAGTTTGGGCTAGATTTTGGTTTAACTTTTTTCTAGGCTCAAAATTTTTAGTGTACATATCTGTGTAGACAAAGAGTAAAGCATACCGTATATTTGTCAATTTCAAGATTGAAAAGGTTACCGAATAATCATCTTTAAAGATACATTCAAACAATATAGACTATTAGAACCATTCAGACAAATATAAAAAAACAAACAACACTTTTCCATTCATATTCAGACATTACAACCACCTCTTACCAGTAAGATGTGGTTGTCAGATTCAGACTTGAAACATCTTACTGAAACAAACACCACCTAAGCGTCAAGTTTCCTAGCTGTGTAGAATAAGGTTCAGTTGGTTGTTTATGAACCAAGCCCAACCCGTTTCTTTTCTTTTCTTGTAATCAAAACTGACTTTCAAGTCTATGTAATAGATCGTTTGTTCTCCCCCTTCATCTATATAGAATGGGGTGAGGGGGAGGGTCTATGTATGTTATTCTTTCAATAATACTTAATCAATCGATTGAGGGATATTACATTGGGGGTCGTTTTTCTTTTTCTATCGATACAAAGCTTACTAGTTTTTCTTGATCAGATTTTCTGCTCTAGTTAACCAGGTTGTAGGATTATCATCCTACAAGTGGTATCAAAGATCGGTGCGAAGATCTCTCGGGTTTACAAAGATCGATCATTGAAGGTTCTTGTTGGTCGGATCTTGATCATCAAGGAGCAGCAGAGGGTTTCGATAGTTAAGGGTTGTTCGTCTTTAAGGGTTCTCTATTGCTGTTGTTGGAGACACAAAGAAAATAAGGGAAGAAGAAGTATAGTGTTGGTAGCTTTTGTTTATTAAAAGTCAAGCAAACGTAGGTTAACTACTATTGGGCCAAGGTTGTGTTTCTTTGGAAATTGGGCTTTTAAAAGTCTTATATCCATTTAGGTGTTATATATATTAGGCCATACTTCAAATTTTGGTTCTTATTTTTGTATTAGACAAAAGGTATTATATAATTTGTAAGGTATTACACAAGGGACTTTATTGGTTTGTGATTGAGATTTTTCACAAAAACTAGCAAACTAATAAAAGGATAAAGAATGACGAGAACCAAGTTTGACGTCGAGAAATTCGATGGAACTGGTGATTTGGGGTTATGGATAATCAAAATACGTACTTTATTAATCCAACATGGATGTGAAGCAGCTCTGGTGGCTTTACCCGCGGATATGGAAGCTGAAGAGAAACTTAAGCTTAACAATAAATCTCACAGTGTCATGACTTTGTGTTTAGGTAACAAGTTTCTGAGAGAGGTTACCGGAGAGACGATTGCATTGGGGGTTTGGTCAAAGCTCAAGACTTTATACATGACAAAGTCATTGGCCAACAAGTTTTACGTGAAGAAGAAGTTGTATACATTCTACATGCCATCTGGACAAAATATTTCCGAGCATATAGATGAGTTCAAAAAAATTGTTCTTAATTTAGCAAATATTGAGGTCAAATTCAAAGATGAAGATCTTGCTTTATTATTACTCACTTCTTTACCAGAATCATATGAAAAATTTGTGGATACCTTGCTTATGGACGGGAAGCTTTGACTTTGGAGGATGTGATGGCCACACAAAATTCAAAGAAAATCAAAGAAAGGTCCAAGGCAAACGGGCATGGTGGTGAAGGGTTATATGTGAGGGGAAGAACTCATCGCAGGGATTCACAGTAGTCAAGGGGAAACCCAAGATCAAAGTCTCGATGTGGAAGACTCAAATGCTTTATTTACCAATTCAAGGAGCACTTGAAGAGAATCTGTTCGAAGAATAATCGCAAGAAACCGACAATTTACATCAAGAAAGATGATCAACCAAGCTCTAGTAGTTCGATTTATGATGATTCTGAGGTGATGATGGTGATGAGTGCAAAGGTTCTGCTAGATTGGATCGTGGATTCAGGAGGTTCATATCACATGTCACCCAGGTTAGATATTTTTTTTATTTTCTATAATGCGATGAGGGCAAGGTACTGTTGGGAGACAACAAGGATTGTAAGATCAGGCGTATTAGCAAGATAATGGTACAACTGAAAGATGGGTCAACTTTTGTGTTACACAATGTCATGTATGTTCCTGAATTGAATAGAAACTTGATATCACAAGGAACTCTTGAAAAAGAGGGATATACCCTAAAATTGTAGTTGGGCAAAGTCAAGGTGATTAATGGTTCTAGCGTAATTTTATTTGAAACCCAAATGGAAAACTATGCATACTTTTTGGATAGCCATGCAGTGTCGGGTGAGCTTAATGCTAGTTTTGAAGAAAAAGACAATCTTATGCAAGTTTAGCACAAAATATTGGGACATATCAGTGAGGCGGGACTATAGCTGTTGCAAAAGCAGGCCTTGTTTGGCAAAAAGAGTCAAGGTAAGCTTGACTTTTGTGAGAGTTATGTTTTGGGAAAGTTACATCGAGTCAGTTTCGTTATAGGAAGGGACACTACTCGAGGAGTGATAGACTGTGTTGATTCTGACTTATGGGGTCTGGCTCAGGTGGAATCATTGGGAGGTAAGAGGTATTTCTTATCTATTGTTCATGATTATCCCAAAAGAGTATAGGTTTATGTTCTCATGTTCAAACACACATCATTTGTAAAGTTCAAAGAGTGGAATCAGTTAGTAGAGAATCAGACTAGGAGGACATAAAAGAAGCTGAGGACGGATAATGGTCTTGAGTTCTATAACCGAGAATTTGAGCAGTTATGTACTAAGAGTGGGATTGCTAGACATTTTGTAGTTACCGGGACGATGTAGCAGAATGGGTTAGCACAACGGATGAACAAAACTCTCATGGATAAGGTACGTATTTTATTAATTCAGTCTTGATTGTCCAAGACCTTCTGGGTGGAAGCGACGTGTACGGTCACATATCTCATAAATAGGTCACCATCGACAGCGATTGAGAATAAGACACATATGGATATGTGGCCGGGACATCCTAGTGATTATAAGATGTTGAGGGTTTTTGGCTGTATCGTATATTGACACGTAAAATAAGGTAAGCTCGAGCCGAGGGCGGTAAAATGTGTTACTTTAGGGTATCCTGGGGGCGTGAAGGGGTACAGACTTTATAGGCTTGATAATGAATCACCTAAAATAGTCACAATCGGGAACGTGGTCTTTAATGAAAGTGTCATGTACAAATACATGTTGAAGGACTCTGGTGCAGGTAATGATAAGCCTGTTGAGGAATTATACGTTGAGGTGGAACTAGAGAGTATAAATAATCATACGTCTGAGGAAGATCAGACATGTCAGGAAGATCATACAAATTAGGAAGATCTGACAGATCGGGAAGATGACCATGATGAAGATGCATGGGATCAAGAAATTGATCAGCCATCAGATCTCACAGATTATCAATTGGTTAGGATAGAGGGCCAAGGACAGGAACAAAACTGGCGAGGTTTCGGGATGAGAGCAATATGGTTGTTTACGTGTTTTTTGCACCAAAGGAAGAATATAATCATGAACCATATACATACTATCAGGCAGTTGCTTGTGAAGACAGTTTAAGTGGAAAGCTGATATAGAAGAAAAGATGGAGACTTTGAGGAAGAACAAGACCTGGGTGTTAGTAGATCAGCCAACTAGGTAAAATCTTGTGTGCTATAAATGGTTATACAAAATAAAGGAAGGGATTGAAGGTGTTCAAAATCCTAGCTACAAGGCAAGGTTGGTGGCTTGTGGATTCACATAAAGGGCAGGTATTGATTACTGAGGTATTTTTGTCGGTAGTTCAACAAATATCTATTCGGGTTATACTTGCATTGATTGTGTGTAAAGATTATGAGTTAGAGCAGCTTGATATAAAAACGATATTTTTACATGAAAATGTTGAAGAAGTGCTCTACATGAGGCATCTACCGAGATTTGAACAAGGTAACAAGGTGTGTCTGTTAAAGAAATCTCTTTATGGTTTGAAGCAGTCGCCCAGGCAATTGTATAGAAGGTCTAATGAGTATATACCGAGCAACGGGTTTAAGCGTAAAAGTTACGACAACTGCGTATATTACAGGAATTATGCACCGGGGGAGTATATCTATCTATTGTTATATGTGGATGATATGTTTATTGCTTGTAAGAGCAAGGCTGGGGTTACGTCTACCAAGTCTTTGCTTAAAAGGGAGTTCGACATGAAGGAGCTCGGGGAAGCAAAGAAGATTCTTGGTATGGAGATCGTCAGGGATCGGATTCGTAAGACTCTGAGGGTGTCACAATCTGGTACGTTTCTAAAGTTTTAAACAGGTTTAGAATAGACAATAGGAAACCGGTTCAGATGTCATTGGGTGGACACTTGAAGTTGTCATTGAAGAATTTCCTAGTTAGTATTGTGATGTTGAAAGGATGAGTATGGTTCCATATTCAAATGCGGTTGGGAGCTTAATGTAATTGATGGTGTGCATGAGGCAAGGCATAACGTATGTAGTAAGTGTAGTTAGTATATATTTGGTGAATCCGGATAAACTTCATTGGGAAGCAGTGAAGTGAACTATGAAATATTTGCAGGGCGCTGTCAATGTAGGTTTGGTGTATGGAAAAATCGTGGCAATCATGTGGACGTAACACGTTTTGTTGATTCAGACTATGCTAAGGATCTGGTTACATATTTTTAGTACATGAATGTGTTGTAAGCTGGAAGGAAATCTAAAACACCTGGTGGCTCTTTCAACTACATAGGCGGAGTATATGGCCCTTACCGAGGCTGTGAAGGAAGCTATTTGGCTAAGGGGACTCTTGGAATAGTTGGAGTGAAGCTTAACACTGTTGCAGTTAATTGTGATAATCATGGCGCGATTCACATATCGTGGAATCATGTTTTTTCATGAAAGGACTAAGCACATTAACGTGTGTTATCACTTTATCATGCTTTTTATGAAAGGACTAAGCACCTTAAGGTGGAAATTGTATATGTTTTAGTCTTTATTAACCTATGTCGAGTCTAGGGAGTCTAAGTGTCGAGTTTCCTAGCTAAGTAGAATAAGGGTCGGTGGTTGCTTGTGTCCCAAGCCCAACCCATTTCTTTTCTTTCCTTATAATCAGAACCAACTTCCAAGTGTATGTAATAAGTCGGTTGTTCCACACCTCATCTCTATAAAAGAAGGTAAAAGAGGAGAGGTCTAGGTACGTTATTCTTTCAATAATACTTAATCAATCGATTAAGGGATATTACCTTTTGGGTGTTTTCCTTTTCTGTCCATACAAAGCTTACTAGTTCTTTACGATCGAATTTTCGGCTCTAATTAACTATAGGATTAATCTCCTACAATTTGAAAAGATGTCGATAACTCTATCAAAAACTGTTCTTTTTCAGGTCAATAAAGGCTTTTTATCATGGTTCTAAATAGCCTACAAAGGCCCGTCTTAAAGCGCGGACTCTACGCTACGGAATTAGTCAAGGCGCGCTACGACATGAGGTGCGGTGATTTTTTGAATTCAACTCCAAAAAAATAAATATTATTACATGTAATTTAATTGTTATTTACGACACTTATTGTGAACTCAATATAAATATAGATTTAAGTTCATTTGGATACTAAACTTTATTTGAATATCAAGGGACTAATCTCCACCTTTCATATCTATTTTAATCCAATGGATAAGATTAAACACAAAATATATTTTCACCCTATTTTTCAAACATTAATATCTCTTAAACCGTTAATCGTTATGCGAAAAAAAAAAACATACCGTTACGAAGAGCATTTAATTATCTTTCTATAGATATGCTATATGATATATACTTTCAACAAAAAAATTTTCATTTTTTTCACGTTTTCGAAAATTATCATATATGATGTAACACCAATATCATATATGATATAACATATCATATATGATAGAAACCAGTATCATATATGATTTAACACTGTTATTATATATGATGAAATAGTATTATCATATATGATATTTCACGTAAATTTTAACAAGAAGAAAAAAACGAAATTTTTTTTCTTCGAAAGTATATCATAGTGCATATTGGTAGAAATATAATTAAACGCTCGTCGCGATGGTATTAAAAGATATTTAAATTATAAAAAATAGATAAAAAATAAAATATATTTAATCTCATTCATTAGATTAAAATGAGATGGATGGTTAGGATGAGTCCCCTAATATCCAAAGAAAAGTATGGTATCCAAAATAACTCTTCTCTTGATTTGAAAGACGACTCTAAAAGTCTTATTTTGAAAACTCTATCCCAAACATCCGAAATCCCTGTTTTTAGTAACTATACTTGATACAGCCATACTCCATTTTTGTCTTTTAATTGCATGCAAAACATTTATTTTGTCGTACAAAACCTGTCAACCAACTGAATTTTTGTCCGTATGTAGTTATGTATGTTAAAGGCACATAACGCATGTCTCAATATCACCAAGCACCTTCTGCGTATAAACCCCAACACACATAACGCACTCTTCACAAACACACAACACTTCCAGTAAAAAAAAAAAAAAAAACTTACTTTAATGGCTATTAACTCTGTTGAGATTTTACCACCAGCAGAGTGGGAGGAGGCGGCGGACACAATTGCTTATGAGTCCGCCACTTCGCCCCCGCTGGTTTGCGTTGTTTGTGGGCCTGCAAACAGTGGCAAAACAGCGTTTTCTCGCCACCTTCTCAATGTTCTTATTCCCCGGTATATATGACCATATTTATTTATATCATTCTTTTTATATAAAGTTTTACTTCTTGTTAAGAAAAGTTGCATATATTTAACTGTATGTTGGGGTTATTTTTTTTACCTGGTTTTGTTTTAGTACTTTTTGATTAACAAAATGGGCCTTCAAAAGTGAAAATGAAAAAAAAATAAACAACTCATCAGTGGCGGACGCAGAAAATTGGACGGTGGAAGGCAAAAAAAAAATTTTACAATAACAAAGAAAAAATAGCAAGAATCTGAATAAAAAACCGATTTTTTAACTTAAAAATAGAGGATTTTTAGGTTTTAGAGTGTTAAAAGTTGGATTCCAATGTGTGAGTGGGAGGCAATTTACGTTTCCGATGGGGGGCATTTAATAAAAACTGTCAAAATCGAAGAGAAAATACAATATAATCGCGTTTTTTTTATCAAGCTATGTGGGGCGCCGCCACCCCGGACCTAACAAATAGATCCACCACTGCAACTCATATTTTGTTAAGGAATTGACTTTAATTAGTTTTTGTTTGGTAAAATTTGGGTTAATGCCATATAATGGTAACGTACTTTCTTATTTGTTCCGTTATCATATACGAATCTAAATAAATAGTATAATACCCATCCAACTTTCAATTTTGTTCCATTTATCATACGTGTCATCTCTTGCACCGTTAGTCCTTTTGACTAACGACCTGTTGTAATTAAGTCAAAAGGACTAACGGTGCAAGAGATGACCTATGATAATGAAACAAAATTTGAAATTTTGATGAGTAGTGTAGTATTTCTTTGGGTTCGTATCTGATAATGAGACAGACGAAAAAAATATGTTGTTATTATATGTCACTAACCCGTAAAATCTCATACATTTAGTAACTCACTTGCATTCTTTTCTATTTTGGTCAATGTGGTTAATGCTCAACCTTTCTGGGTAAATTTTGGTTCCATTACTAAGACATATTTTTGCTTGTTATCGTTTCATTGTGTGAAGGACATTTGTTGTTTTTATGAACAAAATAAATTGTACTTATTTATATGGAACAAAACTGTTCTAAGTACATATGTTCTTTCATTTGCCTTACTAATTTTTTTAAATTGTTTTTTCGATATAGATACCGGAGGGTTGCTTACCTGGATACCGATGTCGGCCAAGCTGAGTTCACTCCTCCGGGTTGTTTGTCACTCACTGTCATTGATGAAGAAACTCGAGGTATCGGATGCTTCCAAAATTTTGTTGTTTGAGTAGAATATTTTCATTAACAAATCATGGTATGATATTTGCATAAGTTGATAACTAACAACTTTTTTATTCTGTTAACTAGATCTGGCTATTCCTTGTTTGAGGACACCTGAAAGGTAAGTCTTCAATCTTGCTGAATTTATTTGCATTCTCATTCATCATTTGTCACCAAACAATATTAAAGTGACCTTAAAACAAAAAGGTTGTGTTTTTTTATCAATCTTAAATCAAGACGTGAAAATTAACATGTGTTTATTTCTTTCGCATTGGATACATTTGGTTTCTTTGAATGAGATGGTTAAGCTACTTACCAATACAGAGTGTTATTAACAATAATGTTTTGACTTCAATATTCACAAACGTTGTATTCAATAAAATTGGTTTTACTATACAAAAAGGGTTAGTTGCGTAGTTTGTTGCCCGTTTGTCTTCTCCTAATATGTAAATTTATTTGATTAATGTGGAAAAATAATGCTATGTTAAAAGAAATCAATATTATGGTCTTTAAATAAAATCCTAGATTAAACAAGCTCAAAAGAATATTAAATTATGTCTTATTTCAAGGTTTCTCCTAAGACAGCTTACTAATTTGTACAAGAAAAACCATTTACAGTTTTTCAGATATATTTGTCTTTCATTTTGTTCTTGGACAAAATGGCTACAAAAGGAAAAGAAAATTGGGTAGCCATAAATACTGAGGCTCTCTTCATATGGGACTTGTTTTCCTAATACAAGAAAAGAAATCATAAATAAAGCACCAGTCTATCATATTTTTAGCATTCAGTTCTGACCATAGGAGTTGCATTGAATGTTACATAAAATAGGAAATGATTACTTAGCCACCAAAAGCCACCATAATATTAATTTCTCCCTTCACATCACAACCATGTATTGTCTTCTCATATTATGCAATCTCAGAAACAATGTATTTTTTTATAAAAGTTTATTGTTGCATACATTATAGAGGTGCACAATTACTCATAGGCCCGAGCTCGATTCGACTAAAAGATTAGTCCTAATTAGTGAGAGGCCGAGAGTTGAGGTTCGTCATTGTATAAGAGTCGCAATGTCTGCCCGAAAAGCTTGTCTAGCCCAACTTCCAAATGCTCAAATGTTTGAAAATTACTGTTAAAATTTACTCATTTTTAACTTTGGAGGAACAGAAATAAAGGGTGACATTATAAAACAAACTAAAATATATATTTTATCAAAATAAACAAGAGTTTCAACGGATCACTAGACATATGTATGCACCTCCTTTTAAGAATTCGACTAAAACAATGCAGCAGAACCATGTATGTAAAGGCCTACTGTGTGGGAGGGCTGGCGAACCCTGCACAAGGTCTTCCACACCCTCCGCCCTTAGTATCTCTGGGTGTGCTCGGTTACTGGTAGTATATATATCGATTAATATGTTTGGCCCCAATATTTGACATCATGTAATACATAGCATATCATTAAGTAGCAAGTTCAGATTCTTATGCTAAAATAAGTTTACCTATATCATGTACCAACAATTTATATAAGCTTAAATGGTTAAATTACCAAACCAGCTTATCTACGCTGAGAAAACGCATCAATGCATGACTATGCTAATCCTAAATGTATAATCCCAAATGCATATTCCCTTTACAGATGTTTCTTTTTTGGTGATACTACTCCAAGAAGTGATCGGAGGCTTTATATGGCTTATGTTCGTGCATTGTATGACTACTACCATGAAAAGTATCGGCAAAATGTTGATACCATTGGGGTGCCCCTAGTGGTCAATACTCCTGGTTGGGTTAAAGGTATACTTATAACTTGTTTTTAGTCTTCCAGTTATTTTAAAGCATTATAAACTACATGTTACTATGTATTCTAGGCCCTGGATACAATATACTGGTGGAGATGTTGAACCATATTGCTCCTACCCAAGTGGTTAAGATACGTGTATCGGCTGAAATTAAGAACCTGCCAAGTGGAGCGTTTTGGTTGCAAGAAGAGGAAACTCATGAAGTGACCCTGCTTGAGATCAAGTCAGATCGGTATGATTCCTTGAAAAAAATGTAAGTGTGTTTATATCTATTTCTGCTCTGAACTTCCATGTTGCGGCCTTGACTATCCTTGTTCATTTAAGAATTATAAAGCTTTTTCAATACGAAAAAAGAGATAAAGCTTTGACACCACCTGTTTTGAGAGTTATGTTCATATATGAACCTCTTTCACGAAGTAGTATTTATAATATGTATTCCATCTGCTGTTGTGTTCCTTTTTGGTTTATACATAATATACAATGACTATAGTTGATGGATTAGTTCATAATCATGTGAGTCGTTGTTTTTCCTGTAGGCCAAAAAAAGTGGGGCAAAAGAAAATTGATGCACGTCTTTTGCGAGATCTTCGTTTGCTGGCTTATTTCAGAAAATGTTTTCCTATTGACAAGGGTTTAACCACGCTCCAGGAGCTTGATCATGGGTTGGCTGTACACCCTCCTTATGAAATTCCCATGTCTAGAGTCACAATCAAGCAACTTCATCCCCAGGTTTATTCTAATTTTGATTCTATACTTCAATGCAAAGTTTATTTAGCATCAAAGTTTTCCTTCTTGCTAAGTTGCATAATGCCTCAAAATGGGCAATTTTATGTTCGGTTCAGACGGGTTGGGCTCAAACAGAAACACTTATCACTTGATTTTCTTAAATTTTAGTACAGTAATAAACTCAATGTATGATTACTAAAATGCATATCAACAGAAAACTAATTTTCAGTTTTTAATAGATCAATTTGGAAGGTTTATATGCGACTGAAAACAGGTTCTGACCCATGTACTTCTAATTATCCTTGTATTCAATATATCAGGCACTACATACTGAAACAAACAGCACATCAACCAGCAGGATCGTCGGATTGGCAATTAGCTCGCCAGGTTCTGGAGATTTACCCTGCTGCATTGGCCTTGGTACGATAAAATCATATTCTTTACTTGAATTGAGTAATAAACTATAAGTTTATCTCGCATTTAAGTTATTCATGAAACAGGAATCTTGAAGGGTCAAGACACTTCAAAAGATGTCTTCTATTTGATCACACCAATTCCAGAAGACATAGTGAAGAAAGTGGATCTCTTACTACTTGGTTTGATCAAAATTCCTGATTCTTTACGACAGGTAAAACAAATTAAACAATGCACATTTACGACAGGGTTTGTGCATTAGATATCCAAAAGAGCTAAAAATCTGCGTCCTTTGATGTTTTTATGTTCAGGTGCAGAGGATGGTTGCTTCAAACACTTTGCGTACAAATTGAAAGACGATAGCAAAAGCCTTTGCATACAACTCTTTCATAGTTGTTCGAACCTATCAAACATATACAGTAACGCTATCCTGCTAATTAACGAACTCCTACGGTTGTTTTTAATCTTCTGCGAATGTCTGTATTTTGAACTACTAGAATGTCTTAAATTGTCGACTTTTGGTTAAAGCTAGGCCTTTCTCTATGGCTTAAGATGGTAAACCTTGAACTCTTCTGTTTGTATGACAATCAAGTTGCTATGAAATTAGTTACCGGTATGATATTATATTCAAAAGTCCACTAAATTTTAGTGTAAGTAAATTAATGGGGGCTTGCAGTTGCACATAACATTGCAATGTGATCATTCTCAGGACCTAATAAACCAAATACTGTAATATTGTTAACAATTCATATCAATAGTCCAAATACTCTTAAGGTTGACGCTCGTCTCCCGCCAAACTGTACTTGCAAGTTTCCCCACACAAATCGCTTAAACTTAGAAAATCATCAAATATAGGTCGAGTTGTTGTAATTCTTTTTTCATCAAGTTATTATCCCCTTTCGGCTCCAAGCGTGCAAATTGACCGTAATCTGATAGAAAGTCGGTCTAGTTTTTCTTCTAATCTAACAAACGAACACATACTAGCGCAAGAAGTTAATTACTTGAAGAAAGTAAGAAACCAGCTTATAATATGCAATGGTTGACCTTTAATTCAGGTAAAATGAACTACTTCTATATTTAGGTAACACAAAAAATGTGAAACTCACTTGGTCACTCAAAACATTTTTAATGAGAGTAGCAAGAGGATCTTGATCTACGTTACTTTACTCATCAGCTCCTTCTCAATACCTAATTCACTTTTTGCCTCAAAACCTTACAATGTCGAAAAGAACATTCAGGATGTTCGTCGAGGAAGAATTAGGCGAATTCCCACATTTCGTAGTAGGGGCCATCCTCGAATGGTTCCTGATAGTTTCCCTTTTCGTTGATGGGTTCCTCGCTTTTCTCTCCCATAGATTTGCAATGGTCTTTCAATTGGACCCCCCATGCGTTCTTTGCACCCGAATAGACCAATCCCTCGCGGGTACCAATCCAAGTTCCTATTACAATAACTCAATATGTGAATCTCATAAAAAGGATATTTCTTCATTGGCTTATTGTCATGTTCATAGAAAATTGTCTGATATTCGAACCATGTGTGATGGTTGTCTACTTTCCTTCCAGACAGAGAGAGAAACAGATTCTAGTGATGCTAAAAAACCCGTTGACAGAAAAGAACCAAATCTTAACAAAAATGGTGATAGGAAGATTAAACTTAAACCAGTGAAAACGGGAAAAGAAGTTGATGGTGACATTCAAGTTGTTGAGATGAGCAAGTGTTCATGTTGTGGTGAATCGTTTAAGCCAAGAAATTCTTATAAAATGTTTGTTAGGACTCCTTCAAACATCCGTGCTTCAGCATTCGGGCATGCTTTGTCTCCACGTGCACCTTTAACCCCGATAGGATGGAGACATGATGATGCAAAGAATGTAGAATTGCCGCATATTAGGTATACAGAGCTTAAGTTTATATCTGATAACGCACCAGACGTGCCTGAGGAAGGCTATGGATCCAACAACACAGATCCAAAAGGTGAGATTTTTGTATCATTCAATTGTAAAGTTTTACACTTTCATGTCATGTATCCTGTTTATATGTTAGGAGACTAAAGACAAGAATCGCTACCTGTGGCCCATACAGAATTTACTTGTGAGTTCAAGATTCAATCTTTAGTGTCCATTTTCTTTGTTTATCATTGCATTCTCGAAAAGAATGATAGTCACTTCTTAAGTTTAAATCTGGTAAACCTATGAACACAAGAGACTGGCAAAGCTTAAAATGTGAAGTGGCAAAATAGACGAGTTTCACACCACTAAATAAATATGGGATCAGTTTACACCTCACAGTCGGATTTTCTATGCAATTAATACACCTTTTATAGATTAATTTTGATATGTCTACCGGCTCATCCCGTAATCGGGCTGGTGACAAACAAGAAATAACCCATTAGCACATGAATAATCTTTTAGCAGGCAAATTTCTAAACTTACCATAAATTCTATTCAGGGGAGAAATGAATTCCAATTGACGAGTTTATACTACTATAATCATGAGCACTCGTATTAACTTTCACGAAAATTTAATAGCAGTGCACCTGCTACACACGATCATTGACCTAGTGTTTGTGTAACCAGTTTTTTTGCGAGTATATTCTAAGATGATGACTTTCCAATTGATCCGTGTAGTTGTTAAAGAGGACATGAAATCTACAACAACGCCATTGCTACCAGATTTGGAAGAACTTAATGATGCATGCACAACGCCCAAATTTGGAAAAGGAAACAAGTTCTATGGGGTACCACTATCCGATTCAGTATCTGCAAACAGTCCAAGATTTGCCAACAAACTTTCAAAAAAGATCCCATTTGAAAAACTTGATTTAACATCAGATACTAATGATGACGGGCATGACGAAAGTGATTGTATTGTTCATCACTATAAAAGACAAGTTCGTGCAGACAGAAGAATGCTTATGGTGTTATATCAAGAACTTAATGAAGAGAGAAGTGCTTCGGCTGTTGCTGCCAATAATTCAATGGCAATGATTACAAGATTGCAAGCTGAGAAAGCATCTATTGAAATGGAAGCTTTGCAGTATCATAGAATGATGGAAGAGCAAGCTGAGTATGATCAAGAAGCCATTCAGATACTTAAAGATATGCTTATTCAGAAAGAAAAAGATATCAATATCATGGAAATAGAACTCGAGACTTATAGAAATAAATATGGAGTAATCAAGATCAAGAAAGGAGAGAGTGATGATAAGTTTAAAACCGAAACATCTCAGCTTTCGGGCATGTTGAATGACTTGGAAAATCTCATAGAATCATCGACACGTGGTGGGAATAATGATAATAAAGATCGAGGTAGTTGTATAACTATTTCTTTTTCATTCTCTTTTATGACCAGATGGGTTGGGTAAACAGGTCAAAATACGTTCAAACTTCAAATCAAGTACACGTTGGTGTTGGTCAAAGTGGGTTGTGTTGACTCGCACCCACCATATGGTTACAAAAAATTTTACGACATAAAAAATCCAAAGTTTAAATAAAAGAAACTCGAGAGGGTGTATGAATTAAGATACGCCTCGCGTGACTTTTAACTTGTTTGATCTATTTGACCATACAAAGATGGGACAATCTACTTGACCCTATAATCCCTAATAAAGACCTATATATATGTATTGTACGCTAACCTATACGTCTATGACCAGGAATAGTTACCAGCTTATACATCCAGTTAACTAGTTAAGGATCTGAATAATGCTCATGTGGCCAATATAAATGTCAAAATGCCACAGGCTGTCCAAATCTGAAGCTAATTTTCATTGTTGTGATTAATAGGCGAAGAAAAGAAGGCAACCCTTGAAAGAGACATGTCTCTAATTAAGGAGAAGATGAGTGTGATTGAAGCGGATAGAGGATACCTGAAGAGTGCTTCAATGAAGCTTCGAAAGGGTGATGAAAGAGCTGACCTTCTCAACGAAATAGCCCAAAATCTTCGAAAGCTCAGGACATGAACTTGCGTAGCACAAGGATACTAAAACGGCAAAACCTGTTAAACACAGGCCAGCTTTTACCTTCAAACCATTAAAATCTTGTATCTAGATAAGCTGCTGTAAAGTTAATACTGTTTTCTAGGAAAGGTGGCAGTTTCAACCCATTTGCTTTTAAATATGTCAATTCGGATATGTTGTTCTCTCCGTGTAGATAAAAAAAATACAGTAGCTTTTAGGGAAGCAAGTCCAAAATTTTCACGCATAAAGCTTATTCTTGAAACATGCTAACTTTTGAAATCACTTTTGACACATGAATCATCGACAGAAAAACTTAACTATCTTGAACAAGATAGTGTTACCCATGATCAAACTGTTTTTAATTCGTATTATAATGAGCTAACCGAGCATTTTGCCATGCCCAGCTTCAAGTAAACACAATAAGGACTCCAAGTGCTAATAGTAACGTAGAGTCGATCTTATTGATCCTCGATTCCTCTGTATCCTGTAAGAATTTTGTGCGAAAGATTATGAGGATCCTTAACAGGAGTATACAAAAAAGTAACTAATTCATTACCATGCATCCTCACATAGTCGCGTTCATTGAACAGAGAAAAAAGGAGCTTGTTAGCTTAACATTACCACTTTTTCAAAAAGGATACATGAAGGTCCTGAATTAAAGAAACTATCTCAGCTGGAACAACCAACAATCAATTTCATTGTCTTTGAAATTGCAATAGAGGACTCTCTCTACTAGGGAAAAAAACTATAACAACATGAAACGATGAAATGTAATATTATCAACCACCGAATTACAAGAAGTAATCTGGAGTTCTCCGTGCCGCCTCAGGCTCAACCTGACGAGGCGCTGGATCAAATTGTAAGAAATTTCTGTCCATGTTTTCTCCAATCTCTAGTATTGCGGCCATATTTCCACATCTATAGCAATAGTTTGGTGCACTAAATACAGTTACAACGTTGTTTTCCTGCAAAAATATGTTGCAATTGAGCAATTCAGAAAACAGGCCATATGCTAAACTTGGTTGAAATTGACCTGAGGTGATGGAAAATTGACAAGCTTGATAATGGATCAAAACATGTTAAAGTCAAAAGGTAGAATATTAACTTTGGTAGTGGCTGGGACGGGTTGACCCATATGGCCACACCACCTTTGTCTAATTTAATTACTGTGCCAGATATAATTATTAACTGCGATTCTTATAACAATAATTTAATATATTGTTTGAAGTAATTTAAGATGGTATATACTATAAAAACCACTTGGGAAAAATCTCAACCCATTTGCTTGGCTACACAAAACAAAACTTATTTTTAGCCATTTGACGCACCGAGGCAAAAGAGTGCCCAAGACCCATCTACAACTAAGTTCGTTGAAATTGCATTGTTTATAACAAATTGGATGTTACAGACCTGAGACCAATTGTAACCTTCCATAACAAGCTGGTGAGCCCTAGAAATAAGAGAGAGCCCATTTGTATGGTTGAATTGTGCAGCAATATCTTGTCCAAAGGTGTACCCAGCTCCACGAGGAGAGATACCCCAACCACACCGATCATCAGGATCAGACCACAGGAGGTCACACATTGGCCCCTCGTGAGGAACCTAAGTTCCAACAAAACAAAGAGATAAAGGTTACAATAAAACTATAACAATAACAGGGGTCATTAAGAAGTACGTTCAACGACATTGTTCATTGCTAGTTTGCTACTTATTGTTTTCTAACATTATCATACTAGAACAACTCGGGCAACTTACCATATGTTAGCAGAGATACAAAATTTTCTCAAAAACAGGAATGTGTTTTATATGTATGATTCACATGTTCAAAAATAAAAATTTAAAAACAAAGTGGTACACTATTTGCTCTTCTGATATGAGGATGATGATTATAAAACAAGTGTAACTTTATTTACAGAACTCATTTTAATGACAGAACTCGCAGAACCATCTTATGTACTCTTAATAATACATGACGTACAATATATAAATGCACACTTGCATATTGGAAGATATCTACTACTTATTTCAGCAAAAATAAATGAATTAGGGGCACATTTGACATTTTAATTATCCTAAAAAATAGCATCTCATAAAAATATTTCTATAATCTCTCCATCACAAAGATCTGTAATCTTCTTTCTCACGGAATAGGTGCCGCCTCCATCTTACTCAGCACCATAATCATTGATTTACAATTAGAATATGCTACATCATCGTGGGTCATCATTCTATTCAAGAAATTCATATTAATGTCACTAGGTATGTTATTTGAAATCATCTTGTTTATATGGAGATCAAGATTTTTTTATTTTCCTTTAATATTGAAATTGCTTCCATTTATTAAAATCGTTTTTAATTACTTTTTAATTATTGAACATTTCATAAATCAAATTATTAAGCATTTCGTAAATCATTTTAATTATTAAACATTTCGAAAATATTTTTTAATTATTAAAATCATTTTTGAAATCATGTTTTATTATTAAAAACGTTTTTGGTTACATTTACAATTATAATATTGTTCTTGTTATTTTTTAATGAATCTTTATGCTATTTTTTATATAGGACTGAATTGGGAAATTGTTATGGATGGCGATCTGCTTGTGAATAGAGTTGGTGTTAGAATTGTTTCAAATAGTCAAACTAATACCGTAAGTTTTTTGGTTTTGTGATTTTGGATAAGAGGTTGTTTGTAATATTTGTGAAATTAGATTTTTGATAAAAAAAAATAAATAAATATAGATCTTTTGATTTGGTTCGGGGTGTGTGAATTTATTTGTGATATACAAGAATGTACATGACTGCACATAGATCTTTTGATTTAGTTTTAGTTTGCTATGTGAATATTTGTTTACGTCTAGTTTTGGCCTGGAGTAGTACTAGCACATTATAAAGATATATTGTAGTGTTTAAAAACATGTAGGGATCATCAAACATACATGTTAATAAAGGATTAAACATGTATGTATTGTAAAACATACACGTTTATAAAGTGTTAAACATGTATATCTCGTGTGTAACTATAAAACATGTATGTTTATTAGTAAAAAACATGTATGTTTTTTTAGTAAAAAACATGTATGTTTTTTAGTAAAAACATGTATGTTTTTTAGTAAAAAACTTGTATGTTTTTTCAGTAAAAACATGTATGTTTTTTAGTAAAAAACATGTATGTTTTTTAGTAAAAACATGTATGTTTTTTAGTAAAAAACATGTATGTTTTTTAGTAAAAAACATGTATGTTTTTTCAGTAAAAAACATGTATATTTATTTTAGTAAAAAAAATGTATGCTTTTTTTAGAAAAAAACATGTATGTTTTTTTAGTAAAAAACATGTATGTTTTTTTAGTAAAAAACATGTATGTTTTTTTTAGTAAAAAACATGTATGTTTTTTTTAGTAAAAAACATGTATGTTTTTAACTCTAAAACATGTATGTATTGTGAAACATACATATGAAGATGCTTACTCCAATGGTTTGATATGGTTTAATTATTTTTTGCGAACGTTTGTACTAGACTAATGAAGATGTCGATATGCAAGAAGATATGGAATTGGATGGACAAGCTGGTACATGACGATAATATGTGGCATTCGAAGACATACGAAAATTATTAAAGGCGCTCATGTATGTTCATTGAAGGCGTGCATATATGTTCTAAAGGATTTGATGAGAAATTTTAAATACATGTATTCTATGCATCCATGTTTAATCAAAAATTGTATTTTTATTTTTATTTGTATGCGTGTCATTTGTATAGTACGTTATATATGATATTTTTTATGTTCAATTGTTACTATGTTTTAGTCTAGTATTTTGAATGTCAGAAATATTTACTACAAAAATTAATGAAATAACGATTTTAAGCAAAACCTCAAAAAGAAGTTTAAAACAATTATGCACAGTAAAATGATAAATTTACATTTCCAATGAAAAACATGCATTCACCTAAAAAAAAGTAATTTTAAAAATTATATAGACTTAAAAAACGTTTTTTAATTTAAAAAACAAAAATATATGTTTTACTATTATGCCCTTTTGATATTAATTAAGTTCTTTAATATTACTTAATTTTAATTGGCTAAAGTGAGTTCTGCAAGTTCTGTCAATAAGATAAGTTCTGTAAATAAAGCTCCCCTATAAAACAAAGCAAAGGCTGTTTGCACATGCGACTAAAATTGACAACTGGTATCGATAACTTAAAAAGGATGATAAACTAAACCTGATTCCTTTTTCAGCCGTCTAGTTTATAATACACTATTACATATACAGCCGTCTAATTTTATTTCTTCGTATTAATTGTTCAATGAATTCATTCTGTACTGACCTCTTGTATGCGATCTAAAGCACGTATGTTATCTAGTGTATCCAAAGATGGGGACAGACCACCATGCAGACAGAAAACCTGCAATCGAACCAATGTTAGTTAGAGTGAAATAGTATCACATAAGAACAAAATTTATACAAGGAGACTCCACGCTAGATGATAATCAAAGTAGATATCCTAACCTGGCTCTCAATTAGGGCAGTGAGAGGTAGATAATCAAACAGGTCAGTAAAATGTTTCCATACATTTGCATTTCCATACTTCCTCAAACACTCATCATAAAATCCATACCTGAAAGAAGACATAAAGTTAGAAAAAAATATAATGTATCACTGACAAAAAGAAACAGATAGAATTACCGTTTTCTTATCATTCTGAAACTACAGATTTGCATGATTAAGTTCAACGGCGAACATCATACAGCGGTAACCATAATTTCGCAACAACCATTCAACCACAAAGAGGTAATAAGAAAACTAGACGTAAACCTTACAAGAGTGAAAGATCAGACTAACATAAAAGTATAGTTCTTATGAGGTCCAAGTCCAAATAACCAACTCTAGGTATTAGAGAAACAAGGAAAAAGTGGTCTGTGTTACAGAATTCCATTATCATGCTAAAAGAGGGCTAGAAACATTACAACCACCATCCGAAATAAGTGCAAAACTCAGACTTGTTCATTGAGTGCCCTCAATAATGACAATAACAAAAAAGCTCGTACACCAGAATCAACACCGCTACTTGTTATGATTGCTACTACATTGGAATGTCGCCAAAAAAAAAAACTGTCGTTACCTTGAGGGTCCAAACATGTACAATTATTGTAAGGTGCAGGGACAGTGGACATTTTGCTGGGCATGTTGCAAAAATACATAGGTTCAGCTGAAAAACAACCAGTTTCATGAAAAATATACAATCCACTCATCTTGTTAAAGGGTTTCTTAACTTTATATCGCTTAAAATGATATGGTAAAAAAATTACTTTGACATGAGGTCAGGGATCAAGATAAAAGAAAGCAATGGTGGATGTTACAATAGCCTGGTCAAAGTTGCAACCAATAATCACAGTCCTTGAATACTATAGCACAAGATATTTCATGTATCACGAGATTATTAAAGGTGAACCACCCACCAGTAGTAATACTATCAACCTAAAAGAATACAGATTAGTCGATTAGAATATATTCTATACATCCGTAAGTGACAAAATGGGAGGCATGTCATCAGCCCGGGTAATATTACAAAATCCAAGTAAGGGTTAACTTTAGTTAGTTTCATTCATAGACATAGCTCCACAATGATATACAAACTATACTGTGAGAAAGTGAAAACTTGGACATGCGGGTACCGGTGTGTGTATATAGTTATATACAAACTACAACCGAACCCAAAAAGTTGTCAACTATTTAACACTAAAGTTCCAGTTGCATATTCTGATTTGTATTTACATCAATTATAGGTCCAAAGTTTCATCAATACAATCCATCTTGTATGCTCATATGGGTGTGCCTAACTACAAGCCCCCTGAAAAACTACACCCAAAAGAATCTTATATGCGATTTGACAAGGGTTAGAAGTACCCCGGCTTCTTAGACCCCATGCTAAAAATGAGAATTACATGCAAGAGAAGGATTGATTTGTACTAACTGTGATCTTTTACATTGTTTGTATCTAAAAGATAGGTATAGTAATGAGTTGAAATTTAAAGCTTTGTCTCCTGGTTTTGGTGATCTTGTGTATGAATTACAAAATAGAAGCATAGATTAAGATCAACCATGTGGCTTCTGATGCTGCATTGAAGGTTGGTTTTAGTTAGGATCCTGATGCAGCACTATTGCATTAGGATTAATCTGACGCTTACATTACTACGCCTTGGTTCTAACCACCTACGTTATACACTTGTAATAGCACATTGCAAATTTGCATTAGGCATTTGGTAAGACGTTAATTACTAATCACTAAGAAAATACCAATCTTGACAACCACAGTAACAATAAAATTTCTAGTAACAACAAAAACTGAAACGTAAAAGAATGAAATCTTACACTTGAGTTATTTGCCGGCTCTCATGGTTTCCTCTAAGAATCGTAATTCTATCTCTATAACGAACTTTCAGTGCCACAAGAAGCGACACAGTCTCCACCGAATAGTAACCTCGATCTGCATAAATACAAGAATAACACGCTCAACAACAGATCACTTCACCACAGACCATCATGATCATGCAACCTATGAACAAAACAGCCACAACAATTTACCACAGTAACCTAAAACATAAAATCTATGCATAACCTCAATCTACATGAATCAAATAACAACATACCACGTTTAACCACAAACCAACATCATTCTCATTCTAAATCAACTTAAACTGCATCTTCTACAATAACTAATCAAACTTAGCCTAACACAATAATCAAGTCATAACCTCAATCTACGAGAACCAAATAACAGCATACACAACAACAAACCACATCTAACCAGTAACCACATTCAAACTATCTGTAACTAATCAAATTTAACTTGTTCGAACGATATCTACTACAATTATCAAAAAACCAACAACACTAACTCATATAATCAGCATAATCGATAACTAGCCAAACTTAATCTAAAACCAACTACAACTATTGTCACAAAATCAACAAAACAAGCATCAACAACTAATCAATGACCTAATCAACAATATTTACCAACACACTCAGGGTGTGTTTGGCTAACCTTATGAATAGGTTTATGCTTATGTTCTATAAGCGACTTATGGCTTATATATCATGAGCTCATAAGCTTTTGTTAAGTGTTTGGCTTAGCTTATCGCAGTTAATAATGTAAAATGACAAAAATAGTACATAAGCGACTTATGGCTTATATATCATGAGCTCATAAGCTTTTGTTAAGTGTTTGGCTTAGCTTATCACAGTTAATAAGGTAAAATAACAAAAATAGTACACGAACAATAAAAGGGTGTATTTATCAAATGAGGGATAGAAGTGGTTTTATATGACATTTTCTTATAGAAGTCCACCCCTTCTCAAATACGCCAGAGATAAGGCTTATCAAAATCCACCTGTAATACCCGTATAAGCTCACAAGCCCAAACATATAAGCTTAGCCAAACACTTACTTAGGCTTAGTTTTGTTATATAAGCTAATAAGCTCATAACCACCCTAAATTAGCTTAAACAAACACCCCCTGAACCAATCAAACTAGACCTAAAATCAGCAACACTAACCAGCAACTATACATGATTAACTACACATCATCGACCAATAACTAATCAACTCGCAACTAGCTAACAATAAGTATGTCTGTTAATATAGCATCAACAATATCCACCAACATATGAACATAACAACTAATCAATTTTGACTTAAAAGAACAAAATCACTGCAGCTCAAAACTTATTAACGCAAACTACTACAAATAACATCACATCAACAGCACTAACCAATAACCTAATCATTGATATCAGCTAGATGACAGCTCATCTCCACAATCCTCGTGTCGTGGAGTAGAGTCCGGGTAGTATGAATGGAGTCGTTCACACACTCCGCTTCTCGCTACTTTCTCTCTCAAAAACCTATACCAAGCATATACTTATTTTTAAGATGGAGCTTAGTCTCGGATTAAAAACACGGGCGAGTTAACGGTGTCTTGTCCTGTTTCATCCCAGGGACCAATGAGCAGCCTAATCCTCCGAAGTACCGCAGCTAAACTAAAGACAACTTATGGAAAATTACTGCAGCTCAAAACTTATTAACGGAAACTTCTGCAACTAACATCACCTCAACAGCACTAACCAATAACCTAATCATCAATATCACTATCAGCTACAAGTTTTGAGTAACAGCTCAAGTTTAACCTTATCAATGATATAAGCTACAAGTAAAATATTCCACACAATAACGAATCAAATTTGGCCTAAACTTAACGTAAAACTATACAAATATTAGGGGTGAAAAAGAGTCGAGCTGCTCGTGAAAAGCTCGAGATCGAATCGGTAAAAAGCTCGAGAGCCGAGCCTAAACGAGCTTGAGCCCGAGCTTTACGTACAAAACTCGTTTGGGCTCGCCTAAACGAGCCTAATGTTTTACATACGAGCTTAATAAAAAGCGTATTAACGAGCCTAATTTAGATATATTAGGCGCCAAGCTCGAGCCAAGCTTAAAGTTTACATTGCCAAAACGTGTAAACGAGCCGCGCTCGAGCCGAGCCCAAGCCAGGCTAACTTACCACGTGCCGAGCTCAAGCTTAAATAATAAGGCTCGAAACGAGCCGAGCTCGAGCTCTGACAGGCTCGGGCTCGGCTTGGCTCGTTTCCACCCTATAATCCACCTGAATCAATCAATAACATACTCAATAACTAATCAAACCTAACCTAACTTACTACAACTAACAAACAGTAAAAACTAATTACTGCAGCTCAAACTAAGATTGCATAAACAGCACTTCATCATCAACCAGTCAATAACTAATCAAACACAACCGAAAATCAATACTATCAGCTACGCGCAACATAAAATATACAATAACGAATCAAATTTCACCTCAAACTAACAATAACTACCGCGCTAAAACTAAACTAATCCAATTTGACCTAAACTTAACCATAAACGATAACACACGCATAACCGGAAAGGAAATAACTATAACGAGAGCAGTAAAAAGTGAAATGAAGAATAATATACCAACATAATCTCCCATAAAGAGATAATTAGTATCCGGACACGTTCCGCCGATACGAAAAAGCTCCAACAAATCATGAAACTGTCCATGAATATCTCCACAAACAGTAACCGGACATTTCACCGGTTGAACATTCCATTCCTCAACTAATACACCTTTCGCTTGCTCGCATAGTGTCTGTACTTCGTTTTCAGTCAACGGTTTACAGTCCATTAGTTGACTGATCTGACGGTCTAGATCTGATTGTAACGGCATTTTGAGATGATGATGATTGAGGTTAAGTGACTGTTATTGAGCTGCCGGAAAAGTTTGTTAGGGTTCCGACATGGTGCGGTGGCGGTGGTGGTTGTTGGGAGGTGGTTGGTAAACTGTTTTTTTGAAAGTGTGTGGTTTTAGATGCGGTCCTTCGCTTTATAAAAGTTTCTAGTTTTAGCTGAAACCACGTTTTTTACCCTAGGTCCACCCCTGCGTGATACGTTATAGCGTAGCGGTACTGACAAGTTTCAAGCTACATAAAATATAATGAAGCTATGGTGTTTTTTGAAACGTGATATATAACGGCACAAAATATTTATAAATTAATATTTATATAGTGATATTAAAAATGATGTTATATAAGAAGTTAAATCTGTTAATTAATAATCTATTTTTTACATAATAAAAAGGGAGCAATATTTTAATTTAATTTTAAACAAAATTGGCTAATAGTTATTCAAGAATTTATCTTCTTATTAAAATTACTTAGCTCAAGTCTAGTAAATAGCTCAAAACTAGTAAACAAGCCCAATTCTTGTAAATATGTAAAAATATTAAAAAAAAAAGTGTCACGTTACGCACTATATCACGTTACGCCTAGAAACGACGCCTTAGGTTGTTTCGTAACGTGGAGGTCACGCTTCACGATATAACCCACTATAGAGCACTATTTAGAACCATGGGTTTTACACTAATGACTAAATGTGCAATGTAACAGTAATTTCAAGGATTATTTTTGTAAATTGTGTTTTATGTGAAGATTAACGCTGCAACGAAACAATAATTTGAATGACTATTTTTAAAATTGCTTTTGATATTTTATTTGCAAATAGTTAACGAGTTCAAGTTTCGTTGTAAAGTTAGTCATTAACATACCTCAAAGACAATTTTTGTAAATTATCATATGTTAGAGTTTGTTAAAAAATTCACAACTCAAGAGCAATACCGGTAAATGTTAGTATATACTTATGATATAAAATATTAAATTTTGTCATAATGATGATCATGACTTTTTAAAAGCGGGAAGGTTTAAAAAGCTAAGACAACACACTTACTAAGAGTACTCACAATAGGCAAAGTTATGAAAAACTTTCATTATTTTAAAAAGTGTTTTGTAAGTGTTTTCTCCCATTCTGTTAAAAGCTTTTTGAACAATTTTTTACAAAAGTTTAACATACTCCAAGTCTTTTATAAAGTGTATAATGCACGTATTGCATTGAATGTTCTCTAAGTCTTTCAAAAAATTGTGCATTGTAGATACTCTAATAATAAAATATGAAGTCGCATCTAAAAATAACACGTGTATAGCTGTAACGGTCATTTAATTTTAAGTCTTAATTTTAAATTTTATTTTAATTATTATTAATAATGTAAATCTCAAATTATCTTTCACTCTTAAAAACTGATAAACAATTCAAAACGAAACATAAAACCTTAAATTGATATTTACACGAGTATCATGCGAGTTGATTATAGAATATGAATCTTAATCAAATTTTGTAATTTTTTTATTGTATTCTCCATATGACTTTCCGTATCTCATTAAGAAACGTATATATAAGGTATTTGCAGAGAAGTTTGTTAGGGTTCCGACATGGTGTGGTGGCGGTGGTGGTTGTTGGGAGCTGGTTGGTAAACTGTTTTTTGAAAGTGTGTGGTTTTAGATGTGGTCCTTCGCTTTATAAAAGTTTTTAGTTTCGGTTTGAAACGAGGTTTTTTACTCTGCTATGGAACGTGTCTTTTTACGTTAAAAAGTAAACTTACACATTAATAACTTCAAGGACTTATTTTAAATTGTTTCTGATAGATTCTTAATTAGAATTTAAGTTTTGTTAGAAATCTTGGAGGTTATATTAACAAATATTCGGTGTTACTTAGTATATCTTGTAGGATGCTCAAAGGAAACGATAGGATAATGCTCTTACAATATTCTTCGCATAGAACAAAATGGTTGTTGCTAGTTAAGCTGAGTTTTTTGAGAATGTCTCACTTTACAAGAAGCGAGTGGGAGTCCCACGCTTGCTCGAAGCAAGTGGGAGTCTTGAATAATTTCATTGACATAATACACAAGCCTTCTAAAAACACTTGTTGAAGCAACTAAGGCTAAACATGAAAACGTAGAACCTTAGAATGATGTTACTCACATTCATAGATTCGCAAGAATTTCTCATGATATGTAACACCCCACTTTGATAAGTGGACCGTTACGCATAATTATGGCGTGTCATCAAAGCATGCAAGGTAATATGTAGTAAACATACATGACCATAAGGAAAACCGGAATCAAACATCGGTTCCCAAAATAAGCCCAAAACATAAATAAAGTAAATGAAATGAATGAAAGGTTAAACAAGCATAAGTATATGAAGGCAAAAGAAGAAGAAATCTATGGCAGCTTCCATCCTATGCACGTCCTCCAAATGCTCGAGTCTGTCCGTGGGTACCTGGTGTTTTGGAACATGGAAAGGAAAGTAACGGCTGAGCATAACGCTCAGTGCACAGATATAGACATAGTATGAATGACTGAAACATAATAAAGACTTAATAGCAGCGGAAATGTATAAGTCCTGGAAAACCTGGTATAACTTAGTAAAACTGGTTTTATAATTTGAAAAGCCTTATGTTTATCTTATAAAAATTGTTTAACATGTTTACCAATAGCCAATATAGGTCATGAAATATCAACGTGCATGAATACTTGGAGGGGTGACCTCGTCATGCAATTAGAGGGACTACCTCTAATTAATATAAGTTTTTGGGTAGGAGGGATCAGCTCCTTGTGAAGGATGCAAGGCATACACCACATTCACCTGAATAATTTGTAAAAAAACATGTAACCTACGATGCACCCATACGCCCCACATGATAATAATAATATGGCCAAAAGCTGAAGGGACGCCACGAGCTATCACTCTGCCGTGGTGAAATCATAACACTGGTGCCTCCAGTGTTATGGTTATGGTACCTCCATAACTAGGTGAAACTGGTCATGCATGTATATGGCTTTAGGCATTTAATTAAACATAAGCAATTCAAAAACATATAAAACATATACTGGGAAAACAGTTGGCTGCATACGGTGAATCCTAATAAGGAAAGAATGTTCATACTGAAAGGACGGAGAATCCGTACCTTGTGTCTAGTGAACGAAGAAGACGAACGGAAGAGAGTCCTACTTCGATATCACTAACGCTACATAAATAATATAAGTATTCTGATTACTGAGTACGTAACTGGTTTTATATCATGTCTTAGCTTGTTGTATATGTTCATGTCTTGTTTTACTGTTTTTAGCGTTATGTTGTGTTTATCATGTGTTCTGTCTATTCTGATTAAGTATTACTTGTATTTCTTGTATTATTATACTTGTTGTGTAATAATAAGTAAATTTCTAAAAATAACAGGTTTCCAAAAATAGAAAGTTTCCAAAAATAGAAAGTTTCCAAAAATGAAAGTTTCCAAAAATAGAAAGTTTCCAAAATAAGAAAGATTTTAAAAAAATAGAAAGTTTCCAAAAATAGAATAGCTACCTAAAATAAATAAGTTTCTAAAAATAGAAAGTTTTCATAAATAGATTAGTTGCTTAAAATAAATAAGTTTCTAAAAATAAAAAGTTCCCATAATTAGAAATAAGCTGGATATTAAGCTAATAATATAAGCTTAAGTTTTACTGGTAAATATTCTAAGTCATGTGATTAAATAGTATATTTTATTAATTATTACATGTAAATTAAATAAACTATAGGTTATAAGATTTAATTAAATATAGCATGATTTAATTAAATTAAAGTGTAAATATACTTAGGTTAAAACATGTATTAATATTTATTATTAATATAACCTAAGTCATGAAAATTAATTAATTATAAGCAATGTTTTAATAATTAATTAATTACTTTAGCCTAAAATTAAATCTAAAATACTTAGGTTAAAATCATGTATTATTTCTAATAATAATTAACCTAAGTCATGTCTAAATTAAATTAATTATAAAGCATGTTAAATTAATTTAATTAAACCTCGTAATTATTTAACTTGTAAAAATAATTAACTTGTAAAAATAAACCATGAACCGAACCCGTGTTTTAAATCTAAACATGTCATGAACCGGTCCGTGAAACCCCTTGAACCGGACCAATAAACCCTTACTTGTGGTGAACCGGCTTGACCGGTTTCCACGGTTTAGGTCAAACCGCCACCGGCTTAAGCCGGTGGTGCCCTTGTCTTTCCAGCCGAGACCCCCAAGACACAAGGCTAACCCCGACATGCGTCGGGGTCCCTTGGTTTGCCTGCTGCCGAGCCACAAAGCCCACACTGAGACCACTTGGTCTCGGTTGTGGTCACACGAGCCACACCGAGAGCTTAGGCTCTCGGTTTGTGTGCGTCGGCCGAACCAAACACCCCTTAAACCATATGTTTTTAATACCCCATGATTAGATCTACTTGTTTATTAATTAGTTTTTAATAACCTCATGATTTCATGTGTTTAGATCTAATAATAAATTAAAAGAAAAAGGTTTAAGGTTTACCGAATACGTGAAACAAAAGGGAATTAACAACACGAACGATCTTGCAAGAATTGGATCAACCAAAATCAACAAACACCCCTTTTGGTGGTGTTCTACCCGGCGGCCAAGGGAGAAAAAGGAGGAGGAAGGGTTTTATGATTTTTCTAATATTTTTTATTATGAAAAATCTGTTTTCCTTCTTTTCCTTTTAGTTAAATTTTAAGTAGGCTTGGCCCCTTCCTTTCTTGTCTATGCCGCGAGTATGAGGGGCCCACAAGGGGAAACCCGGTGTTTTTCCGTGTTCTAAATATTACGTGTTCTCGTGTCGTGTTTACGTGATTTATTTATTAATCGCTCGTGTCGTAAATATATATTTATACGTAACCGTAATCATAACTACGTAAATACATAATAATATGTTCGTGATTAATTGCGTTCATGATTTCATGTTCGTGATTATAATTATTGTTGGTAATAATTATCGTGTCTTAATACGTATTAAATACTTATCGTGTAATAACACGTACGTAATACTTGAAATTCCTATTCGTGAAACATAACGTGCTATAAAAGGAAAGTTCTAATCATGTACGTACGATCATAAGGGTACTACTCATGGTAAAAGCATGCGGGTTTTACAACTCTTCCCCCTAATAAGAATAATTCGTCCCCGAATTATAGATAAAGTAAACTGAAAGAGAAACATACCCGAATCAAACTGAGGGGTATGTAAGATAAAAGGACATGAAGGTGACATGGTAGAAAGGAACGTGGGACGTAATATGGCTAAAAGGACATGGAACGTGACGTGACTAAAATAGTCTTACTGAATTACGGAAGGATGAGAGGATAAAATCCAGATGGACTCGTCTGTTCCCAAGTGGCTTCCCTCACGGCACGGTTCCTCCACAAGATCTTGACACCACTGATAATTCTTGGTCAGGTCATCCTGACGTTGATTTGAAAATACGTAACAGTTTCTGGTTGTCAACGTAAGATAGATTTGCATGAATCTGATCGAGTGGGTTAGAATTAACATGCAAGGGGAACTGAAATAGTACGATATAAAATAATCTAACCTAACTGATAATTAGAAACGATGCGCGAGACATATTGAAACGTAGTACGTGAAAAATTTTGAACGTGATACGTGAAAAATTTTGAACGTGATACGTGGAGGTATGGTGAGTGTAGTATGAGCAAATATATCGTGATCAATGGTACGTGTAACATATCGTGAACGTGATATGAGGAACATGGAATGAACATGACATGTGAAACATATCGTGAACATGGAATACAATTGCGGTAACGCCAAACGCTACAAGGTGAGAAGTTGAATGTGACATGAACGTCTATCTAAGGATAGGGAGTTATACTAAACTTGAGTTTGGTCACTCAAGTTCTTGCGAAACTTCTCAGAACGAAGATGAACGTAAAATCGTAAGCCAAGATACGATCATGAACGTGAATAGTGTCATGAACGTGAGTGTGAAAGCAAGTCGTGAAATTAGAACAAGGACCTGAACGTAAATAAAGAGCACACTGTGAACCTTTGTCTGGCCCGATAGCTGAGGGATTACCAAGTGACCGGATGCGCCTTGACTGGAACATGTCTGATCTATATGTTGGTTCTTGAAATCCTTGCGGATGTAAGGATTATGCAGACTTGATCAAACTGTTGGAAATAACTCAGATAGCATCTTGCTTCTTCTGAGTTTGCGTTAATCTGGTGACCAAAATCCATGGAGATCTTGTCCCATTTCTTTTCCACAGTTTCTTATGATGGAAAGAAAAAGAAAACATCCTAGTCTGTTGGTGTGTCAGGTACTCAGATATGAACGTAATTGCATCTTGCTTCGTAGAAACTTGATACATAGGAGTTTGCGAGACTCTGAGTCTCCGAAATTAGACTTCTCTTAGCGTAGGATTTTCTGGAACACCTAATGTAGTGTAGGGTTCTCACCTTTACGCATAAGCTGAGTCATGGTAAGATTGACCGTGAGAATCCATGCAATTTAGCGTGTCACTGTAATCAACTAGAATTTATATTGGAAAATTTCAAGGTGAAATTTCTCCTGTCGTAGAATTTGCAACATAGTGCAAATATGGTCTTCCTGCTCTTCTCTAGACCTAGAGAAAAATCAGGTTGTTCTCGATGAAAGTACTGATGAATTTGTTTATGAGTTCATGGAAACTCAATTTATTAAGTCTATAATGCTGCTGGAGCATTTATGAGACTAATACAAAATAACGAATTTAACATGACCGAATCGTGTACGAATAGTAGTCATGGAAATGTCCTGCTCTTTCACTCGTCACTGTTAGCAGCATGATCATGAATCCAATCTTGGAAAAGTGTTTGACACCCTAAAGTCGATTGGACATGTTGTTAATACATGGAGGAGAATAACGGTTATGAATAGTGATTTGTTTAAATCGACGGTAGTCGGCACATAATCTCATGTTACCGTCCTTCTCCTTGAAGGTTCTTCTGAATTGTATGGGAAGATTTTGGAATAATCGGCTGGGTATGCGAAAAAGGAACTTCCGTATTCGTGTCTTAACTGACAGCTAGAAGGTTTTAGCAGTCATAGCTAACAACGCACGTGCTTGTAAAGCATAGATAATTTGTACAGATTTTCCGGATGGAAAACCATGCTGAATGTATTAAGGAGCCTGAACATTACTGTACAAAATCATGAATCATACCAGGGTGTGCTGTTCGTAGTCCATAATTAGGATTAAATTTAACTCGTGTCTGTCCGAGGTATTGCGTTAGCAGCTTGGATCTCATCATTAGGCTGAAGGAAAAAAAAACCTTCGTATACATGGGGAATACGAATGACGTCCTTTATGGTCATGAATATATGAAATATGGGTGCAAGAAATGAAAGTGTCATCGAGCAAACGTGAAAAATCTTACTGATACGCCGGTGATGGTACTGAAATTCTTGTGGCCTGATTAATACATGGCACAACAAAATGGATATACCCTTTGGAGGGTACCCTGAAATTCTTAAGGATGTTCCAGAATTTGACGTGAGTCATGTGTCTTGACTCGTGTTTTGGAAATATAAGCATGACATGTGTCTTTGACTGGTGTCTTGACATGTGTCTTCGAAAAGTATACATGAGACATGTATCTTGACTGCTGTCTTGACATGTGTCTCGAGGCGTGAAACAAATAAAACTACAAATATTAGTTTATTATGCCAGAATTGGCGGATCGGTTGGACTACTGATCCTTTGTACTTCTAATCTCGTCCGTGGGTGGAACTTCTTTTGCGATTGCTAGGATAGTTGATGTCACAGTAGTAGTTACTATCGTCTTGTCTGTCAGTTCCATGACGGTCATTCCCATGACTGTGATCCATGTAACTATTCAGCTAAGTGGCCGGCTAGTACCGGTTCTCACTCATATGACTGAAACGACAACTGAATGACGTGTGACATGTAACTAAGAATTAGGGACAATGATTGATGGAAACCGTCTGATGGTGAAGCATCTTCTCGTCCAATTGCTTTGATCTATCACCTTTGTCTTCGTCTTGTAAGATCTCCAGGTTGTGAACAACATCAGCATCTCGTAGCGTCTCTAAAATCCGCAGCATCAACCCTTGGTAACATCTCCAAACTATGAGCGACATCAGCAATTTGTAGAGTATCAGCAAGTGGAATACGCACATGGGATACGGTACATGGAGTACACATGGAATGCACATGAAATGATTCGGTATGGGGTCGATCATCTGACATGATTTTAAAGGAAAATAATTGGTTAAACGGTTAGAAAGACCATCATGATAACCTGGCAATGCCAGTATATACCTCATTCTGGTTGCATAGAGAAACGCTGACGTGTGATTAAATGAATTTCAACGATGATTTCCTGAAAGCATGATTAATGAAAACTAACCATGACTATCATGAAAGCCGGATTTAAATGAATTCCAACAGTGTATTGCATGAAAGCATAAACAACAAAAGAGACGTATGACATAATCAACATGAAGACGAAATCATCATGAAGAAACATGAAACAACTTAACATGAAGGAGTATCTAACATAATCAGCATGAAACTAAAGTTAACCATGACAGTATGAAAACATACTTGACATAAAAACATAGCAACTTATGAGGGGACATGAAAAAAAAATTATGCCAATAAATCATGAGAAAAAAAATTTATGCATGAGAACAGTGCGTGAATGCGTGATGCAGTTTATAAAAACCTTTATATGCGCGAGGGTAAACGCCAATGGTCAGTTTACCCAAAACAAAATACATGGCGAGGGGACGCCTATGGGTCGGTCCCAAAGTTAAAAGTTTCGACAAAAGTACATGCGGCTAAATAGGGCCAGTCCTGTACCAACCGTTACTTAGTCATAAACCTACGACAATGATACATGGAATAAAGAATGAAACTCAACTGTCAAAACTTAACATAAAATTTTTTATATGACCAATTATGAACTAATGGGGTTCAGTTCACATTAGTCACAGTTCACAAGGAACATCGTGCATGAAACAATGACACGTAACTAAGTATGCATGATGGTTGTTCAGTCCATATTAGTAAAAGCAATACTGATGAAAACATCATGGTTAAAACAACAAGGTGATGAAAACATCATGGTTAAAACAACAAAGTGCTGAAAACATAAATACATGGAATAACACGCGTTGGCTTAGGAAGCTCCTGATGACTACCCACTAGTCACAGGTCAAGTTTTAGAGCCTACAGGTCGAAGCCTTGTCTCTGATACCATAATTGTAACACCCCACTTTGATAAGTGGACCGTTATGCGTAATTATGGCGTGTCATCAAAGTATGCAAGGTAATATGTAGTAAAACATACATGACCATAGGGAAAACCGAAATCAAACATCGGTTCCCAAAATAAGTCCAAAACATATATAAAGTAAATGAAATGAATGAAAGGCTAAACAAGCATAAGTATATGAAGGCAAAAGGAGAAGAATTCTATGGCAGCTTCCATCATATGCACGTCCTCCAAATGCTCGAGTCTGTCCTTGGGTACCTGCCGTTTTGGAACATGGAAAGGAAAGTAACGGCTGAGCAAAACGCTCAGTGCACGGATATAGACATAGTATGAATGACTAAAACATAATAAAGACTTAATAGTAGCGGAAATGTATAAGTTCTGGAAAACCTGGTATAACTTAGTAAAACTGGTTTTATAGTTTGAAAAGCCTTATGTTTATCTTATAAAAATTGTTTAACATGTTTACCAGTAGCCAATATAGGTCATGAAATATCAACGTGCATGAATACTTGGAGGGGTGACCTCTTCATGTAATTAGAGGGGCTGCCTCTAATTAATATAAGTTTTTGGGTAGGAGGGATCAGCTCCTTGTGAAGGATGCAAGGCACACACCACATTCACCTGAATAATCTGTAAAAACATGTAACCTAGGATGCACCCATACGCCCCACGTGATAATAATAATATGGCCAAAAGCTGAAGGGACGCCACGAGCTATCACTCCCCCGTGGTGAAGTTGATGTGTCGTGAAATGTATATTAATTAGATACGTTATAGGGTAAACTTAGAAAATTACCTTTAGGAAAAAGCAATAGACTAAATTCACCAAAGACGGATTTAATTAAACACGTTGATGAACCAAGTTCGTTGTACACGAAGATCGAGTAAATTTGAGACGTTTTGTTTCGATTTGGATAATTGATTCAAATGGGTTATCGGTTTTTAAACTAAAATTACTTCTACAAAATTAATTAAATCCTAAGTGCATGAATCGTTCCCCATTTTTAATTTTCTAAAGACAATTATTAAAATTATGAAACTATTTTAACTATTTAACAATTAAGCTATTTAAAATTAATTAAAATCTTAATCTATTTAATAAAATTATTTTTACACTATTAAAATCTTTATCAAAACTAATTAAACTAATTTAAAAATAATTCTATATAAAACTAAACTAATTAGAATCTAATTATTTAAAAACTAATTTTAATAACTAATTAAATTTCTAAAAATTGATAAAACAATTTTTATTTTTTTATTTTGTTATTATGTATTTATTGGTAAAAGAAATTAAAATGATTTAAATTGAAATTAAAATAAAAACTATGTATATAAAACATTTTCTAAAACTGACATCACCTATTTAATACTATATTAATGACCTATGCCGTAAATAAACCAAAAAGAAAGGCTAGACGCGATGGTAAATGCGTATGGCTGTTACCCTTGAGGTCAAGGGATCGAATCCCATGAGGGACATATTTTTGGTTATTTATTTTTTTTACAGCTGAAACACCAAACAAGGTCACAGATATGATCTTTAGCAGGGATTTTTGAAAGCTGTGAAGTATAACAGCTTGTGAACCAACAGATTAGTGAATCTGATAGCGATTTACATCAGCAAAACAATAATCAAGTAAATAACAAACTCATATCAGCACCATATCAAATTAAAACAGCAGACACCAATATTAAACTAATTCGAAAACCAATCTCATCAGCAAACTATGAGACTTAAAGAAAACTCAATACGACATCAAATTAGCAAATACACAACCCAGACTCTACAAAAACTCAATATGACATTAGTTGAAAACCATTTTAAAACAATTTAAAAAACTCAGATTAAAACTACCTTATACCAATATTGCAGATATTTAAAACATATTTGTATCCAAAACCCCTATTTTCACGCATCACCTATTTTGAACAGATACATATGCAGCAAGCAAATCAGAACACCTACTCAGATTAAATAACAGCTAAAATACTTGTACCCAGATATATCTAACTCCCTAATTTAAAACAGATATTCCATAGCAAGCAGCTTTGATATCTAAATCCAAACAGTAGCAAACCAAAACAGGTAAACGGATAACCAAATAAAATCAGTGAAACAAAACAGTAAAATCAAATCACCTCAAACCTAACATCACAAACCTAATCCATGAATCATTTAACAAATAAACAGATTTATTCTACAATTTAAAATAACATGAAATTTAAAATGGTAACAAACCTTGTGAAGAAACCTTTGGGACGTAGAAGCGGCGTTGAGCCGTCTAAAACATTGGATCGAGATCACCTTTCACCTCCATATGAACCACCATCGTTAACAACGAACCGATAACCATCATTTAGTACCAATTATCGAACCAATCATTTAAACTTTCCAGTTGGGAAAGTTTTATCCACTTTTTTACTTTAATTAATTAAATCAAACTATCAAATTAGCTTGATCCAATAACTTTCAAGTTCTAATAAAATAGATTTATAGAAGGAAATATTGCAATAAACTTTAGGCAGAAAGTAAAAACAAGATAAATTGAACTTGAATTAAACTTTTTTATTGATCACTGAAAAAATTACAAGACTAATAAAACTAAAAATACAATAATCCTTAATCTATTTTCTGCATTATAACAATAAAGTAAAAAAAATGGAAATAATTTTACATCTTTTTGAGAGGGATTTTATATCCAAACCCCCATGGCTTGTTGGTGATGGTTTGTTGAGTAGCATCCAATCTTGAACGTCCATTCGGCATCTTTCATCTTCTCTTTCTTCTCAATATTGATCTAACGGTGGAAAAGCAATCTCCTCTCCCTCGGACCGCCAACATGGCAGGATGTTGTGCTAGTTGTGTTACTTCACAAATGATGTGGCATCATTTGATTGGATGATTGGTGAAAGATGAGCTGTTCCATCCAATCAGGTGATTGCTTCGATGAGAGAGAGTGCCACGTGGCCTAGATAGGGGAATCTCCTTGCTTCCGATAAACTTGGGAATTATTTCCCAAGCGTGTGGCTTCACGCGCCATGAATAATGAAACCCCCAATTTGGGTTTTCTAGGGTTTGGGGTTAAAAAGTTGTTTCTGGTTATTTTGGGTGAGGGTGAAAGAGAGAAGAAACATAGGAAGCAACGATAGGTAAAAGATGTGTGTGAGTAAACGAATATAACTTTCCATTCGTCTAATAATCGTCCATAACCCTAATGGGTTTTACAAAGGCCCATATACTCCAAACGTTTTATGAATTTAGCTTGGGCCTCATTGGTTTGGGCTTTCAAACGTTACACCTCTATCGTCTCATATTACAGATTCATATTGGGCTTTTGATTTGGACTCTTGGTTAGGTACATGACCTTCCAACCCATAAATGGGCCTTCAAGCCCATAAAGCTAATGTGGGACCCATTAGGCCCAAATGTCTTCATAAAGATTAAATCCGCTAAAAACGAGCTTGACTTTGGCTTTGTCGATCTTTTCTTCAAACTCGTGCCGATTTTGCTGGTTTTTGCGAACTTCGGTACCTACACACATCAAACGACAAACAAACGAATACAAGGCAATATTTATACAATTAATGCATATATTCATTGTTTATTGATACAATTGATATGAGTATTTTAGCTCATATCAAACTCCCCCTTGCTAAGCAATTGTCGTGTCCTCACGCAATGATAAAATAAAATACTAACTACACTTTCTTCAACTTTTGACATTTTATTTTGCAAAGACATAATGTAAAAATTTCATTATTTGAAAAATAAATTTTAGGATCATTAAACTCAAATAGATTCATCGTCCTCGACTTTTCACTTTTCCATGCCAAGTTTAAAAACAAGATCATTGTCAATCATAAGTCCTAAAATTAAAACCAATCATATAAGTAATTTGTGTTAAACTCAATCTCCTATTATTCCTAATTGTATCTCTAGATTTTATTTGTCATTCACCCAAAGGCTTATTTGACTTATTTGATAATTGTTAATCCAAAAATGAAGGCAAAAATGGTGTAAACTCAACACTCAAAACCTAACCTCGACTTCAAAAACCGTTGTCACTAAAGAAAGCATACGTCAAGGATAACTTAACACGATTGAGTGATAAATCCCCGGACCCGAAATTTGGCTAATAGGACTACTTAAAAGCAACAATAAATCCTCTAAACTCAATTATGACCTTATTAATGGAGTTAGCAACAATTACATCATATCACCTTGTGGCTCTTTAAGATATAATTGTGCTCCTTATTTAAAATCCACACCCGAAGGCTCCTTGGACAAAAATAAGGGAATTGACATTCACCATCTCACCTTATGGATCATGATGATGAAGCAATTTTTATTAAACACGACCCCTTGCCATACACACTAAGGCTCAAATGACAAGGTTAGTGCTACATGACTCCCACCCGAAGGCTCATAGAGAACATGTTTTTATTTATTCTTCTTATTAATATGATATTTATAGTAAGCCAAATTTCCGCAATCCTATGATCAAAAGTCTATGACGTTGACACCCTTAATGTGTTCTCACTTTAATTACAAGGGAAGAAAAAAAAGGAGTTACGAGTTAAGATATCAAGCCTAAGCCGCTAAAAACTTCATTTATTAAGCAATTATTATTCAAGCGTGAAAAATAAATACGAGGAGATTAAATCAAACACAAAAATACTTACACAAAGAAGAATTAACTTTAAAAACTTATGATTAAACTATATCATCTCTTGTTCTCCATATTGAAAAATTTCAAAAATGTGAAATCAATGGATACTTAGCCTATTAAATCAAAGTTTGGGGTTTTCAAGTCATCTATAGGATCTTGCATCTTCTTAGACTTTTTCAAGTTTTAGAATTTGCGTTTTAAAGTTCTCTTGATAAACGACTTTCTAGGATCAATTATAGGAACTTGCGAAAAGTTCTTGTTCTTAAACCCGTATGAGTTAAGACTTTCGCGTTTAAAAGTTCCCTATATAAAAGTCTAGAAAAACTTGATTTAAACACGTTAAGGAAAAAGCTAAGGTAAAAACCGAGTCGAGTCAAAAACTATTTTTATTTTCACCAACGGAAAGCCTACATTCGTGCCAAAAGCACTTATTTTCTTTATTAAAACTTAAAATAACACTAAAAATTTAAAATTTTATGAAAAACGAGAAAAACGATTACGTTTAGACACGACAAAAGCAATTGCAAGCGATTATATCGATTGACTCCCCCATGCTAAAACCAAACATTGTCCTCAATGTTTCTTAGCTCAAGAGTAACACCCCCTTGCTAAAACACGAAGAGTCTAATGCAAAATCCTAAGATGGAAAGAGCACGCAAATCTATAAGCCGTTTATTAATTATGCCTCAAGATAAAATGTTAGTCGATAAAAATCAAAGGATAGAGAGTGTGCCCCTTTTGGCAATCAAAAATTGGAAGATCAAGTGGACCGGCAAAAACCGAACACGAGAGTCTTTAATGATTAGGGTCATACCTAAGATTCACAACACAACAAAACACGAGCACGAGCTTTAAAGATCAAGCCTTATTAGTGTTAGAAAATAGATAGAAGATAGAATGTATGGGACTCCCCCACAAGGCACCTCGTTTTTGTTAACCGAGTCATGAGCTCGACTCGATCCCCGTATTCATTTATCTTTAGGGAAAATGGTGAAAACCGACATAATGGAATAGAATCCAACATAAAGCACGATGCCGGGGTCAAAGATCTCATCCTCGTTGTCGGATGACAAACGAAAGGATGAAACTCCAACACAAATCTCCAACAAGAGATGTGGTCAATGTCACGAATTATGAAGTGGATATAGTATGCTCCCCGAGATAAACTCGCACCAAGATGATTGAAAAGTCTTTCAATTATTGCATCGGTGAAAGGCCGAGATTTCTCTAAATCAATGATTCCGGGGTCGAATACCTCGTCCTCGGGAGAGAAAGGAATAGACAACACGGTGTCGTCCCCCATGCTAATCCAAAATCATATAAAGCACATGGTAATGATGGGATAAAAGTTTCATCCATAGTGGAATCAACATTCTTAGCTTTAACGACCATTTCACCCTTAGGAATGTGATCAATCGGGTCATGGTACTCAATATGAGACACATGAAAACCCGCACATTAAGGTCAAAATGGGTGGGAGGAGGACTTGGGACGAAATCATCATCAAGTAAATTCTCTAAAAAGAGAGTGTCCCCCACTGGGTCGATATCATCAACACCCGGTGGTATCGAATCATTAGAAGCAAGAAAATTCTCAATTTCCTCCATAAGCGGATCACTATCCTCAACGGGAATAGGAGATGGAGAGAAAGACTTGGCATTAGGCTTAGAATTCAAATCTTCGATCTTAGAAATGAGAAGATAGACGTTTGACAATTTTTCACGAAGAATCACGTCTTCCACATCTAAATAAGTAAGTTCATGGGTGAACTTCTCAAGGATCGGAATAGTCAAATCAAACTCATTTCCAGGTGGAAATGGGTCTAAAGAGCAATATCAAAGGTGAACTTCTCAAAAATCGGATCACTATCATCCTCATTTCTCGGTGGAAATGGGTGAAGAAGAGTAGGTTCATCGGTAAACCCCTCAAAATCCGAGTCGTGAATATCATCTTTATAAGAAAGTTCATCGGAGAACTCCTCATTAGAAAATTCACTAGAAGTCGAATCATTCTCAAAATCTTCATTTCCATCACAATTTTCATCATTATAATTGGAGAAAATCTCAAAGTGATTGGAAGAAGGAGAGTCATCACAATATGGCAAATCACAAGGCTCCTTGGAAATACTATCGAGTTTTCTTGGGTTTTGGACAAGGATCTCAACACTAGACTTTATTACTTCGTCCGATTCCGTATCCGGAATAGTGCTAATATGCTCGTCCCCCTTTCTTAGAGAATTGTCGGGTTCCACGGTGGAAGAATCATGAATTGGAGTGGTGATGTCATGAGATGGAGTGAGATCAAAAATATCCTCATTATCTAGAATGGGTGAATTCTCATGCTCCATAGCCGGCAAGACATGAAAAGGAAGTACGATTGCACTAGACGAAGGATGAAGAGAAATAATGTAAAACTCGCATGCTTTTACCATGAATAGTACCCTTATGATCGTACGTACATGATTAGAACTTTCCTTTTATAACATGTTTACGTTTCACGAACAAGATTTACAAGTATTACGTACGTGTGATAACACGATAAGTATTTAATACGTATTAAGACACGATAATTATTTCGATAATAATTATAATCACGAACATACGAACATGAAATCATGAACGTAAATAATCACGAGCTTAGTATTACGTATTTATGTATATTTATTATGATCATGAATAAATATAATAAGACACGAACGATAACTATTTAAATCATGTAAAACACGAACACGAGAACAAGTATAATATTTGACACAGAAAAACATTTGGGTTACCCCATGTGGGCCCCTTACCCGCGGCTAGACACAAAAAAAGGGCCAAGCCCATGCAGTTTTTACTAAACAAGGAAAAAGGAAAAAACGTATTTTCATAATTACAAGAATTAGAAAATAATCAAAACCCTAAATCTCTTTTTTTTCCTCTCCTTGGCCGCCGGGTAGAACACACACCAAGGGTGTGTTTGGTTGATTTTTGGTGGTTGATTTCTTGCAAGAGTGTTAGTGTTATCGTTCTCCTTTGTTTCACATAAGCGGTAAATCCTTAAACCCTTTTCTTTATGTTTTTATTTAATCAAGAACACATGAAATCATGATGTATTTAAAAATAAGTTAATAATCATGTAATTAAACATGAGGGTAAAATAAATAAGGTTTAAGGGGTGTTTGTTTCGGCCGGACACACAAACCGAGAGCCCAAGGCTCTCGGTGTGCCTCGTGTGAACACAGTCGAGACCTACGGGTCTCGGTGTGGTGTTGTTGGCCTCGGTCGCAGGAAGCAAGGGAACCCCGACCTTCTCGGGGGGGGGGGGGGGTGTTTGGGCTCGGTTGGGTCTCGGCAGAAACAGGAACCACCACCGGCATAAGCCGGTGGCTATTTTTGGTAAGCAGGGGGAACCCAAGCCGCGACAGCAGGGGTAACCACCGGCTAGCCGGTGGGAACTTTTGCTAGCCGGCGGCTAGCCATGATCAAGGACACCACCGGCGCAGCCGGTGGCTGTTTTACACAAACAGTGGCAACCGGCTAGGCCGGTTAGCCACTGTTAAGGGTGCGTTTGGTTGACCGATTCACGGGTTAAAACAAGTCCGGTTCACGACATGTTTAGATTAAAACACGGGTTTGGTTCATGGGTTATTTTTGCAAGTTAATTATTTTACAAGGTTAATTATTTTAACAAGATTTAAATTAAATTAATTAAAACATGTACATGATTAATTTAATTTATGCATGACTTAGGCTATTAATATTATTATTAATACATGAATTTTAACCTAAGTAATTACCATTTTATTTAGACTATATAATTAATTAATTATTAAAATCATGACTTATAATTAATTAATTTACATGACTTAGGTTATATTATTAATAGATAATAATACATGTTTTAACCTAAGTATTTTTACCTTTACTTAATTAAATCATGTTATATTTAATTAAATACTTTAACCTATAGTTTATTTAATTTACATGAAATAATTAAAAAAACTATATTATTTAATTACATGACTTAGAATATTAATCAGTAAACACTTAAGCTTATATAATTAGCTTAATAATCCAGCTTATTTCTATTTATGGAAACTTTCTATTTTTAGAAAATTTATTTAATTAAGGCAGCTAATCTATTTATGGAAACTTTCTATTTTTAGAAACTTATCTATTTTAAGCAGTAAATCTTCTTTTGGAAACTTTCTATTTTTGGGAACTTTCTATTTTTGGAAACTTTCTATTTTAGGAAACTTGCTATTTTTAGAAAGTTACTTATTATTACACAACAAGTATAATAATACAAGAAATACAAGAAATACTTAATCAGAATAGACAGAATACATGATAAACACAGTATAAAGCTTTAATCAGTAAAACATGACATGAACATATAAAACAAGCTAAGACATGATATAAAACCAGTTACGTACTCAGTAATCAGAATACTTATACACGTATGTATTTATGTAGCATTAGTGATACCGAAGTAGGACTCTCTTCCGTTCGTCTTCTTCGTTCACTGGACACAAGGTACGGATTCTCTGTCCTTTCAGTATGGACATTCTTCCTTATTAGGATTCCCCGTATCCAGCCAACTTTTTTCCCCAGTATATGTTTTATATGTTTTTGAATTTCTTATGTTTAATTAGATACCTAAAGCCATATACATGCATGACCAGTTTCATCTAGTTATGAAGGTACCATAACCATAACACTGGAGGCACCAATGTTATGACTCCACCACGACGGAGTGATAGCTCGTGGCGTCCCTTTAGCTTTTGGCCATATTATTATTATCAGGTGGGGCGTATGGGTGCATCCTAGTTTACATGTTTTCAGCAGATTATTCAGGTGAATGTGGTGTGTGCCTTGCATCCTTCACAAGGAGTTGATCCCTCCTACATAAACCAGTATACTAAATTAGAGGCAACCCCTCTAATTTGCATGACGAGGTCACCCCTCCAAGTATTCATGCACGTTGATAATTCATGACCTATATTGGCTAATGGTAAACATGTTAAACAGTTTTTACAAGATAAACATAAGGCTTTTCAAACTATAAAACCAGTTTTTACTAAGATATACCAGGTTATCCAGGACTTAGTCTTTTCTGCTGCTTCATGCTTATATGCTTATATTATTCATGCTTTACTTGTATATCCGTGCACTGAGCGTTATGCTCAGCCGTTTTCCTTTCATGTTCCCAAAATGGCAGGTACTCAGGGACGCTCGTAGACTTTAAGCGTATGTGCATATGGATTGGAAGCTTCCTAGCCTTCTTTACTTTATGCATTTCTTTATACTTTGATACTCATTTCCATGGAAATTGTTTAGTCCTTTTCATTTACAATACTTATGTTTGTGTATGATGAGTTCTACTTTTAGGGTACCGATGTTTGATTCCGGTATTTCCTTTATGGTCATTTGATGTTTTATACATTTATCCTTGTATGCTTTGATGACACGCCATAATCACGCGTGACATTTCATTTATCAAATAGGGTGTTACAAATAAGATCTCGCAAAGAAATAGTACTCTCCTCGTCATCATCAATAAGAAGAGAACGCTCAAGTTCATGAGTAGCAAGATATTTAGCTTCCTCTTGAGCTTGTTCTTTCTTTCGAATTTCAATGCTTAATCCATTATAATCTTGCGAAAGTTGTCTAATCTTATTTTCACTCTCTCTTTTAAATCACTCATCAATTATTTCTCCATGAAATCTACGACTTTCCAATTCATTAGTAATATCGTTAATCTCTTGATTGATTTGTCTCTTTTCTAGCAACATATCTTCAATGCTCTTTTCAACAACTTCAACATTTCTTTGATTCATTACTTGTCAGAACAATGTTTCAAGTCGTTTAAAATTTTCACTCTCGAGAGAATATTGTAGGGTTTGGTCAAAACCGGAGGGAATAGAATTATAGCAAGGACTAGGCTCATAAAAATTTTGATCTCTCGGTTGACAATTAAAGCTCTCGTGAGGACCTCCACAATACTCACAACAAAGATATTGTTGTGATAAACTCGGTAAATCTTGTGAATAACAATTATCATTAAAGTTTTGATTGTAGCCCGGTTCTTGCTCCTAATTAAGTGAGAATCGATGCGAACAATTAATTCCTAAATGAGAATCGTTTCCACAAAACTCACACGAGGGTGTCTCGTATGTGGGGTGTGGAGGTGGGTAAAAATCGAGAAAATTATTTGAAAAATTCGGATTTCCACATGAAGTAATCTCATTACAACAAGGACAAAATCCAACTCGTATATCGTGACGTAAATCATTTCCACAACGCTCACACGTACACCACCGACATGGTAAAAGACCATATAACGGATCTTCACACCCTACACAATTGACGAAGGAATTCATGGAAGAATTAAAAATTGGAGGGTGAGAAAAAAAATAATTAAACATGATAGAGGATTAAAAAGATTATTTTTGGTATTTTTCATAAATCAATCAAAGATTGACAAAAACAAGGAATAAGGATAATTACTATGGAAGTAAATTATCCTCGGTCGACTTTGAAACGTAGGTGAAAACCTAAACGTCTCGAGGTTCAATAAGTAAACTACAAAAATAAGATTTAATAACTACTTGAGTTGGCAAACTAATAATCGGTCGTCCCTCTTAATATACGCACAAGCAAGCGGGGAAACGAGGTGGCACAAAGCACTTAAAAACCTTTTTCCTTAGACGGCCTTTTATAGCTCGTCGCCTTATACCCACCTTATAGTTTGTATCAATCGAGTTCAAACTTTTTATTAGTATTTATCTATTTTGCCTTTTTTTTTGTTTTGGATTCGAAAACAATAGCTAGGTGATGAAATCCCAACTAAGGTCTTATTTGGAAGTAGGTAAATTTATTGTTCTACGTAGGGGTGTGCAAGAAACGGAAAAACCCGAACCTAAACCGAAAAAACCGAAGAACCGAAACCTAAAAAACTGAAACCGATTGAAAAACCGATGGTTCGGTTTTTGCCTTTTGAAAAAACCAAAGCTTTTGGTTCGGTTTGGTTTTAGCATTAAAGAAAACCGATATAAACCGAACCGATCTTTATAAACATGAGAATATATATATAAGTTCACGTCGAAGCTAATGGACGATGAATATGCTACGCTAGATTAATTCTATCATGTTTAATAACTAATCATTATTTCATATGCTTATTGAACATGACTAAATAATAAGTTTTTTTCTCGATTGTTTTTTCAATTAGGTTTTTATCGTTGCTATTATGTTTAATTATACACATAAATTATTTTTTTAGGATTTTATACGGTATTTTTTCTTTATTGTTAATGTTGTGTTTCTTGTTGTTATTGTTTATTTAAAGCTTTTAACGTGTCGGTTTATGGTATATTCAAAATTACCTTGTAAAAGCGAAGCTCGATAAATCATATAGAAACCAAAAAAAGCGAAAAACCAAAACGAAAGTAAATCAAAAACCGAAAAACCAAACCGACACAAAACCGAAACCGAATGGTTCCTAAAAATCAGAAATCGAAATTTGTTGGTTCGGTTTCGGTTTTATACAAAAACCGAACCAAACCGAACCATGCTCACCCCTAGTTCTACGTAATATAATATAATAATCACAAAAAACACGAAAAACGATACATACTATAATAATAGAAAAATAACAAAACTTTCCGAGGACGGAAAGGGTCTTCAAATCAACGATCAACAAATCTTCACGAAACGAATCGTACACAAGATCCCCGGCAGCGGCGCCAAAATTTTTGATGTTTCGTAGAATGTATATTAATTAGATACGTTATAGGGTAAACTTAGAAAATTACCTTTAGGAAAAAGTAATAGACTAAATTCACCAAAGACGGATTTAATTAAACACGTTGATGAACCAAGTTCGTTGTACACGAAGATCGAGTGAATATGAGACGTTTTGTTTCGATTTGGACAATTGATTCAAATGGGTTATCGGTTTTTAAACTAAAATTACTTTTACAAAATTAATTAAATCCTAAGTGCATGAATCATTCCCCATTTTTAATTTTCTAAAGACAATTATTAAAAATATGAAACTATTTAAACTATTTAACAATTAAACTATTTAAAATAATTAAAATCTTAATCTATTTAATAAAATGATTTTTACACTATTAAATTCTTTATCAAAACTAATTAAACTAATTTAAAACTAATTCTATATAAAACTAAATTAATTAGAATCTAATTCTTTAAAAACTAATTTTAATAACTAATTAAATTTCTAAAAATTGATAAAACATTTTTTATATTTTTTATATTTTGTTATTATTTATTTATTTGTAAAAGAAATTAAAATGGTTTAAATTGAAATTAAATAAAAACTATGTAAATAAAACATTTTCTAAAACTGACAACACCTATTTAATACTATATTAATGACCTATGCCGTAATTAAACCAAAAAGAAAGGCTAGACGAGATGGTAAACGCGTATGGCTGTTACCATTGAGGTCAAGGGATCGAATCCTATGAGGGACATATTTTTGGTTATTTATTTATTTTAACAGCTGAAACGTCAAACAAGGTCACAAATATGATCTTTAGCAGGAATTTTTGAAAGCTGTTAAGTATAACAGCTTGTGAACCAACAGATTAGTGAATCTGGTAGCGATTTACATCAGCAAAACAATAATCAAGTAAATAACAAACTCATATCAGCACCATATGAACTTAAAACAACAGACATCAATATTAAACTAATTCGAAAAGCCAATCTCATCAGCAAACTATTAGACTTAAAGAAAACTCAATACGACATCAAATTAGCAAATACACAACCCAGACTCTACAAAAACTCAATATGACATTAGTTGAAAACCATTTTAAAACAGTTTAAAAAACTCAGATTAAAACTACCTTATACCAATATTGCAGATATTCAAAACATATTTGTATCCAAAACCTCTATTTTCACGCATCACCTATTTTGAACAGATACATATGCAGCAAGCAAATCAGAACACCTACTCAGATTAAGTAACAGCTAAAAGACTTGTACCCAAATTTATCTAACTCCCTAATTTAAAACAGATAATCCATAGCAAGCAACTTTGATATCTAAATCCAAGCAGTAGCAAACCAAAACGGGTAAACGGATAAGCAAATAAAATTAGTGAAACAAAACAATAAAATCAAATCACCTCAAACCTAACATCACAAACCTAATCCATGAATCATTTAACAAATAAACAGATTTATTCTACAATTTAAAATAACATGAAATGTAAAATGGTAACAAACCTTGTGAAGAAACCTTTGGGACGTAGAAGCGGCGTTGAGCTGTCTAAAACATTGGATCAAGACCACCTTTCACCTCCATATGAACCACCATCGTTAACATCGAACCAGTGACCATCATTTAGTACCAATTATCGAACCAATGATTTAAACTTTCCAGTGGGGAAAGTTTTATCCACTTTTTTACTTTAATTAATTAAATCAAACTATCAAATTAGCTTGATCCAATAACTTTCAAGTTATAATAAAATAGATTTATAGAAGGAAATATTGTAATAAACTTTAGACATAAAGTAAAAACGAGATAAATTGAACTTGAATTAAACTTTTTTATTGATCACTGAAAAAATTACAAGACTAATAAAACTAAAAATACAATAATCCTTAATCTATTTTCTGCATTATAACAATAAAGTAAGAAAAATGGAAATAATTTTACATCTTTTTGAGGGGGTTTTATAGCCAAACCCCCATGGCTTGTTGGTGATGGTTTGTTGAGCAGCATCCAATCTTGAACGTCCATTCGACATCTTTCATCTTCTCTTTCTTCTTAATATTTATCTAACGATGGAAAAGCAATCTCCTCTCCCTCAGATGGCCAACGTGGCAGGATGTTGTGCTAGTTGTGTTACTTCATAAATGATGTGACATCATTTGATTGGATGATTGGTGAAAGATGAGTTGTTCCATCCAATCAGGTGATAGCTTCGATGAGAGAGAGTGCCACGTGGCTTGGATAGGGTCATCTCCTTGCTTCCGATAAACTTGGGAATTATTTCCCAAGCGTGTGGCTTCACGCGCCATGAATAATGAAACCCCCAATTTGGGTTTTCTAGGTTTTGGGGTTAAAAAGTTGTTTCTGGTTATTTTGGGTGAGGGTGAGAGAGAAGAAACATAGGAAGTAACGATAGGTAAAAGATGTGTGTGAGTAAACGAATATAACTTTCCATTCGTCTAATAATCGTCCATAACCCTAATGGGTTTTACAAAGGCCCATATACTCCACATGTTTTATGAATTTAGCTTGGGCCTCATTGGTTTGGGCTTTCAAATGTTACACCTCTATCCGTCTCATATTATAGATTCATATTGGGCTTTTGATTTGGACTCTTGGTTAAATACATGACCTTCCAACCCATAAATGGGCCTTCAAGCCCATAAAGCTAATGTGGGACCCACTAGGCCCAAATGTCTCATAAAGATTAAATCTGCCAAAAACGAGCTTGACTTTGGCTTTGTCGATCTTTTCTTCAAACTCGTGCCGATTTTGCTGGTTTTTGCGAACTTCAGTACCATCACACATCAAACGACAAACAAACGAATACAAGGCAATATTTATACAAATAATACATATATTCATTGTTTATTGATACATTTGATATGAGTATTTTAGCTCATATCAAAAGTCATAACACTGGTGCCTCTAGTGTTATGGTTATGGTACCTCCATAAATAGGTGAAACTGTCATGCATGTATATGGCTTTAGGCATTTAATTAAACATAAGCAATTCAAAAACATATAAAACATATACTCGGAAAACAGTTGGCTGCATACGGGGAATCCTAATAAGGAAAGAATGTCCATACTGAAAGGACGGAGAATCCATACCTTGTGTCCAGTGAACGAAGAAGACGAACGGAAGAGAGTCCTACTTCGATATCACTAACGCTACATAAATAATATACGTGTATAAGTATTCTGATTACTGTGTACGTAACTGGTTTTATATCATGTCTTAGCTTGTTTTATATGTTCATGTCTTGCTTTACTGTTTTTAACGTTATGATATGTTTATCATGTATTCTGTCTATTCTGATTAAGTATTACTTGTATTTCTTGTATTTCTTGTATTATTATACTTGTTGTGTAATAATAAGTAAATTTCTAAAAATAGCAGGTTTCCAAAAATTGAAAGTTTCAAAATATAGAAAGTTTCCAAAAATAGAAAGTTTCAAAAAATAGAATGTTTCCAAAAAATAGAAAGTTTCCAAAAATAGAATAGCTGTCTAAAATAAATAAGTTTCTAAAAATAGAAAGTTTCCATAAATAGATTAGCTGCTTAAAATAAATAAGTTTCTAAAAATAGAAAGTTTCCATAATTAGAAATAAGCAGGATTATTAAGCTAATAATATAAGCTTAAGTTTTACTGGTAAATACTCTAAGTCATATGATTAAATAGTATAGTTTATTAATTATTACATGTAAATTAAATAAACTATAGGTTATAAGATTTAATTAAATATAGCATGATTTAATTAAATTAAAGTGTAAATAATACTTAGGTTAAAACATGTATTAATATTTATTATTATTATAACCTAAGTCATGAAAATTAATTAATTATAAGCCATTTTTAATAATTAATTAATTAATTTAGTCTAAAATTAAATCATAAAATACTTAGGTTAAAATCATGTATTATTTCTAATAATAATTAACCTAAGTCATGTCTAAATTAAATTAATTATAAAGCATGTTATATTAATTTAATTAAACCTTGTAATTATTTAACTTGTAGAAATAATTAACTTGTAAAAATAAACCATGAACCGAACCCGTGTTTTAAATCTAAACATATCATGAACCGGTCTGTGAAACCCCTTGAACCGGACCAATAAACCCTTACTTGTGGCGAACCGGCTTGACCGGCTGCCACGGTTTAGGTCAAACAGCCACCGGCTTAAGCCGGTGGTGCCCTTGTCGTTCCAGCCAAGACCCCCAAGACACAAGGCTAACCCCGACATGCGTCGGGGTCCCTTGGTTTGCCTGCTGCCAATCCACAAAGCCCACACCGAGACCACTTGGTCTCGGTTGTGGTCACACGAGCCACACCGAGAGCTTAGGCTCTCGGTTTGTGTGCGCCGGCCGAATCAAACACCCCTTAAACCATATATTTTTAATACCCCATGATTAGATCTACTTGTTTATTAATTAGTTTTTAATAATCTCATGATTTCATGTGTTTAGATCTAATAATAAATTAAAAGAAAAAGGTTTAAGGTTTACCGAATACATGAAACAAAAGGGAATTAATAACACGAATGATCTTGCAAGAATTGAATCAACCAAAATCAACAAACACCCCTTTTGGTGGTGTTCTACCCGGCGGCCAAGGGAGAAAAAGGAGGAGGAAGGGTTTTGTAATTTTTCTAATATTTTGTATTATGAAAAATCTATTTTCCTTATTTTCCTTTTAGTTAAACTTTAAGTGGGCTTGGCCCCTTCCTTTCTTGTCTATGTCGCGGGTATGAGGGGCCCACAAGGGGAAACTCGGTGTTTTTCCGTGTTCTAAATATTACGTGTTCTTGTGTCGTGTTTACGTGATTTATTTATTAATCGTTCGTGTCGTAAATATATATTTATACATAACCGTAATCATAACTACGTAAATACATAATAATATGTTCGTGATTAATTACGTTCATGATTTCATGTTCGTGATTATAATTATTGTTGATAATAATTATCGTGTCTTAATACGTATTAAATAGTTATCGTGTAATAACACGTACGTAATACTTGAAATTCCTATTTGTGAAACATAACGTGCTATAAAAGGAAAGTTCTAATCATGTACGTACGATCATAAGGGTACTATTCATGGTAAAAGCATGAGGGTTTTACATGATATGTTTCTGATATCGGTATTGAGGTTTATGAGTTAAAATATCATCGCGAAATTGCTAACCATAAGTGATTTATTGTCAAATTTGGAATTTGATGGATAAATCAAACTATGTATGGAAAGATGTATCCCTCGGAAGACAATCGTAATTTAGAATTTGATTAATCTTACACCTATCAACTATTTGATGAGGTTTAAAATTAGTTTCTTTATTAGGATGATTCATTAAGAGAAAGTTGCATATGTTTATTGCAAGATAAATATTAGATGTTTTAATTCATACTTAAAAAAAATAACTATGATTAAAACTTCTACAATTGCAAACAATAAATATATAAAGATGTTTTATTGTCATACTTGTTTTAAATGTCAGAGTTATAAAAAATTGGATTATAAAACTCCTTGATGATTGATTACATTACCGTGCGAGGACGATATGTAATCACAAGAAAATTTTATGAATCTATGATAATCTTTATAAGATATACAAAATGCTATACTCCACACATGGAATAAAAGCATGCATCTATATGAGCTAAGTCTTAAGTTTAATTGTAAAGTCAATTACTTGTGGGATTTAATTTATAATTATAAATAAGATTACTCATGAGTAAATCTTAAAGCCAACGAGAGTTCTTTGTTTTATTTCTCTAGAATTGACTATGTTATTAAACATATTAGAAAAATATTTCATCTTAGAAATTGTTCCTACGAGTGAAATAAAGTCTCTTATAACTATTTTAGAAAATAAAATCTACAACCTTGAGAAATATGTTATAATTTAACATAGGTGAATTAAGTTTAAAGACAATATAAATGATCATTAAGTGAATCTTGAATGATGTATCTTACAAGGTAAAATTGAATGCATGAACAATGCTTTAAGACCCAATGAAGGATTCATTAAGGGCATGATATTGTACATGGGATAATTTGTACCTGTTGCATGAATGCAAGTTGATTAGACAACTTTACAATCTAATTGAAAGATATTAGAAATAATGTTAGCAAACATTAAAGTCTAATTGAAAGACATTAGAAGGAATGTTGAAAATATTGAAATATAATTGAAAGACATTAGCAGGAACATTCAATTAATGTTGGATTAAGGATTTATTCATAGAACCAATAGTGGTGATACTATGGATGTACTTTAAGGTGATCGTAGTAATATCATTATGTTTGACAAACTTAAAGTTTGATTAAATATCCAAACTATTATTTAAAGAATGTTCAAGCTTTACAAAATAGTAGCATAGTTATATAGTATATACTAGTGCTTATTTTAATTGAGATAATACTCATTCTAGTTTTAGCAAGTCTTTGTCAAGAATGACATCATTACTAACTGGCATGCTTAGTTTAAAGCATAGTTGTATTATACATTAAAGAGTTAGAATACTTTGTAGTTTTGGAAATTGTTATGATAAATGTTTCCAATAAGTGTATTGTAAATCTTATGGAAAGTATTGTGACCAATCAATGTGATATAATTATATAATGGTACACGCATACAAAGTAAATGTCATCATATTATTCGAAGAATGTCATAACTTGTGATTTTAAATAAGTATTCTCAAAGTTCTACAAGATCAATAATCTAGTTGTAGGAATCAATGACTTATCGAGAATTGGATTATTGTGACTAAGACGATAGTATTTAAACTAGCATTGTAAAACCCACATGCTTTTACCATGAATAGTACCCTTAGTATCGTACGTACATGATTAAAACTTTCCTTTTATAACATGAATACGTTTCACGAACGTAAATTACAAGAACAACGTACGTGTTATTACACGATAAGTATTAAGTATGTAATAATGCACGATAATTATTATAGATAATAATTAAATCACGAACATGAAATCATGAACGTAATAATCAAGAACGTATAATTAGGTATTTACGTAATTATTAGTACGACTACGTACAAGTATATAGAATAACACGAATATTTAATAATAACGAAAGGTAAATACGAGCACACGAACACGTAAATTATTAGAACAAGGAAAAGCTACAGGTTTCCCTTGGTAGGCCCTAGTAGCCGCGCCACAAGGAGAAAGAGGGGGCCCAGTCCACTTTGATTTTATTAAAGAAACAAATATGAAAAACATAAACATTATAGAAGAATTTTTAGAAAAGCAAAAACCCTATTTTTCTCTTGCTCTCTCCTTAGGCCGGCGGCTACACCAAAGAACAAGGGTGATTGGTTGATTTTTAATTAACAAATCACAAGAACGTGTTCGTGTATTCAAGATCTATTGATTCCACGTGTTTTGGTAATCCGAAAACCTTTCTTTTTATTTTCTTTTATGTTTTATGCATGTATGAGCATGGGGTTAAAAACACAAGAATTAAAACAAGTAAAACCATGGTGGGTAAATAATACAAGGGTGTTTTCGGGTTTGGTGTTCGGCCGCCACACAAACCGAGAGTCTCACGACTCTCGGTGTTGTTTGGTTCACATCACCACACGAGACAAAGGTCTCGGTGGTGTTGGTGTTCAGTCGGCAGCAAGGGCAAAGCACCCCGACTCACGTCGAGGGTGTCCTTGTGGTTCGGTTGGTCTTGGCAGCCACAGCCCCACCACCGGCAACTGCCGGTGGCTATTTTTGGTAAGCAGGGGAACCCACCGCAGGCAGTAGGGGGACCACTGGCTGCAGCGAGTGTGAACTTTGGTGGCGTCAGCGGCTGAGCCAAGAGGGCAAGACCACCGGCTATAGCCGGTGGCAGTAGGCCGAAGGCAGGGGCAACCGGCTTAGGCTGGTTTGCCAGTGTTTTTGAGTGGGTTTTGGTTCGAGCCGGTTCATGGGTTCACGGGTCCGGTTCACGACATGTTTTAATAAAAATAATACATGGGTTCGGTTTATTATTTTTACAAGTTTATTTATTTACAGGTTAATTAAATTAATTTAACATGTCATATAATTAATTTAATTAAAACATGGACTTAGGTTTATTATTAATATTTAATAATACATGATTTTAACCTAAGTATTTATTTATGTAAATTAGACTATAGTAATTAATTAATTATTAAAACATGATATATAATTAATTCATTTCCATGACTTAGGTTATATTAATATAAATATTAATACATGTTTTAACCTAAGTATTATATACACTTTAATTTAATTAAATCATGATTATATTTAATTAAATCATATAACATATAGTTTATCTAATTAACATGTTATAATTAATAAACTATACCATTAATCACATGACTTAGTATATTTAATCAGTAAAACTTAAGCTTATCGTATTAGCTTAATAATCCAGCTAATTTCTATTTTTGGAAACTTTATATTTTTAGAAAATTATATATTTTAAGTAGTTAATCTATTTTGGAAACTTTCTATTTTTGGAAACTTTCTATTTTAGGAAACCTGCTATTTTTAGAAAGTTACTTATTATTACACAACAAGTATAATAATACAAGAAATACAAGTAATACTTAATCAGAATATCCATAATACATGATAAACACAGCATAACGTTAAAATTAGTAAAACAAGACATGAACATATAAAACAAGCTAAGACATGATATGAAACCAGTTACGTACTAATCAATCATAATACTTATACACGTACACTATTTATGTAGCATTAGTGAGATCGAAGTAGGACTCTCTTCCGTTCTTCTTCTTCGTTCACCGGACATAAGGTACGGATTCTCCGTCCTTTCAGTATGGACATTCTTTCCTTATTAGAATTCCGCGTAGTAGCCAACTGTTTTCCCAGTATATGTTTTATATGTTTTGATTTGCTTATGTTTAATTTAAATGCCTAAGCCATATACATGCATGACTAGTTTCACCTAGTTATGGAGGTACCATAACCATAACACTGGAGGCACCAGTGTTATGACTTTACCACGGCGGAGTGATAGCTCGTGGCGTCCCTTTCAGCTTTTGGCCATATTATTATGTTATCATGTGGGGCGTATGGGTGCATCCTAGGTTACATGTTTTTAACAGATTATTCAGGTGAATGTGGTGTGTGCCTTGCATCTTTCACAAGGAGCTGATCCCTCCTACCGAAACTTATATTAATTAGAGGCAACCCCTCTAATTGCATGATGAGGTCACCCCTCTAAGTATTAATGCACGTTGATATTTTATGACCTATATTGGCTTAATTGATAACATGTTAAACAGTTTCATAAGATAAACATAAGGCTTTTCAAACTATAAAACTAGTTATACCAGGTTTTCCAGGACTTAATCAATTCCGCTGCTATATGTTGTATATGCTTATGTTATTCATTCTATGCTTGTATATCCGTGCACTGAGTATTATGCTTAGCCGTTTTCCTTTCATGTTCCCAAAACGGTAGGTACTCAGGGATGCTCGTAGACTCTAAGCGTACATGCATATGGATTGGAAGCTTTCTAGCCTTCATTACTTTATGCATTTATCATACATTTTGCTACTTATTTCCATGGACATTGTTTAGTCCTTTTCCTTTACAGTACTTATGTGTGTGTGTGATGAGCTTATATTTTGGGGTACCGATGTTTGTTTCTGGTATTTCCTTTATGGTCATGTAATGTTTAAGACATTTATCCTTGTATGCTTTGATGACACGCCATTGTAAAACCCGCACGCTTTTACCATTAACAGTACATATATAATCGTACGTACATGTTTAAAACTTTCCTTTTATAGCACGTTTATGTTCACGAATAGGAATTTCAAGTATTACGTACGTGTTATTACACGATAAGTATTTAAGCATATTAATACACGATAATTATTATTAACAATAATTATAATCACGAACATAAAAATCATGAACGTAAATAATCACGAACCTATTATTATGTATTTACGTAATAATTATTACGATCACGTATAGATATGTGTATAACACGAACAATAGATATATAAATCACGTAAACACGACATGAGAACACGTAAATAATTAGAACACAGGAAAACAACGGGTTTCCCCTTGGGGGCCCACATACCCACGACAAGAAGGAAAAGGAAGGGGGCCAAGCCCACTTTTGATTTAACTAAAATAAGGAAAAGGGAGAACATATTTTTCATTTACAGAGAATTAGAAAAAAAAAACAAAAAACCCTAGCCTCCTTTTTCCTTCTCCTTTGGCCGCCGGGTATAAACACCACAAGAGGGGTATTCATTGATTTTTGGTGATCCAATTCTTGCAAGATCGTTCGTGTTATTATTGTTTCTTTTGTTTCACGCATCGGTAATTCCTTAAACGTTTTTCTTATTAATTATTTATTAGATCTAGAACACATGAAATCAAGGGTTTATTAAAAACTATTAATAAAACACGTTAAATAATTAGAACTAATCATGGGGATTAAAAACATGGGGTTTAAGGGGTGTTTTGGTTCGGACGGCCTGTAGAACCGAGAGCCGAAGCTCTCGGTGGTTGTGTGATCACCACCAACCGAGACCTCAAGGTCTCGGTGTGGTTTGGTGTCTCGGCCGCAAGGATCAAGGGACCCCGACGCATGTCGGGGTTGGCCTTGTGGTGGTCATGGGGGTCTCGGCTGAAAAACAAGGGCACCACCGGCTTAAGCCGGTGGCGGTTTGACATAAACCGTGGCAACCGGTTAAGCTGGTTCGCCACAATTAAGGGTTGTTTGGTCCGGTTCAAGGGGTTTCACGGACCGGTTCACGACATGTTTAGATTTAAAACACGGGTTCGGTTCATGGTTTATCTTTACAAGTTAATTATTTTTACAAGATAAATAATTACAATATTTAATTAAATTAATTTAAAATGTTATGTAGTTAATTTAATTTAGACATGACTTAGGTTAATTATTATTAATAATAGTACATGATTTTAACCTAAGTATTTTATGATTTAATCTAGACTAAAGTAATTAATTAATTATTAAAACATGACATATAATTAATTAATTTTCATGACTTAGGTTATATTAATAATAAATAATAAGTATTATTTACTTTTTATTTAATTAAATCATGTTATATTTAATTAATCTTATAACCTATAGTTTATTTAATTTATATGTAATTATTAATAAACTATACTATTAAATCACATGACTTAGAATATTAACCAGTAAAACTTAAGATTATATTATTAGCTTAATAATCCAGCTTATTTCTAATTATGGAAACTTTCTATTTTTAGAAACTTATTTATTTTAAACAACTAATCTATTTATGGAAACTTTCTATTTTTAGAAACTTATTTATTTTAGGCAGCTATTCTATTTTTGGAAACATTTTATTTTTGGAAATTTTCTATTTTTGGAAACCTGCTATGTTGAGAAAGTTAATTATTATTACATAACAAGTATAATAATAAAAGAAATACAAGTAATACTTAATCAGAATAGACAGAATACATGATATACACAGCATAACGATAAAATCAGTAAAACATGACATGAACATATAAAACAAGCTAAGACATGATATAAAACCAGTTACCTACTCAGTAATCAGAATACTTATACACGTATTTTATTTATGTAGTGTTAGTGATATCGAAGTAGGACTCTCTTCCATTCGTCTTCTTCGTTCACTGGATACAAGGTACGAATTCTCCGTCCTTTCAGTATGGACATTCTTTCCTTATTAGGATTTCCCCGTATGCAGCCAATTGTTTTCCCAGTATATGTTTTATATGTTTTGATTGCTTATGTTTAATAAATGCCTAAGCCATATACATGCATGACCAATTTCACCTAGTTATGGAGGTACCATAACCATAACACTAGAGGCACCAGTGTTATGACTTCACCACAGCGGAGTGATAGCTCGTGGCGTCCCTTCAGCTTTTGGCCATATTATTATATTTTCATGTGGGGCGTATGGGTGCATCCTAGGTTACATGTTTTTACAGATTATTCAGGTGAATGTGGTGTGTGCCTTGCATCCTTCACAAGAAGTTGATCCATTCTACCCAAACTTATATTAATTAGAGGCAGCCCCTCTAATTGCATGACGAGGTCACCCTCCAGGTATTCATGCACGTTGGTATTTCATGACCTATATTGGCTTAATGGTTAACATGTTAAACAGTTTTTATAAGATAAACATAAGGTTTTTCAAACTATAAAACCAGTTTTACTAAGTTATACCAGGTTTTCCAGGACTTATACCTTTCCGCTGCTATTAGTCTTATTTATATTTCAGCCATTTATACTATGTCGTATATCCATGCACTGAGCTTTATGCTCAACCGTTAATTTCCTTTCTATGTCCCAAAACAGCAGGTACCCAAGGACGGACTCGAGCAATTGGAGGAAGTGCATAAGATGGAAGCTGCCGTAGACTTCTTCTCCTTTTGCCTTCATATACTTATGCTTGTTTGTCTTTCATCATTCATTTATTTTATTATGTTTTGGGCTTATATTTGGGGACCGATGTTTGATTCCGGTTTTCCCTATGGTCATGTATGTTTTACTACATATTACCTTGCATGCTTTGATGACACGCCATAATTACGCGCAACGGTCCACTTATCAAAGTGGGGTGTTACAATTAGTGTATCAGAGCCCAAGGTTTTGACCTGTAGGCTCTAAAACTTGACCTGTGACTAGTGGGTAGTCACCAGGAGCTTCCTAAGCCAACACTTGTTCTTCCACGTATTGATGTGTTCAACGCATTGTTGTTTTAACCATGATGTTTTCAGCACCTTGATGTTTTCAACGATATTGTTTTACTAATATGGATGGACAACCATCATTCATATTTAGTTATGTGTCATTATTTCATGCATGTATGTTCCTAGTGAACTGTGGCTATGTGGACTGAACCCTAGTAGTTCACAATTAGTCACATGAAAAATTTTCTGATAAGTTTTGATAGATGATTTTTTTTTACTTATTTAGGTTTCATGTATCATTGTTGCAGGAATTTTGACTAAGTAATGGTTGGTACAGGACTGGCCCTATTTAGTCGCATGCGCTTTTACCGAAACTTTTAACTTTGGGACCGACCCATAGGCGTCCCCTCGCCATGTCTTTTGTTTTGGGTAAACTAACCATTGGTGTTTACCCTCGTGCATATAAAGGTTTTCATAAAGTGCATCATGCATTCACGCACTATTTTCATGCATAAATTTTTTCTCATGATTTATTTGGCATAATTTTTTTTCATGTCCCCTCATAAGTTACTATGTCTTTTATGACAAGTGTGTTTCATACTATCATGGTTAACTTCGTTTCACACTGATTATGTGGTATACTCCTTCATGTTAAGTCGTTTCATGTTTCATCATGATGATTTCGTCTCCATGTTGATTACGTCTTATGTCTCTTTTCTTGTTTATGCTTTCATGTAAGACATTGTTGGAATTCATTTAAATCCTACTTCCATGATAGTCATGGTTGGTTTTCATTAATCATGCTTTCAGGAAAATCATCGTTGAAATTCGTTTAACCACACGTTAGCATTTCTCTATGCAACCAAAATGAGGTATATACTGGCATTGCCAGGTTATCATGATGGTCTTTCTAACCGTTTAACCAATTATTTTCCTTTAAAATCATGTCAAATGATCGACTCCATACCGATCATTTCATGTGCATTTCATGTGTACTTCATGTACCGTATCCCATGTGCGTATTCCACTTGCTGATACTCTACAAATTGCTGATGCCGCTCATAGCTTGGAGATGTTACAAAGGGTTGATGCTGCGGATTTTAGAGACGCTACGAGATGCTGATGCTATTCACAACCTGAAGATCTTACAATACGATGACAAAGGCGTTAGGTCAAAGCGATCGGACAAGAAGATGCTTCACCACCAGAAGATTTCCATCTATCCTTGTACCTAATTCTTAGTTACATGTCACACGTCATTCAGTTGTCGTTTCAGTCATATGAGTACGAACCGATACCAGCCGGCCACTCAGCTAAATAGTTACATGCCTCACAGTCATGAGAATGACCGTCATGGAACTGACAAACAAGACGATAGTAACCACTATTATGACAGAAACTATCCTAGCAATCGCAACCGAAGCTCCGGCCCCGGACGAGATCAGAAATACAAAGGATCAGTAGTCCAACCGATCCGCCAATTCTGGCATAATAACCTAATATTTGTAGTTCTATTTGTTTCACATGTTGAGACACATGTCAAGACATCAGTCATGACACATGTCTCACGTATACTTTCTAAAGACACATGTCAAGACTCCAGTCAAGACACATGTCATGCTCATAGTTCTAAAGATATGAGTCAGGACACATGACTCACGTTAGTCTTCTAAAACATACCTAAGGAATTTAGGGCACTTTTCAAGGGGTATATCCATTTTATTGTGCCATGTATTAATCTGGACACAAGAACTTCAGTACCAACACTGGCGTTTATTTCACACTTGGACACGCAAAGTTCGTTCTGCGTGAGACATGCAAAACACATTCAACAAGATCTGTTACGTTTACTTCATGACACTCTCGTTTCTTGATTTCGTATTTCGTATAGCCACGGCCATAAAGGACACGATTCGTATCACCCATGTGCACGAAGGTTTCCCTTCAGTCAAATAATAAGATATAATCTTTTAACGCATTCTCCTCGGACAGATGCGAGTTGAATTTAATCCTAATTATGGACTACGAACAACACACCCTACTATGATGCATGATTATGTACAATAAGGTTCAGGCCCCTGAATACATTTAGCATGGTTTTCCGTCAGGAAAATCTGTACAAATTATCTATGCTTTGCAAGCACGTGCTTTGTTAGCTATGGTTGCTAAAATTTTCTAGCTGTCGGTTAAGACACGACCACTGAAGTGCCTTACATATAAAAAGCCGTTTATTCCAAAATTTCCCCATACATTCTAAAAGAACCTTAAAGGAGAAGGACAATAACATGAGATTATGTGTCAACTATCGTCGATTTAAAATAAATCACCATTCATAACCGTTATTCTCCTCCACGTATTGACGACATGTCCAATCGACTTGTGGGTGTCAAACACTTTTCCAAGATCGGATTCATGATCATGCTGCCAACAGTGACGAGTGAAAGAGCAGGAAATTTCTGTGACTGCTATTCGTACACGTCTCGGCCATGCTAGATTCATGATTTTGTGTTAGTCTCATAAATGCTCCAGCATTTTTTTATGGACTTAATAAATTGAGTTTCCATGAACTCATAAAAAAATTCATCAGTGTTTTCATCTATGACAACCTAACCTTCTCTTAAGTCTAGAGAAGAGCAGGAAGACCATATTTGCACTATGTTGCAAATTCTACGACAGGAGAAATTTCACCCTGAAATTTTTCAATATAAATTCTGGTTGATTACAGTGACACGCTGAATCACATGGATTCACACGGTTAATCTTACCATACCTCAACTTATGCGCAAAGGTGAGAACCCTACACTACATTAGGTATTCCAGAAAATCCTACGCTAAGAGAAGTCTAATTTCGGAGACTCATAGTTCCGCAAATTCTATGTATCAAGTTTCTACGAAGCAAGATATAGTTACGTTCATATCTAAGTACCTGACATACCAACAGGCTAAGATAGAGCACCAACTGACTGGGATGTTTATCCACCATCAGAATTGTGATAAAAAATGGGACAAGATCCCCACGGATTTTGGTTACCAGAATAACGCAAACTCAGAAGAAATAAGATGCTATCTGGGTTATTGCCAACAGTTTGATCAAGTCTGCAGAAACCTTACATCCGCAAGGAATTTAGAACCAATAGATTGATCAGACATGTTCCAGCCAAGGCTCATCTGATCACTTGGTAATCCGTCAGCTATCGGGTCAGACAAAGGTTCGCATTTGTGCTCCTTATTTACGTTCACGTTCTCGATCTAATTTCACGACTTGCTTTCACGCTCACGTTCATGACACTATTCAGTTCATGATCGTATCCTGGCTTACGATTTTACGTTCATTGTCGTTCTGGGAAGTTTTACAAGAACTTGAGAGACCAGACTCAAGTTTAGTATAACTCTCTTCCTCAGATAGACGTTTCACGTCACATTCCACGTCTCTCCTCATAAGCATTTGGCGTTACCACCACCGTATTCCATGTTCACGATATGTTGCACATGTCATGTTCATTCCACGTTTCTCATATCATGTTCACGATATGTTACACGTATCATTGATCATGATATGTTTGCCATATTACACTCACCATATCTCCACGTACCACGTTCAAAATTGTTCACGTATCACGTTCACAATTTTTCACGTACTACGTTTCAGTGTCTCGCGCATCATTGCTAAGACAGTACAATTATCAGTTAGTTTGGGTTATTTTGCACCATAATGTTTCAGTTACCCTTGCACGTTAATTATTATTCCCTCGATCAAATTCAGGGGATCTATCTTACGTAGATGACAATGAACTCTTCGTGTTTTCAATTCAAGGTCAGGAGGAGCAAGATTTATCATTTGTGTCAAGATCTTGTGAAGGAACCGTTCCAAGAGGGAAGCCACTTGGAAACTGACAAGTGCATCCGGACTTCTTATCCGTTTTTCTCTTATCGATTAGATATGTCCTTTCAAGTCATGTCACGTTCCACGTTCCTTCTACCATGTCACTTGCATGTCCTTTTATCTTACATACCCTCTTAGTTTGATTCAGGTATGTTCCTCTTTCAGCTTACTGTATCTATAATTCGGGGACGAATTATTCTTTTTAGGGGGAGAGTTGTAAAACCCGTACGCTTTTACCATGAACAGTACATATATAATCGTACGTACATGTTTAAAACTTTCCTTTTATAGCACGTTTATGTTCACGAATAGGAATTTCAAGTATTACGTACGTGTTATTACACGATAAGTATTTAAGCATATTAATACACGATTATTATTATTAACAATAATTATAATTACGAACATAAAAATCATGAACGTAAATAATCACGAACCTATTATTATGTATTTATGTAATAATTATTATGATCACGTATAGATATGTATATAACACGAACAATAGATAAACAAATCACGTAAACACGACATGAGAACACGTAAATAATTAGAACACGGGAAAACAACGGGTTTCCCATTGGGGGCCCACATACCCACGGCAAGAAGGAAAAGGAAGGGGGCCAAGCCCACTTTTGATTTAACTAAAATAAGGAAAAGGGAGAACATATTTTTCATTTACAGAGAATTAGAAAAAAACACAAAACCCTAGCCTCCTTTTTCCTTCTCCTTTGGCCGCCGGGTATAAACACCACAAGAGGGGTGTTCATTGATTTTTGGTGATCCAATTCTTGCAAGATAGTTCGTGTTATTATTGTTTCTTTTGTTTCACGCATCGGTAATTCCTTAAACCTTTTTCTTTTTAATTATTTATTAGATCTAGAACACATGAAATCAAGGGTTTATTAAAAACTATTAATAAAACATGTTAATTATTTAGATCTAATCATGAGGATTAAAAACATGGGGTTTAAGGGGTGTTTTGGTTCGGCCGACATGTAGAACCAAGAGCCGAAGCTCTCGGTGGTTATGTGATCACCACAAACCGAGACCTCAAGGTCTCGGTGTGGTTTGGTGTCTCGGCTGCAAGGATCAAGGGACCCCTACGCATGTCGGGGTTAGCCTTATGGTGGTCACGGGGGTCTCGGCTGAAAAACAAGGGCACCACCGGCTTAAGCCGGTGGCGGTTTGACATAAACCGTGGCAATCGGTCAAGCCGGTTCGCCACAATTAAGGGTTGTTTGGTCTGGTTCAAGGGGTTTCACGGATCGGTTCATGACATGTTTAGATTTAAAACACGGGTTCGGTTCATGGTTTATTTTTACGAGTTAATTATTTTTACAAGATAAATAATTACAAGATTTAATTAAGTTAATAACATGTTATGTAATTAATTTAACATGACTTAGGTTAATTATTATTATTAATAGTACATGATTTTAAACTAAGTATTTTATGATTTAATTTAGACTAAAGTAATTAATTAATTATTAAAACATGACATATAATTAATTAATTTCCATGACTTAGGTTATATTAATAATAAATATTAATACATGTTTTAACCTAAGTATTATTTACCTTTTATTTAATTAAATCATGTTATTTTTAATTAAATCTTATAACCTATAGTTTATTTAATTTACATGTAATAATTAATAAACTATACTATTAAATCACATGACTTGGAATATTAACTTGTAAAACTTAAGCTTATATTATTAGCTTAATAATCCAGCTTATTTCTAATTATGGAAACTTTCTATTTTAGAAACTTATTTATTTTAAAAAGCTAATCTATTTATGGAAACTTTCTATTTTTAGAAACTTTATTTTTTTCGGCAGCTATTCTATTTTTGGAAACTTTCTATTTTTGGAAACTTTCTATTTTTGGAAACCTGCTATTTTTAGAAAGTTACTTATTATTACACAACAAGTATAATAATACAAGAAATACAAGTAATTCTTAATCAGAATAGACAGAATACATGATAAACACAACATAACGATAAAATCAGTAAAACATGACATGAACATATAAAACAAGCTAAGACATGATATAAAACTAGTTACGTACTCAGTAATCAGAATACTTATACACGTATATTATTTATGTAGCGTTAGTGATATCGAAGTAGGACTCTCTTCCGTTCGTCTTCTTCGTTCACTGGATACAAGGTACGGATTCTCCGTCCTTTTAGTATTGACATTCTTTCTGTAACACCCCATTTTGATAATGGAATGTCACGCGTAATTATGGCGTGTCATCAAAGCATACAAGGATAAATGTATAAAACATTACATGACTATAGGGATAACCGAAATCAAACATCGGTTCCCAAACATAAGCCCAAAACATAATAAAGCAAATGAAATGAATGAAAGACTACACAAGCATAAATATATGAAGGCAAAAGGAAAAGAAGTCTCTAGCAGCTTCCATCCTATGCACGTCCTCCAAATGCTCGAGTCTTTCCTAGGGTACCTGCCGTTTTGGGACATGGAAAGGAAAGTAACGGCTGAGCAAAACGCTCAGTGCACGGATATAGACATAGTATAAGTGACTAAAACATAATAGAGACTTAATAGCAACGAAAATGTATAAGTCCTGGAAAACCTGGAACATGTTCATAAAACTGGTTTTATAGTTTAAAAAGCCTTATGTTTATCTTATTAAAACTGTTAACATATTTTACCATTAGCCAATATAGGTCATGAAAATCCATCGTGCATGAATACTTAGAGGGGTGACCTCATCATGCAAATTAGAGGGGCTGCCTCTAATTTAATATACTGGTTTTTGGGTAGGAGGGATCAGCTCCTTGTGAAGGATGCAAGGCACACACCACATTCACCATGTAATCCTGAATAAAAACATGTAACTAGGATGCACCCATACGCCCCACATGATAAATAGAAATAAATGGCCAAAAGCTGAAGGGACGCCACGAGCAATCACTCCGCTGTGGTGAAGTCATAACATCAGTGCCTCTAATGTTATGGTTATGGTACCTCCATAACTAGGTGAAACTGGTCATGCATGTAAATGGCTATAGGTAGTCTTAATTAAACATAAGCAATCAAACACGTAACTTATACTACGAGAAAACAGTTGGCTGCATACGGGGAATCCTAATAAGGAAAGAATGTCCATACTGAAAGGACGGGAATCCGTACCTTATGTCTAGTGAACGAAGAAGACGAACTGAGATGAATCCTACTTCTGTATCACTAATGCTACATAAATACATACGTGAATAAGTATCTGACTACTAAATACGTAACTGGTTTTATATCATGTCTGTACATAATTTTATATGTTCATATCATGTTTTATTGTTTAAAGCCTTAAACTGTGTTTATCTTATATTATGTTTACTCTGATTAAGTATTTCTGGTATTTCCTGTATTATTATACTTACTGTGTAATAATAATTAACTTTCCAAAAATAGCAAGTTTCCTAAAATAGAAAGTTTCCAAAAATAGAAAGTTTCCAAAAATAGAAAGTTACCAAAAATAGAAAGTTTCCAAAAATAGAAAGTTTCCAAAAATAGAAAGTTTCCAAAAATAGATTTACTGCTTAAAATAGATAAGTTTCTAAAGATAGAAAGTTTCCATAAATAGATTAGCTGCTTGAAATAAATAAGTTTCTAAAAATAGCTGGTTTCCATAATTAGATTAGCTGCCTTATTTAATTAAGTTTCTAAAAATAGAAAGTTTCCATAATTAGAAAATAAGTTGGTTAAATAAGCTAAGTATATAAGCCTAAGTGTTTTTCATGATTATTTCTAAGTCATATGATATAATATATAGTTTAATAATTATTTTATGTAATTTAATTAAACTATAGGTTATAATATTTAATTAAAGTATAACATGTTTTTAATTAAATAAGTTAAATACTTAGGTTAAAATATGTATTATTATATATTAATAATATAACCTAAGTCATGTTAATTAATTAATTATATCCATGGTTTTAAAATAATTAATTAATTATAAGTCTTAAGTATATCAATACTTAGGTTAAAATAATTTCATGATCATTAATAATTAAATAACCTAAGTCATGTTATTATTAATCACATCATTTTATTAATTTAATTTTAACATAAGTTCATAAACATAAAAAACTAACATACACCATGAACCGGATCTAGGCTAAAAACATGAACCGGACATGAAATCGACACCGTACCCCGAACCAACTCGGGGTACCCCGTGTTTCCCTTGCTGTCGTGGGACCCACACGCACCAACCAAGACCATATGGTCTTGGTGGTGGTCGGCTTGGCAAACCGAAACCCATTCGGGTTCGGTTGCAGCCTGCGGCCAAAACAAACACCCCTTAAAAACAACCTTTTGATTTTATTTAACACCAAAACATGTTAGATCTATGCTTAATTATTATGTTTTTGTAAAAAACATCTCATGTTCATAATTTATAAAAGATTAAATCAAAGGAAAAGGTTTAAAAAGGTTTTATCGAATTCGTGGATCAAAAGGATGAAGAACAAACACGATCACCAACTTAATTTCAAGGATCCAAGATCACAAACCACCTCCTTGTGGTGTTCTTAAGGTGGTGGCACAAAGAGGAGAAGGAGGAGGGTTTTAGGGTTTTTTTCTAAATCTTCTGTAAAACTAAAAATGAGTAGTGTAAAAATATTTAACCCCTTTTAGTAAAAATTGATGGGCTAAGCCCATCCTCCCTCCTAAATTTCGTAGGAATGGGGCCCACAAGGGGTAACCCGTATGTTTTCCGTGTCTAATTAATAAATTACACATTCGTGATTATTTGTGTTCGCGTTTTAAGTGTTCCCGTTACGTAAATATCGTGATCTAATATATTTAATTACGCCCGTAATAAATATATATACGTAATTAATAATAGTTCGTGTTTTAATTACGTTCATGATTTCATGATCGCATGCTCGTGATTAATCATCGTCAAATAATTATTACGTGATCGTGCGTAGTAAATACTTATCGTGTTCTAACACGTACGTAATACGTAAAATCTAACACGTAATCGTTATCATGCTATATTAGGAAAGTTTAAATCTAGTACGTACGATCTTAAGGGTACTATTCATGGTAAAATCATGCGGGTTTTACAACTCTTCCCCCCTAAAAAGAATATTTCGTCCCCGAATTATAGATAACGTAACTGAAAGAGAAACATACCCGAATCAAACTGAGAGGGTATGTAAGATAAATTAACGTGCAGGTGACCTGGCAGAAAGAACGCGGAACGTGAAATGTCTAAAAAGGACATGGAACGTGACGTGGCTGAAAGGACATATCTAATTGATAAGAGAAAAGGGATAAGAAGTCCGGATGAACTTGTCCGTTTCCAAGTGGCTTCCCTCTTGGAACGGTTCCTTTATAAGATCTTGACACGAATGATAAGTCTTGGTCCTCCTGACCTTGACTTGGAATATGAAGAAGTTCTTAGTTATCAACGTAAGGTGGATCCCCTAAATTCGATCGAGGAAAAAAAATAAGAGTTAACGTGCAAGGGTAACTGAAACGTTACGATGAAAGACAATCTGACTTAACTGTTAACTAGAAACGATGCGCGAGACATAAAGAAACGTAGTACGTGAAAAATTTTGAACGTGATACGTGAAAAATTTTGAACGTGCTACGTGGAGATATGGCGAGTGTAGTATGAGTAAACATATCGTGATCCATGATACGTGGTAACATATCTTGATCATTATATGAGGAACGTGGAATGAACATGACATGTGAAACATATCGTGAACATAGAATATAATGGCGGTAACGCCAAACGCTACCGGGTGAGACATAAAATATGACGAGAAACGTCTATCTGAGGATAGGGAGTTATACTAAACTTGGGTCCGGTCTCTCAAGTTCTTGCAAACTTCCTAGAATGAGAAGAAAATGAACGTAAAATCGTAAGCCAAAATACGATCATGAACGTGAATAGTGTCATGAACGCGAGCGCGAAAACAAGTCGTGAAATTAGGACAAGGACGTGAAGTAAATAAGGGCATAATTACAAATATTTGTCTGACCCGATAACTGAGGAACTGCCAAGTGATTGGATGAGCCTTGGCTGGAACATGTCCGATCAATCTGTTAGTTCTGAAATCCTTGCGGATGTAAGGATTCTGCAGACTTGATCAAACTGTTTGTAATAACTCAGATAGCATCATGCTTCTTCTGAGTTTGCATTAATCTGGTAACCAAAATCCGTGGAGATCTTGTCCCATTTTAGTTCACAAGTTCAGATGATAAAACATCCCAGTTTGTTGGTGTCCTATCTTAACCTGTTGGTATGTCAGGTACATAGATATGGATGTAGCTGTATCCTGCTTCATAGAAACTTGATACATAGAAGGTCGCGAAATTCTAAATCTCTGAATCTAGACTTCTCCTAGCGTAGGATTTCCTAGAACACTTAATGTAGTGTAGGGTTTTCTCATTTATGCATAAGCTGAGTCATGGTAAGATTAACCATGCAAATCCATGTGATCCAGCGTGTCACTATAATCAACAAAATTGATATTGGAAAATTTTTCCAGGGTAAAATTTCTCTTGTCATAGAATTTGAAACATCGTGCAGATATGGTCTTCCTGTTCTTCTCTAGGCTTAAAGGAAATCAGGTTATCCTCAATGAGAACACTGATGAATTTGAGTTCATGGAAATTCATTCTTATAATGCCGTTGGAGCATTGATGAGATTAAATCAAAATCATAAATCTAGCATGACCGAGTCGTGAACGAATAGCAGTCATGGACATGTCCTGCTCTTTCACTCGTCACCATTGGCAACATGATCATGAGTTCGATCTTGGAAAAGTGATTAACACTATAAGGTCGATTGGACATGTTGTCAATGCGTGGAGGAGAATAACGGTCATGAATGGTGATTTGTTTACGCCGACGGTAGTCGACACATAATCTCATGGTACCGTCCTTCTCCTTGTAAGTTCTTCTGGAATGTATGGTAAGATTTTGGAATAATCAACTGGCTATGCGTAAAAGACTTAAGTGGTCGTGTCTTACTGACAGCTAGAAAATTTTAGCGACCATGGCTAACAACGCACATGCTTGTAAGCATAGCTAATTTGTACCGATTTTCCCGATGGAAAATCAAGCTGAATGTATTCAGGAGCCTGAACATTACTGTACATAATTATGAATCGTAGCATGGTGTGCTGTTCATAGTACATAATTAGGATAAAATTCATCTCGTGTCTGTCCGAGGAAATGCGTTAGCAGCTTGGATCTCATCATTAAGCTGAAGAAAAACCTTTGTATACGTGGGAATACGAAAGGCGTCCTTCACGGTCATTAATATATGAACTATGGTGAAAGAAATGAAAGTGACATCGACAACGTGACAGTTCTCACTGATGCGCCGATAATGGTATTGAAATTCTTGTGGTCTGATTAATACATGGCACAACAAAATAGATATACCCTTGGAGGGTACCCTGAATTTCTTAGAAATTTTCCATAGTTGGACGTGAGTCATGTGTCTTGACTCGTTTCTTGGAACTATAAGCATGACATATGTCTTGACTGGTGTCTTGACATGTGTCTTCAGGAGGTATACGTGAGACATGTGTTTTGACTGATTTCTTGACATGTGTCTTCTGAAAGTATACGTGAGACATGTGTCTTGACTGATGTCTTGACATGTGTCTCGAGATGTGAAACAAATAGAACTACAAATATTAGGTTATTATGCCAGAATTGGCGGATCGGTTGGATTACTGATCATTTGTATTCTGATCACGTCCGCGGCCGGAGCCTCGGTTGCGATTTCTAGGATAGTTGCTGTCATAGTAGTGGTTACTATCGTCCTGTCTGTCAGTTCCATGATGGTCATTCTCATGACCGTGATTCATGTACTATTCAGCTGAGTGGCCGACTGGTACCGGTTTGCACTCATATGGCTGAAATGACAGCCGAATGACGTGTGACATGTAACTAAGAATTACGGGCAATGATTGATGGGAATCATCTGATGGTGAAGCATCTTCTCGTCTAATTGCTTTGCTCTGACGCCTTTGTCTTCGTCTTGTAGGATCTCCAGGTTGTGAACAGCATCCGCATCTCGTAGCGTCTCCAAACGTCAGCAGCATTAACCTTTAGTAACATCTCCAAGTTATGAGCGGCATCAACAATTTGTAGAGTATCAGCAATTGAAAATACACCTGAGGTGATTCAGAATCGACTAGCGAATACTCGTGAAGTATTGCAAGTGAAATACACATGGATTAAGCTACGTGTAATACACATGAAATACGGTACGTAGAGTACACGTGGATTGCACATGAAATGATCGGTATGGGGTTGATATGAGCTAAAACTCATATCAATTTATCAACAAATAACCCTAAAACATGAAGCAAAATACCAATTTATCTTGCAAAAACAGTGTTATGTGGTATGTTTGTGTTTGTGTACACTTGTGTAGGTAAAAGGATGCATTTTCAAGCAAACAAGGAATAATCAAGCTTAAATTGATGAAAAAGACAAAGAAGGATCAAAAGTGACAAGACTTTGAAGTACAAGGACCTATCTTGACAAACTGCCAAAGATGAAGGACCAAAGTGTAAATATTGTAAAAAGTCAAGATCATAGTCAAATTTGGTCAACTATCAAGTCAACTCAGTCAAAGGATCAATTTTGCTCAAGAATGGAAGAAGAAGGGCTAAAAATGCCAAATAAATGTAGTTACAAGCTCAAAGATACAAGCTGCCAAAGTCTAGGGGCCAAATCTGCCTATCTTGGAAATTAATACAAGTTCAATCCATGTGATACAATTTCAACCAATGAGAAGCAAGCAAAATGGGCACAAGGATTGCCAAATCACAAGCATTAATTTCCCACTCAGCCGCCACTCATTAATGACAAAATCCCAACAGTGTGATCCGTGTGCTTCCCATTCAGCCATTCACATCATGACACGTGTCAGTTTCAAACGGCAAAAAATTCCCAGGATCGTTCTTGAGCTAGAATGGATTTCATGAAGAGTTATAAACATCAAAAGCGCTTATTTTTGAGAGACGAACACAATGGTCATCACCAATTAACATCAAATCAACTCAAGCAAAAAGCCCCAATTCATGTTCATACCTGCAAGATGAACTTAGCAGAATTATGCCACGTGGAGACCTGGGATTGGTCCCAACACGTCACCAACCCCAAAAAACTTCCTTCTCAAGTCTATAAATAGTCTGTTTTCGCTTCATTTGTACTAAGTAGTTGTAAGTGTGAAAAACACACACATTTACATTTTTCTCTCATCATTTCCCTTTTTAGCTAAACTACTCAAGAGTTTGACACACTCTTGAGTTAGTTAGTTAGTTAGTTAGAATCCTTTTAACAGCTTTGTAACCAACTTCCATTAATAAAAATTCAAATTCTTCATTTCCCGCCAAAACTTATCTTCATCATTACTGTTCATTCCTGCTTCAATTGATACTTGTGTTGCTGCATTGAGTTTGTTATGATCATTCATTGATCATAACTGACTTTGAAGGAAGAATTGTAGCTGTTTGTTGATTTCAGTTCAAATCTATAGAACAAGTGATGAGTTCATGCCATGGAGATGATTCTTGTTGATTGATAGCTGATCTGTTGATTGTAGATTGTTGATCTAGTGCTAAGGTGGTGGTTAGCACTAGGATAGAGAGTACAACACTCCTCTACTTCCCAATGGATTCTTCACAAGGTTCAAATGCTTCTTGATTTTGGTTCCAATAAATTGTCAATTGCATGCTCCATTTCATAGCTTAAATCTTGATGATTGCATGATCAAATCTGTTTAGCTTGGTTGTTGTTTGATTGAGGACTTGTTTGTAGCCTAGTTTTGCTTATCTGCTTATTGATTAGATAATTGTTCTAGTGATAGCTTATTTCAGTAACTTTTAGCATACCTGCCTTATTTGAGTCTTAGTAGTATTGATTACTTGCAAACAGCTTTTATACATTTCATTTTGAACACTTAGTTTGGTTTGATAAAGGATTTCATGCAGTTTAAACTAGAACTTAAAAAGTCTTTACAAAAGTTGTCAAAAGATCAGATAATGGGTGTTTGGCATTAGATGGTAATTGATTTTCAAGTATTGGATTTTGGCAAGTTAATGTTCATTTCTAGTTGATAGGTCATAACAAAGTGTTTTAAGTCATTTTCAAGTCAACTTGAAGGTCAAAAAGGCAATTGGCAAGAAAAAGGATTGGGTCATTTTCATTCAGTTTTGCTTAAAAAAAGTTGTCATTTTCATTTAGCTGGCATTTGTTTGTTTGTTGATGAAATCTTGCCAAACCAGTTCTCATTTGTAGGTCACATTATGAAGTTTCATAGTCTATAAGCACTTGATACAGTATCCATTAAGCTAGGAGAAATAAGCAAAATCTGATCACTTGAGGAAAGGCATGTTTTTGTAAATGAAAACTAGATTTTCATATCTCTTGATTCTATTCATTAACATGGCAATTTTCTTTCACAAATACATTTAGTAGATGTTGTTGGTTGATTTTTGAGAAATTCAGCTTTTTGAAAAAATACTTGGTCAACGCTTGGTCAACATAAGCCATTTTCAGCTTATTTCAAATTCCTGGCTTATTTCTTGATGAACTTTGATATGACTTGATTTCCCGTTCATCATTTTAGCTCTTTAACCAGTTTAAGCACAAAAATCCAATTGTGCATGTTTGGATTGTCCTAGAGCTTATTTTGAGCTTATTGAGAAGTGCTTATTTGCTTATTATACACTTTCAGCCAGATTCCTTTTACAGTCCTAGCTTATTTTCAATTTTAAGTGTTTTGCAATTGGTTTGAATGATTTTGGTCCAGTAATAAGCTTAAACGAGCTGATTTGTTTGAGTAACCCGTTTTTGGCTTGAATACTTTCAGAAATTGCATTTTGGTCCCTAGTGTATTAAACAGTTTAAAACTTTAGCTAAACTCACATCTTTTTAGGGTTTTCACAATTAAGTCCTTTCAGTTTGAAATTTGTTAGAATTTAGTTAGCAGTTTTGTGATTTGTTACAAATTTGGTTAGTTTGTTACATAGTTTTCATATTTGATCCTTATAGTTTGCTGTTTTACACTTTCAGTCCTTATACTTGTTAGAATTTACATTTTAAGCATTTAACTTTCATAGAATTTACATATTCAGTCCTTTTAGTTTTAAAATTTACATTTTGATTTTTACTTGAATAAAAACTTGGTAATTGCACGATGTTTTACATATAAGTAGGTAATATTTTTCAATTTTGCAAGGCTTGTTTGAATTAGCAAATAGAATATCCAAAAAAGATTAACAACCAAAAACAGTTAAAAACCTGATATTGATTGGACTTTCAATTAGCAAGAACTGAGAAAAACGAACTGCATTATACACAATTTCAAATGGCGCCGCTGCCGGTTCTTTGACTTTACAAGAGACTATCGATTGACGGTTTTCATTGGCTTTTGGGATCCGTTCACCTTGTGAACGTTATTTTTACGTATCATAAATCAAAAACAAATAAAAAAAAATCAAAAATATAAAAATATATAAAAAACTAAAAAATTAACAAAACAATTCTTTTCCTAAAGAATTGATCAAAAAATTAAAAAATCCAAAAAGCAATCTTTTTCCTAAGAGATTGCACCCAAAAATATATATTATTGGATTCTCTCGGTTTTTTATGTACATATAGTATTTTTTTCTTAAAAACTCATAAATACAAAAATATTTTCCATATATTATTATAAGTAAATACGTATACGTATAAGAACAACTAATCTACATATTCTCCATAAGTATTGCCAAGGCAATACACCGTGTTGAGGGGCGTTCCGGTCCTTGACACGTGTATCGATCAAACAAAATAAATCAAGAATAGATAAATACTCTCAATAAGCAACAATTCGAAGAATACGAACATTTAAGTGAATAGAAAGGCGATGTGCTATAAAATGTCATCTAAGGGTCAATAGGTACTTAAGTGCTTCGCGCCACCTAACCCCCCGTTCACTTGTAAGTATTCTAAGAAGGAAGGCTTCATTGGGGGTCTTGCACCCAAGTAGTACATACATATATTGTTATTTTCTTGTGGATATTTAATATTGAAACTCGAAGAGGATAATCCATTTCTCTTCAAAGTCACACGAGAGCTTCTCTCTCATTCCTCGTATTGAGTTGCATGCTCACTCGCGGGCGTGCACAAATACCGATTGGTGTACAACCTCTTCCTCCGAAAAGGAAGAAAAAGAGAAAGAGTAAGACCACCACCGTCCATCAAGCCGATCACGAGAATCGTGCTTTGACTCCTCCACCACAAGAAGCCATGGCTATTGATAATCGTTCTTTAATGGAACGTATGCAAACCAATGTTCATGGATATGCTAGTGCTATTAAGATTCCCGAAATTCCCGCAAATACATTTGAGCTACACACATCTATGATTACTATGGTTTCACAATCACCTTTCTATGGTAACAAGAATGATGATCCTCATGCTCACCTTAAGAGATTCCTTTCTCTTTGCAATACCATTAAGCACAATGGAGTTCCACATGAGGCTATTAAGTTGATGTTAGTGTCATTTTCACTAGAGGGACCCGCTAAGCATTGGTTAGACACCCAACCACCCGATAGTATCACCACATGGGATGGTTTCACCACTAAGTTTTTGAACAAGTTCTTTCCTCCATCTAAGACCATGACCTTGAGGAACTTAATTATAGGCTTTCAACAAAAACCTAATCAATCCTTTAGTGATGCTTGGGAAGAGTATAGTGAGTTATTGAGGCGAAGCCCTAACCATGGATTGGATGATGTTCACCAAATCAATACCTTCTATAATGGCCTTAAACCTCACCACCAAGATTCACTCAATGCTTCCGCGGGAGGGAATATTCTTCTTAAATCCATGCAAGAGGCCTTGGACATCATTGAGACTAAAGCAATGGTTCAAACAAACAATCAATTTGAAGAAAGGGTTCATGTTCTCTAAAACAATTCTCAAACACCTTGTGATAACCAACTCCTCAAATTTCAACAAGAGATCCTTCAACAAGTCAAACAAGGACAACAAGAAATGCTTAAAGCTTTTAAGACCATGTCATTGAACAATTCTTCAAATAATGTGAATGCCATTACTCTTTCTTGTGTCACTTGTGGAGGTCCCCATTCTTATGAACAATGTGATAAGGTGCAAGTTTATCAAGGAGAATGCTATGCTTACCAAGAGGAACATCGTGAACACTTCAAGCCAAATATCAATCCAAATAACCTTTCTTACAAGTCCCAAAATTACCTTACTCCACCGGGATTCCCACCCCAACCAACCACCCAAATTCAACAAAATCCTCCTCAAATTTTACCAAGGAATCAAGGGCAAAGACCACCTTACCAAGGAAATAACTACAAGGCAACCAATCATTTTCAACCTCAAGGAAATCACTTCTATCCACCAAACCAAGGGTTTAATCCACCACCTCAATCTTTCCCACAACAAGGTTTTTATCAAGGAAATGTGCAACCTAACCCCATGGATTTGATGCTTCAAAAGTTTACTTCTTTTGAGAAACAATTGAGAGATAATCAAGAGGAAATTAACAAGAAATTTGCTCTTCTCCAAAACCAAATTATGTTTAATCAAAGACCACAAGGGGCTTTACCTTCCAACACACAAACTAATCCAAGGGCAAATGTCAATGCTATTACAACAAGGAGTGGAACAACAACAAAGGATCATTCACCTCCTAAACCTACTATTGTTCAACCCACTTGTGCTCCTACTTGTGACAAGCCTTCTACCTCTACTTCACCTCCTCAAAATGCTCCCATTCACTCAAACACACCTTCTCAACCTATTCATACTTCTCCTTTACCTTCCACACTTCCCAATGAAGAAGCTAACAAAGACAAATCTTCCACTACAACACCTATTCCACCTACACCAAAACCTACTCTTCCATATCCTTCAAGGTTGAAAAAGGACAAGTTAAAGAACAAGGATGACATCCAAGTCTCCAATTTCTTAAGGATGTTCAAGCAACTCAACATCAATATATCCTTTGCGGAAGCTCTTGCTTATATGCCAAAGTTTGCTAAGATGTTCAAGGATTTACTCTCCAACAAAGAAAAATTGGTTGATTTGCCCAACACATCCCTTAATGAAAATTTTTCGCGGTGTTACTTAAAACCTTACCAACAAAACTTGGAGATCCAGGGCGCTTCTTGATACCTTGTAATTTTCCCGGTGTTGAAAATTGCATGGCTTTGGCGGATCTAGGGGCAAGCATAAACCTCATGCCTTTATCGGTTTGGAAAAAACTCTCTCTTCCCGAGCTCACTCCCACTAGGATGACTCTTGAACTAGCCAACCGAACCATAACTTACCCCGTAGGTATAGCGGAGGATGTGTTTGTAGGTGTGGATAAGTTTACGATTCCGGCCAACTTTGTAGTAGTTGATTATGACATGGATCCTAGAGTGCCTTTGATTGTTGGTAGACCGTTTTTGAGAACGGGTCGTACTTTGATAGATGTGGCGGAAGGAGAACTAATTATGAGAGTAGAAGATGAGAGAGTGGTGTTTAAGTTAGGGAAAGTTTGTGATAGGAAAGAGGTTAAGGATTCTAGACCTTGTGAGACTATTAACATTGTTGATGTGTTAGATGAGGTGTGTGATGAACACTTTCATGATGCTTGTAAGAATACTAGTGATCAGATGCCCCATGTTGAAACCGTGGCCTCAATTGCTCCCTCTTTAACACCATTTGGAGAGAGTGATTTCCTCTTGGAGGAATTTGAGTCAAACTTTCTCGATGATGATGATTCTCCCATTATTTGGGAAGATAATATTCTTACAATCCAAAAGTTGCTCAATGAGGACCCTATTCCTTCTCCTATTCTACAAGAAGTTACCATTGAGGAACCTTCCATAGTAAAACCTTCCATAGAGAGTCCACCTCCTATTGAACTTAAGGACCTTCCATCCCACTTAGAGTATGCTTTCTTAGAGGGCAAAGACCAATTACCTGTGATCATTGCTAAAGATTTGAATAAGGATGAGAAGGAGCAACTTATTGAAGTCCTTAAGAAACACAAGAAAGCCTTAGCATGGAAAATATCCGACATAAGGGGAATTGATCCACATTTTTGTACACACAAAATCCTTATGGAGGATGAATATAAACCCGCCATTCAAAACCAAAGGAGAGTTAACCCAAAAATCCATGAGGTTATTAAGAAGGAAGTGATTAAACTCTTAGATGCGGGTATGATTTACCCCATTTCCGACTCTCCATGGGTTAGCCCGGTTCATTGTGTTCCAAAGAAGGGTGGAATCACCGTAGTGCCTAATGAGAACAATGAGCTTATTCCCACGAGACTTGTGACCGGTTGGAGAGTTTGTATCGATTATAGAAAACTCAATGAGGCAACTAGGAAAGACCATTTCCCGCTTCCTTTTATGGATCAAATGATTGAACGCTTAGCGGGAAATGAGTACTATTGTTTTCTTGATGGATTTTCGGGTTATTTCCAAATACCCATTGACCCTAAGGATCAAGAAAAGACCACATTCACTTGTCCCTACGGTACATTTGCTTACAAGAGGATGCCTTTTGGCTTATGTAATGCACCGGGGACGTTTCAAAGGTGCATGATGGCGATTTTCCATGACATGATAGAGCAAACCATGGAAGTTTTTATGGATGATTTTTCCGTCTTTGGAAACTCATTTACCTCATGTCTCACCAATCTTGAGAGAATGCTTAAGCGTTGTGAGGAAACACGTTTAGTGCTTAACTAGGAGAAATGTCACGTTATGGTGAAAGAGGGGATTGTTTTAGGATACAAAATATCCAACAAGGGATTAGAAGTGGATCGAGCTAAAATTGATGTGATTGCTAAGCTTCCCCCACCCACCTCGGTTAAAGGTGTGAGGAGTTTCTTAGGTCATGCGGGATTTTATAGGCGCTTTATACAAGATTTTTCTAAGATAGCTAGACCGATGACTCACCTCTTGGAGAAAGAGGCTCCTTTCATTTTTAACCAAGATTGTTTGGACTCTTTTGAGACTCTTAAGGAAAAATTGACTAAGGCTCCCGTTTTGGTTTCTCCAAATTGGGAATTACCTTTTGAGCTTATGTGTGACGCTAGTGATTATGCGGTAGGGGCCGTCTTAGGACAAAGAGTTAATAAGAATTTTCAACCTATACACTATGCGAGTAAAACCATGACCGGTGCTCAACTTCATTACACTACCACGGAAAAAGAGTTGCTTGCTATAGTATATGCTTTTGAGAAGTTTAGACCATACCTTGTGCTTTCCAAAACCATAGTGTATACGGATCATTCCGCTCTCAAGTATCTTATGACAAAACAAGATGCTAAGCCTAGGCTTTTGAGATGGGTTTTGTTGCTTCAAGAGTTTAAGATAGAAATTCATGATAAGAAAGGGGCCGAGAATTTAGCGGCGGATCACTTGAGTAGACTTGAGCATCCTTTTCAAGGAGATTTGCCACATCAAGAAATCAATGAATCCTTTCCATTAGAGGAGCTCATGTCTATCTCTTCCCAAGAGGATACCACTCCTTGGTTTGCGGATATCGCAAACTATCTTGTGGGCAATGTGCTTATTGAGGGTCTTACTTATCAACAAAAGAAGAAGTTTCTTAAGGAAGTTAAGTACTACTTTTGGGATGATCCATATCTTTTTAGGCAATGTGCGGACCAAATCATTAGACGGTGTGTAGATGGGCCCGAGGCATTTAAGATCTTAGAAGCGTGTCATAAAGGACCTACGGGTGGACATTTTGGGCCCAACTATACTGCCAAGAAAGTCTTTGATTCGGGTTACTATTGGCCGTCCATTTACAAAGATGCCCATGAAATGGTGAAATTTTGTGATGTGTGTCGAAGACAAGGAAAAATTACGCAACGTGATGAGATGCCACAAAATTTTATCCAAGAGTGTGAGATATTTGATGTGTGGGGCATTGATTTCATAGGACCTTTTCCATCCTCTAAGGGAAACAAGTATATACTTGTGGCGGTGGATTATGTGTCCAAATGGGTGGAGGCTAAAGCCTTACCTACCAATGATGCTAGAGTTGTTGTGAAGTTTTTGAAACAATTGTTTGCTAGATTTGGTGTACCTCGGGCCATCATAAGTGATCGTGGTACGCACTTTTGTAATGATCAATTCACAAGAGTTATGAAGAAATATGGAGTGAATCATAGACTTTCTACCGCGTATCACCCTCAAACAAATGGTCAAACCGAGGTCACAAATCGTGGTTTGAAGAGATTTTTAGAGAGAACGGTGGGAGAGCATCGAGCTTCTTGGTCGGATAAGCTTGATGATGCTTTGTGGGCGTTTAGGACGGCTTTTAAAACACCAATTGGTTGTACTCCTTATAGGCTTGTCTATGGAAAAGCGTGCCACCTCCCATTTGAGTTAGAACATAAGGCATCTTGGGCTCTCAAGTGGGCTAACTTTGATTTAAACCAAGCCGATTCACATAGAAAAGATCAACTCAATGAGATGGATGAATTGAGAGCCAATGCCTATGAAAATTCTTTGCTTTACAAGGAAAAGACTAAGAAATTGCATGATGCTGAGATCAAGAATCGTGAGTTCAAAGTGGGAGAGCCGGTTCTCCTCTTTAACTCAAGATTGAAACTTTTTGCGGGCAAGCTTAAGTCGAGATGGTCCGGTCCATTCACTATTGCTCAAGTGTTTCCATATGGAACTATTGAGTTGTCACAATCCGATGGTCCAAATTTTAAAGTGAATGGTCACCGTGTTAAGCATTACTTTGGGGAGGACATTTCCGTTGAAATGGTCCAAGAGATCCCCATTTTCCCTATGAATTGATTCATTGAGGGACGAGTCGAGCTAGAGACTCATTAACTCAAGCATCGTATAACTAGGCTTAGAGTGTTGTAGGGTAGAAATAAAGGGATAGACTTGGAGATAAGTGTAGGGGAGACCTTCTTTTGTCTTCATGATTGTTTGTAGGGTTGCTCACTCATTTCATGCTTTGGAGCTTATGGAGGAGGCCATTGTATCCGGTTCACTTCGTTACTTTAGTGATTTTTCATTGACACCTTGTGCTTAAACATGATTTCACTAATAGTTGTCCTTTCCTTAACTTGGGTTAAGCAAAGTCTATTCGTTGTCATATGTGTAGGGGAAGTTTTTATACTTCCATGCTCTTAAACATTGAGGACAATGTTTAGCTTAAGTGTAGGGGGGTCTTCTATCGAAGTGACCTTACCTAGAACTTGTCATTGTTTCTCATGATAACATGGAAAATTGGATTTTCAACATTTTTCAAATTTTTGATCTAATTTGGCCACCAAAAATATGCATTCATAATGTTTGCATCAATCATTTTGCATAACACATTTGCATTGTATACATCTCTTCTTTCATTTTTCATCAAAAATATATAAAAAGAGAAAATAAAAATAAAATAAAACATGGTTTTAACAAGTTTAGACTTCTTTGACATATTAGGCCGCCATGGATATTTTGACTCAACCCGAGTTTGCTTATTTTATCATTCTCTAGCTAGTATCATTAACCATGTAGTCCTCCATTGGTCTATTAGGCTAAGCATCCACCAATCCCATTATTTGAGATTTTAAATTTGTGGAGAATGGGAAATGATAGAGTTGAAGCAAGTATAAAAGGGCTAGATAAACTTCATGATAATTACTTGTGGCTAAACCCTTCTCTTTTTAACCTCTATTTTCTTCGCATGTATATAATTGTTAATAAATAATTAAGAACGGTTTTAATTGGTTTGTAATCTCTTATGCATTTTTGTCTAATCATTCATGGTTGGTATGAGTACGTTTTAAGATTCTAAGTTAGAACGTTTTATGTGTACAAGACTTATGTCATGCTCAATATTTAGCGGGTGTTTTTCCTTTTATTCTTTTCTACTTTCTTTGTGAGGAATAAAGAAAAATAAGAGCGGCTTACAAAAAAAAATGAGTGGCTAGAAAAAAAGAAGAAAGAAAAAAGAAAGAAAATAAATAATAATACAAGACTCCCAAGAGGGGCAGTGTGGTGTTAATTATAGTGACTATTGAGTTCCAATATTACCTTGACGGGTTGCGGGGATTCAATAGAGTGCTCCAATCCAATATTGCCTTGACGGGTTGCGGGGTTGAAGATCCAAAGTCTCAAAAAGATGGCGGATGTAAATTATTGCGTGAGTTTTATTTTCTTTCCTTAGCGAGTGTGTAGCTACTTATGAAAGCATGACATGAGTATTTTACACATAAGGCGAATGACTTATTACTCTTGAAACGGACTTGTATTAATTGTGAGCGGTTTTTCAAGTAATGGATGAGAGGATTACTTAGGATTAAAACCGTGCTTCTTTATTTTTGGATTTTACACTTCTTATATTTCACACTTGAATAAATGACAAATTTGCCCACAAGTAATTTGCTCAAATAATAACCGGTTCCACATTTAATTGTCATGAATAAGTTGATGCACTTTTTACTTGTGAATGCAATGATTCCATTTTTAAGCTTGGTATGGGGAAAGTGAAACTTGAGGGTGATAAATGTCCATGGTACCCAAGCCCTAATCAAAGTCATTGAATTCTTTATGAGTTATTTCCATCAAAACCATTTCAAAAAATCAAAAAGATATAGATAGAATTGTATTTTGTTCATTGCATTATTAAAAGTCAAAATCATGCATCATGTAGTTTAGAGTAGTGTAGATGCATTCCATATGGCCAAGGTGGATTAATTATGAGGAAAATGTAAATTTGTGCTTTAAAATATATAGAATTGCATGAGGACATGACAATGTTCAAGTGTAGGGGATTTGATATGAGCTAAAACTCATATCAATTTATCAACAAATAACCCTAAAACATGAAGCAAAATACCAATTTATCTTGCAAAAACAGTGTTATGTGGTATGTTTGTGTTTGTGTACACTTGTGTAGGTAAAAGGATGCATTTTCAAGCAAACAAGGAATAATCAAGCTTAAATTGATGAAAAAGACAAAGAAGGATCAAAAGTGACAAGACTTTGAAGTACAAGGACCTATCTTGACAAACTACCAAAGATGAAGGACCAAAGTGTAAATATTGTAAAAAGTCAAGATCATAGTCAAATTTGGTCAACTATCAAGTCAACTCAGTCAAAGGATCAATTTTGCTCAAGAATGGAAGAAGAAGGGCTAAAAATGCCAAAGAAATGAAGTTACAAGCTCAAAGATACAAGCTGCCAAAGTCTAGGGGCCAAATCTGCCTATCTTGGAAATTAATACAAGTTCAATCCATGTGATACAATTTCAACCAATGAGAAGCAAGCAAAATTGGCACAAGGATTGCCAAATCACAAGCATTAATTTCCCACTCAGCCGCCACTCATTAATGACAAAATCCCAACAGTGTGATCCGTGTGCTTCACATTCAACCATTCACATCATGACACGTGTCAGTTTCAAACGGCCAAAAATTCCCAGGATCGTTCTTGAGCTAGAATGGATTTCATGAAGAGTTATAAACATCAAAAGCGCTTATTTTTGAGAGACGAACACAATGGTCATCACCAATTAACATCAAATCAACTCAAGCAAAAAGCCCCAATTCATGTTCATACCTGCAAGATGAACTTAGCAGAATTATGCCACGTGGAGACCTGGGATTGGTCCCAACACGTCACCAACCCCAACAAACTTCCTTCTCAAGTCTATAAATAGTCTGTTTTAGCTTCATTTGTACTAAGTAGTTGTAAGTGTGAAAAACACACACATTTACATTTTTCTCTCATCATTTCCCTTTTTAGCTAAACTACTCAAGAGTTTGACACACTCTTGAGTTAGTTAGTTAGTTAGAATCCTTTTACCAGCTTTGTAACCAACTTCCATTAATAAAAATTCAAATTCTTCATTTCCCGCCAAAACTTATCTTCATCATTACTGTTCATTCCTGCTTCAATTGATACTTGTGTTGCTGCATTGAGTTTGTTATGATCATTCATTGATCATAACTGACTTTGAAGGAAGAATTGTAGCTGTTTGTTGATTTTAGTTCAAATCCATAGAACAAGTGATGAGTTTATGCCATGGAGATGATTCTTGTTGATTGATAGCTGATCTGTTGATTGTAGATTGTTGATCTAGTGCTAAGGTGGTGGTTAGCACTAGGATAGAGAGTACAACACTCCTCTACTTCCCAATGGATTCTTCACAAGGTTCAAATGCTTCTTGATTTTGGTTCCAATAAATTGTCAATTGCATGCTCCATTTCATAGCTTAAATCTTGATGATTGCATGATCAAATCTGTTTAGCTTGGTTGTTGTTTGATTGAGGACTTGTTTGTAGCCTAGTTTTGCTTATCTGCTTATTGATTAGATAATTGTTCTAGTGATAGCTTATTTCAGTAACTTTTAGCATACCTGCCTTATTTGAGTCTTAGTAGTATTGATTACTTGCAAACAGCTTTTATACATTTCATTTTGAACACTTAGTTTGGTTTGATAAAGGATTTCATGCAGTTTAAACTAGAACTTAAAAAGTCTTTACAAAAGTTGTCAAAAGATCAGATAATGGATGTTTGGCATTAGATGGTAATTGATTTTCAAGTATTGGATTTTGGCAAGTTGATGTTCATTTCTAGTTGATAGGTCATAACAAAGTGTTTTAAGTCATTTTCAAGTCAACTTGAAGGTCAAAAAGGCAATTGGCAAGAAAAAGGATTGGGTCATTTTCATTCAGTTTTGCTTAAAAAAAGTTGTCATTTTCATTTAGCTGGCATTTGTTTGTTTGTTGATGAAATCTTGCCAAACCAGTTCTCATTTGTAGGTCACATTATGAAGTTTCATAGTCTATAAGCACTTGATACAGTATCCATTAAGCTAGGAGAAATAAGCAAAAATCTGATCACTTGAGGAAAGGCATGTTTCTGTAAATGAAAACTGGATTTTCATATCTCTTGATTCTATTCATTAACCTGGCAATTTTCTTTCACAAATCCATTTAGTAGATGTTGTTGGTTGATTTTTGAGAAATTCAGCTTTTTGAAAAAATACTTGGTCAACGCTTGGTCAACATAAGCCATTTTCAGCTTATTTCAAATTCCTGGCTTATTTCTTGATGAACTTTGATATGACTTGATTTCCCGTTCATCATTTGAGCTCTTTAACCAGTTTAAGCACAAAAATCCAATTGTGCATGTTCAGATTGTCCTAGAGCTTATTTTGAGCTTATTGAGAAGTGCTTATTTGCTTATTATACACTTTCAGCCAGATTCCTTTTACAGTCCTAGCTTATTTTCAATTTTAAGTGTTTTGCAATTGGTTTGAATGATTTTGGTCCAGTAATAAGCTTAAACGAGCTGATTTGTTTGAGTAACCCGTTTTTGGCTTGAATACTTTCAGAAATTGCATTTTGGTCCCTAGTGTATTAAACAGTTTAAAACTTTGGCTAAACTCACATCTTTTTAGGGTTTTCACAATTAAGTCCTTTCAGTTTGAAATTTGTTAGAATTTAGTTAGCAGTTTTGTGATTTGTTACAAATTTGGTTAGTTTGTTACATAGTTTTCATATTTGATCCTTATAGTTTGCTGTTTTACACTTTCAGTCCTTATACTTGTTAGAATTTACATTTTAAGCATTTAATTTTCATAGAATTTACATATTCAGTCCTTTTAGTTTTAAAATTTACATTTTGATTTTTACTTGAATAAAAACTTGGTAATTGCACGATGTTTTACATATAAGTAGGTAATATTTTTCAATTTTGCAAGGCTTGTTTGAATTAGCAAATAGAATATCCAAAAAAGATTAACAACCAAAAACAGTTAAAAACCTGATATTGATTGGACTTTCAATTAGCAAGAACTAAGAAAAACGAACTGCATTATACACAATTTCAGGGGTCGATCATTTATCATGCTTTAAGGAAAGTATACCGGTTAAACGGTTAGGAAAACCATCATGATAACCTGGCAGTATTAGCATAGACATCATTCTGGTTGTAACGGAAACGTTAAAGTGTGGTTATACCAAATTCAGATGATTTGCCTGACAACATGATCAATGAAAACCAACCATGACTATCATGAAAGCAGAATTCAATGAAATCCAAAAATGTCTTGCGTGAAAGCATAAATAACAAAAGAGGCGTAAAACATAATCAACATGAAGACGGAATTATCATGAAGAAACATGAAACCATCTATCGCGAAGAAGTGTATAACATAATCAGCATGAAACTGAAGTTAACCATGACAGTATGAAAACATACTTGACATAAAAACATAATAACTTATGAGGGTACATGAAATTTTTTTATGCCAATTTAAATCATGAGAAAAATTTTATGCATGAAAAACAGTGCATGAATACGTAATGTAGTTTATAAAACCTTTATATGTGCGAGGGAACGCCTATGGGTCGGTTCCAAAACAAAAGACATGGCGAGGGGACGCCTATGGGTCGGTCCCAAAATTAAAAGTTTCGATAAAAGCACATGCGACTAAATAGGGACAGTCCTGTACCAACCATTACTTAGTCATAATCCCTGCAACTATGATACATGAAACATAAATAAATGAAACTCATATGTCAAAACTTACCAGAAATTTTTTTTATGTGACTAATTATGAACTACTGGGGTTCAGTCCACATAGCCACAGTTCACGAGGAACATTATGCATGAAACAATGACACATAACTAAATATGAATGACGGTTTTCCATCCATATTAGCAAAACAATATCGATGAAAACATCAAGGTTAAAACCTCAAGGTGCTGAAAACATCATGGTTAAAACAACAATGCGCTGAAAACATCAATACATAGAATAACAGACGTTGGCTTAGGAAGCTCCTGGTGACTACCCACTAGTCACAGGTCGAGTTTTAGAACCTACAGGTCGAAGCCTTGGCTCTGATACCATAATTGTAACACCCCATTTTGATAATGGAATGTCACGCGTAATTATGGCGTGTCATCAAAGCATACAAGGATAAATGTATAAAACATTACATGACTATAGGGATAACCGGAATCAAACATCAGTTCCCAAACATAAGCCCAAAACATAATAAAGCAAAAGAAATGAATGAAAGACTACACAAGCATAAATATATGAAGGCAAAAGGAAAAGAAGTCTCTAGAAGCTTCCATCCTATGCACGTCCTCCAAATGCTCGAGTCTTTCCTAGGGTACCTGCCGTTTTGGGACATGGAAAGGAAAGTAACGGCTGAGCAAAACGCTAAGTGCACGGATATAGACATAGTATAAGTGACTAAAACATAATAGAGACTTAATAGCAGCGGAAATGTATAAGTCCTGGAAAACCTAGAACATGTTCATAAAACTGGTTTTATAGTTTGAAAAGCCTTATGTTTATCTTATGAAAACTGTTAACATATTTTACCATTAGCTAATATAGGTCATGAAAATCCACCGTGCATGAATACTTGGAGGGGTGACCTCCTCATGCAAATTAGAGGGGCTGTCTCTAATTTAATATACTGGTTTTTGGGTAGGAGGGATCAGCTCCTTGTGAAGGATGCAAGGCACACACCACATTCACCATGTAATCCTGAATAAAAACATGTAACTAGGATGCACCCATACGCCCCACATGATAAATATAAATAAATGGCCAAAAGCTGAAGGGACGCCACGAGCAATCACTCCGCCGTGGTGAAGTCATAACATCAGTGCCTCTAATGTTATGGTTATGGTACCTCCATAACTAGGTGAAACTGGTCACGCATGTATATGGCTATAGGTAGTCTTAATTAAACATAAGCAATCAAACACGTAACTTATACTACAGGAAAACAGTTGGCTGCATACGGGGAATCCTAATAAGGAAAGAATGTCCATACTGAAAGGACGGGAATCCGTACCTTATGTCCAGTGAACGAAGAAGACGAACTGAGATGAATCCTACTTCTGTATCACTAATGCTACATAAATACATACGTGAATAAGTATCTGACTACTAAATACGTAACTGGTTTTATATCATGTCTGTTCATAATTTTATATGTTCATATCATGTTTTACTGTTTAAAGCCTTAAACTATGTTTATCTTATATTCTGTTTACTCTGATTAAGTATTTCTGGTATTTCCTGTATTATTATACTTACTGTGTAATAATAAGTAACTTTCCAAAAATAGCAAGTTTCCTAAAATAGAAAGTTTCCAAAAATAGAAAGTTTCCAAAAATAGAAAGTTTCCAAAAATAGAAAGTTTCCAAAAATAGAAAGTTTCCAAAAATAGATTTACTACTTAAAATAGATAAGTTTCTAAAGATAGAAAGTTTCCATAAATAGATTAGCTGCCTGAAATAAATAAGTTTCTAAAAATAGCTGGTTTCCATAATTAGATTAGCTGCCTTATTTAATTAAGTTTCTAAAAGAAGAAAGTTTCCATAATTAGAAAATAAGCTGGTTAAATAAGCTAAGTATATAAGCCTAAGTGTTTTTCATGATTATTTCTAAGTCATATGATATAATATATAGTTTAATAATTATTTCATGTAATTTAATTAAACTATAGGTTATAATATTTAATTAAAGTATAACATGTTTTTAATTAAATATGTTAAATACTTAGGTTAAAATATGTATTATTATATATTAATAATATAACCTAAGTCATGTTAATTAATTAATTATATCCATGGTTTTAAATTAATTAATTATAAGTCTTAAGTATATAAATACTTAGGTTAAAATAATTTCATGATCATTAATAATTAAATAACCTAAGTCATGTTATTATTAATCACATCATTTTATTAATTTAATTTTAACATAAGTTCATAAACATAAAAAACTAACATACACCATGAACCGGATCTAGGCTAAAAACATGAACCGGACATGAAATCGACACCGTACCCCGAACCAACTCGGGGTACCCCGTGTTTCCCTTGCTGCCGTGGGAACCACACGCACCAACCAAGACCATATGGTCTTGGTGGTGGTCGGCTTGGCGAACCAAAACCCATTCGGGTTCGGTTGCAGCCTGCGGCCAAAACAAACACCCCTTAAAAACAACCTTTTGATTTTATTTAACACCACAACATGTTAGATCTATGCTTAATTATTATGTTTTTGTAAAAAACATCTCATGTTCATAATTTATAAAAGATTAAATCAAAGGAAAAGGTTTAAAAAGGTTTTACCGAATTCGTGGATCAAAAGGATGAAGAACAAACACGATCACCAACTTAATTTCCAAGATCCAAGATCACAAACCACCTCCTTGTGGTGTTCTTAAGGTGGCGGCACAAAGAGGAGAAGGAGGAGGGTTTTAGGGTTTTTTCTAAATCTTCTGTAAAACTAAAAATGAGTAGTGTAAAAATATTTAACCCCTTTTAGTAAAAATTGATGGGCTAAGCCCATCCTCCCTCCTAAATTTCGTGGGAATGGGGCCCACAAGGGGTAACCCGTATGTTTTCCGTTTCTAATTAATAAATTACACATTCGTGATTATTTATGTTCGCGTTTTAAGTGTTCTCGTTACGTAAATATCGTGATCTAATATATTTAATTACGCTCGTAATAAATATATATACGTAATTAATAATAGTTCGTGTTTTAATTACGTTCATGATTTCATGATCGCATGCTCGTGATTAATCATCGTCAAATAATTATTACGTGATCGTGCGTAGTAAATACTTATCGTGTTCTAACACGTACGTAATACGTAAAATCCTAACACGTAATCGTAATCATGCTATATTAGGAAAGTTTAAATCTAGTACGTACGATCTTAAGGGTACTATTCATGGTAAAAGCATGCGGGTTTTACACTTTCCTTATTAGGATTTCCCCGTATGCAGCTAACTGTTTTCCCAGTATATGTTTTATATGTTTTGATTGCTTATGTTTAATAAATGCCTAAGCCATATACATGCATGACTAGTTTCACATAGTTATAGAGGTACCATAACCATAACATTGGAGGCACCAGTGTTATGACTTCATCACGGCGGAGTGATAGCTCGTGGCATCCCTTCAGCTTTTGGCCATATTATTATATTATCATGTGGGGAGTATGGGTGCATCCTAGGTTACATGTTTTACAGATTATTCAGGTGAATGTGGTGTGTGCCTTGCATCCTTCACAAGGAGTTGATCCCTCCTACCCAAACTTATATTAATTAGAGGCAGGCCCTCTAATTGCATGACGAGGTCACCCCTCCAAGTATTCATGCACGTTGATATTTCATGACCTATATTGGCTTAATGGTTAACATGTTAAACAGTTTTTATAAGATAAACATAAGGCTTTTCAAACTATAAAACCAGTTTTACTAAGTTATACCAGGTTTTCCAGGACTTATACCTTTCCGCTGCCATTAGTCTTATTTATGTTTCAGCCATTCATACTATGTCGTATATCCGTACACTGAGCGTTATGCTCGGCCGTTACTTTCCTTTCCATGTCCCAAAACGGCAGGTACCCAAGGAAGGACTCGAGCAATTGGAGGAAGTGCATAGGATATAAGCTGTCTTAGACTTCTTCTCCTTTTGCCTTCATATACTTATGCTTGTTTAGTCTTTCATCATTCATTTCTTTCATTATGTTTTAGGCTTATGTTTGGGGACCGATGTTTGATTTCAGTTTTCCCTATGGTCATGTATGATTTACTACATATTACATTGCATGCTTTGATGGCACGCCATAATTACGCGTAACGGTCCACTTATAAAAGTGGGTGTTACACCATAATTACGTATGACATTCCATTTACCAAAATGGGGTGTTACAATTATGGTATCAGAGCCCAGGCTTCGACCCGTAGGCTCTCAAAACATGACCTATGATTAGTGGGTAGTCACTATGGTCTTCCTAGAACTGACAGTCGGTTTTCATGCATTCATTGTTTTCATGCATTCATATATATGTCATTGTCGTAGGTTTATAACTAAGTAATGGTTGGTACAGGACTGGCCCTATTTAGTCGCATGTGCTTTTATCGAAACTTTTAACTTTGGGATCGACCCATTGGCGTCCCCTCGCCATGTCTTTTGTTTTGAGTGAACTGACCATAGGCGTTCACTCTCGCGCATATAAAAGTTTTCATAAAACTGCATCATGCATTCATGTACTAGTTTTCTTGCATAAAATTTTCTCATGATTTATTGGTATAATTTTTTTTCATGTATATATTTTATGTTTCGATCAGTTTAATCATGTATTTTTATGTTATACTGTCAGATGGTTCTCACACGCGAGCAGGAACAACTCAATGCAGCAGTCCAAACTGCGATGCAAGCTTTGCTTCCTCAGCCGAGGAACGAAATCAGGGCTGAGGTGCAGGCTGCCAACAATCAGCAACAGCACCCAGTACCTCCTCGTCCTCCAACAACATTGGTCACATGGCAGGAAAGATTCAACAAGCAACGCCCTTGATCCTTCGAGAAAACTGGTAGCCCCAGTGAAGCTGAAAGCTGGTTGGCTCATATTGAGAAGATATTTGATGCAATAGGCTGTGACCCCGTCTTCAAGTCGAGGTTGGCCTGTTACAAGTTCGAAGGTGATGTGCTAGGATGGTGCAAGGCAATCAAGCAGTCTGAGGGAGGTGATGATTGGGTGGCTGGTTTGCCTTGGGCTCAGTTCAGGGAGTTAGTGATGGGACAGTTCTTCCCCAAGGATGAGCAAGACAAGCTGAAGAGGTAGTACCACGGAATCAGGCAGAGAGCTGGGGAGAACATCAACGAGTTCATGCAGCGCTTTCTTTGTTTGGCTGGTTTTCTTGGCGCAGCAGCAGGTACTGCCGAAGAGCAAGCATACCACTTCTAGTGGGCTCGTCGTACATCGGTCGCCAACAACTTGGTATGTGCTGCGTTCAACACTGTGGCACAAGTTGCCGATTCAGCACGTAAGCTGGATATGCTGCAAGAAAGAGAAGAGTTCAGGGAAGCAGAGAGACCCGAGAAGAGGTAAACATTCGTTATTCAGCGGTGACCATTCCAAATTCTTTCAGTATTATCTAATATTTACCTCTCTTTAAACTGCATCTTTCAGGCAGAAGACTGGGGACCGGTCTCAGTCGGCTACCCAGCAACAGCCTACTCAGCCCAAAGGAAACGATCAGACTCACGACCGTTCTGCTACGGATAGGCGTGGCAGTAATGATAACTACCGTAACAACGTTGGAAACTCCAACAGCGGCAGGTCCTTACACTTACTCATTTTCTTATGTTACATGCAATATTTCAAATTCTGACACATTAGCAATCTTCTACGGGGAATCATGGTAACGGGAGGGACCCGAACCAAAGAGGTTCACAGCCTAACCGTCCAGCTATTACTGGTATTACATCTTATGATTCTCCGCATTGTCCTTTTTGTACCTATAAACCATGTCTCATGTATATTGTTCTTAACAGACTCCCAACTAACAAGGGCACCTGCTGGAGGGTATACTCATCCTCTTTGCACTACCTACAACCGTAGGCACCCAGGGCCATGTCGTCGCGACAACGACGCATGCTACAAGTGTGGCCTTACTGGTCATCGCATGAAGGACTGCCGCAAGGGCGAGATGGAGGGCACATCTGGACATGCTAATTCAAAGCCGCCTCCTACTAGTGGACGCGTTTACACGACTTCTCGCAATCAGGCCAACAAGTCTACATGTACCATCACTGGAATCTTGTATATGTATGGTCAAGCTGCTTGTGTGTTATTTGACACGGGTGCTACTCATTCGGTCATTTCTACTACTTATGCTAAGAACGTTAGGATATCCCCTATGCCATTAGAAAATGTACTAAGAATTTCCACGCCTTTAAGAGACTCTGTACGCATAACCCATGTGTACAAGAGCCTTCCCCTAGAGTTTGACGACAAGATTCGTCCTGTTGACGCACTTCCGCTGGACATGAGTGATTTTGACATGATATTGGGCATGGACTGGCTATCCAAACATCACGCCACCATAGACTGTCATACATATCGGGTCATCTTCGATGATGCAAATGCACCAGAGTACATTCATAACGGGTTCGTACCCGAAAGGTCTGTACAAATCATATCAACCCTGCAAGCACGTGCTTTACTTTCACATGGTTGCGAGGGCTATCTAGCTACTATTTATTACATGGATGCTGAATCTCCATCAATTCAGAATCAACCAATAGTGTCAGAATTTCCAGACGTATTTCCAGAAGAACTTCCGGGCATACCACCTGCACGTGAAGTAGAGTTTAACATCGAGCTCATCCCACGAGCTGAGCCGATTTCCAAGGCTCCTTATCGCATGGCTCCCATAGAGCTGAAGGAGTTGAAGGAACAATGGCAAGAACTTCTGGAACGAGGTTTCATTCGACCGAGCGCATCTCCATGGGGCGCACCGGTCTTATTCGTGAAGAAGAAAGACGACAGTATGCGTCTTTGCATAGATTACCGCGAGCTCAACAAGATCACCATCAGGAATAGGTATCCTTTACCACGCATTGACGACTTGTTTGACCAAATCCAAAAGGGCCAAACATTTCTCCAAAATTGATCTGAGGTAGGGATATCATCAGCTACGGGTTAAAGAGCAGGACATCGCCAAGACTGCTTTCCATACACGCTATGGGCACTACGAATTTGTAGTCATTCCATCTAGCCTTACAAATGCTCCAGTTGTGTTCATGGATTTGATGAACCGAATCTTCCATGAATTTCTGGAAAAGTTCGCCATTGTCTTCATTGACGACATCCTGATATTCTCTAAGTCCAAGGAGGTCCACGAAGACCATCTTCGTACAGTGCTACAGATTCTTCGCCAGAAGCAGTTGTATGCTAAATTCTCCAAATGTGTGTTCTGGTTAGACAAGGTGGCGTTCTTAGGTCACATTGTATCAGCAGAAGGAATCACCATGGATCCAGCAAAGGTTGAGGCTATTACCAAGTGGCCAAGACCGACATCAGCGACTGAAGTTTGTAGTTTCCTAGGCTTAGCTGGTTACTACCGTAGGTTTGTAGAGAAATTCTCCCGTTTAACACTACCATTGACCAAACTGATGCGGAAAGGGGAGAAATTCGTCTGGACTAAAGAAAGAGAGAAGTGCTTTGAAGACCTAAATCAGAAGTTAGTGTATGCATCGATTCTTACTGTCCCATATGGTACAGGTGGATTTCAAATCTACAGTGATGCTTCAGGGAAAGGACTTGGTTGTGTTCTCATGCAACATGGGAAAGTGATCGCGTACGCTTCACGGCAACTTAAGACCTATGAGGAAAATTACCCTACGCATGACTTGGAACTTGCAACAGTAGTGTATGCATTGAAGATATGGAGGCACTACGTGTATGGAGAATCATGTGACATTTTCACAGACCACAAGAGCTTGAAGTACATCTTCACTCAACGTGAATTAAACCTGAGACAGAGGAGATGGTTAGAGCTGTTGAAGGATTATGATATTAATCTGCAGTATCATCCCGACAAGGCGAATGTAGTGGCAGATGCACTTAGCAGAAAGTCCGGAATGATAAACGGCATTAAAATTGAGGAGGAAATTATAAGAGACTTAGAGCGACTAGACATTGAGATCATGGTATGTGAACAACACGGTTACTGGGATAATATTAGAGTAGAAACTGAGTTACTCTCTAGGATCAAGGAAGCTCAGAAGGATGATGGTGAAATCTGGACGATAATTCAGAACTTAGAGAAGCAGACAGAATTTCGTGTAGACGAAGACGGTATCTTATGGCAGGGCACGAGACTTTGTGTTCCTGATGATCAAGAACTCCGGGAAGCATTGTTAGCTGAGGCTCATAGCTCCCTATTCTCCATTCATCCTGGTTCGACCAAGATGTACCACGACATCAAGCAATACTTTTGGTGGATTGGTATGAAACAGGATGTTGCGACTTACGTCTCCAAATGTCTTACCTGCTAGCAGGTTAAGATCGAGCATCAACGATCTGGCGGTCTTCTACAACCGTTAGATATTCCAGAGTGGAAGTGGGACAAGATCACCATGGATTTTGTTACCGGTCTTCGGCAGACAAAGAGGAGGCACAATGCGATTTGGGTTATCGTTGATCGACTTACTAAGTCAGCTCATTTCTTACCGATCCGCAAGGAAGATTCGGTCAGTAAACTCGCTGATACATACAAGAAGGAGATCATGAGACTTCATGGTGCTCCATCCAGTATCGTCTCGGACAGAGATCCTTGTTTCACTTCGCGATTCTGGAAGAGTCTATAGAAAGCTTGGGGTACGAAACTTAAGCTTATCACGGCTTTTCATCCTCAAACAGACGGGCAATCGAAACGAATGATTCAGACATTAGAAGACATGTTGAGGTCATGTGCGTTGGAATGGACAGGAGACTGGGACGATTACATCTGTTTGGTAGAGTTCGCATACAACAACAGTTGGCACGCTAGCATTAAGTGTGATCCATTCGAGATGTTGTATGGCAGGAAGTGTCGCACCCTAATCTGCTAGAACCAGGTTGGTGAGCGAATACTTGAAGGACCAGAAATGATTGAGTTGACCAACGAGAAGGTCGCTGTAGCTAAGCAGAAATTGCAAGAAGCACGATCACGTCAGAAGAGTCATGCCGACAAGCATCGCAGGGACTTACATTTTAACGTAGGAGATCACGTCTTTCTTAAGGTATCACCGGCACGTAGCGTTAAGCGTTTTGGAATCAAAGGGAAGCTCAGTCATCGATTCATCGAACCGTTTGATGTTTATTGAGCGAGTCGGTGAAGTATCTTATCGTTTAGCGTTACCTCCGCAGCTTTCTCATGTTCACGAAGTTTTCCAGGAAGAGGGTACAAGTATCATCCCCTTCACATGGTTCAGTATCCACTGGAACAGATACGTGAAGATCTTACCATCATAGAGGAACCCGAACGAGTTCTTGACAGGGAAGAACGAGTCATGAGGAAGAAGACGATTCCATTCGTCAAAATCCTTTGGAGGGATCATACCGAGAAGGAAGCCACTTGGGAAACCGAGGAGTCTATCCGGACTTCTTACCCTCATTTCAAGTTTTGAATTCGAGCATGTTCCTCTTTTTCAGTTTACTTTATCTATAATTCAGGGACAAATTATTTTTTTAGGGGGGAAGAGTTGTAAAACATGCATGCTTTTACCATGAATAGTACCCTTAGTATCGTACGTACATGATTAAAACTTTCCTTTTATAACATGAATACGTTTCACGAACGTAAATTACAAGAAATACGTACGTGTTATTACACGATAAGTATTAAGTATGTAATAATGCACAATAATTATTATAGATAATAATTAAATCACGAACATGAAATCATGAACGTAATAATCACGAACGTTTAATTAGGTATTTACGTAATTATTATTACGACTACGTACAAGTATATAGAATAACAAGAATATTTAATAATAACGAAACGTAAATACGAGCACACGAACACATAAATTATTAGAACAAGGAAAAGCTACGGGTTTCCCTTGGTGGGCCCTAGTAGCCGCAACACAAGGAGAAAGAGGGGGCCCAATCCACTTTGATTTTATTAAAGAAACAAATATGGAAAACATACACATTACAGAAGAATTTTTAGAAAAGCAAAAACCCTATTTTTCTTTTGCTCTCTCCTTAGGCTGGCGGCTACACCAAAGAACAAGGGTGATTGGTTGATTTTTAATTAACAAATCACAAGAACGTGTTCATGTATTCAAGATCTATTGATTCCACGTGTTTTGGTAATCCGAAAACCTTTTTTATATCTTCTTTTTATGTTTTATACATGTATGCTCATAGGGTTTAAAAACACGAGAATTAAAACAAGTAAAACCATGGTGGATAAATAATACAAGGGTATTTTCGGGTTTGGTGTTCAGCCGCCACACAAACCGAGAGTCTCACGACTCTCGGTGTCGTTTGGTTCGCATCACCACACGAGACAAAGGTCTCGGTGGTGTTGGTGTTCGGTCGGCAGCAAGGGAGGCACCCCGACTCGCGTCGGGGGTGTTCTTGTGGTTCGGTTGGTCTCGGCAGCCACAGCCCCACCACCGGCAACTGCCGGTGGCTATTTTTGGTAAGCAGAGGAACCCACCGTAGGCAGCATGGGGACCACTGGCTGCTACCAGTGGGAACTTTGGTGGCGTCAATGGCTGGGCCGAGAGGGTAAGACCACCGGCTACAGTCGGTGGCAGTGGGCCGAAGGCAAGGGCAACCGACTTAGTTCGGTTTGCCACTGTTTTCGGTGGGGTTTTGGTTCGGTCCGGTTCATGGGTTCACGGGTCCGGTTCATGACATGTTTTAATAAAAATAATACATGGGTTCGGTTTATTATTTTTACAAGTTTATTTATTTACAGGTTAACTAAATTAATTTAACATGTCATATAATTAATTTAATTAAAACATGGACTTAAGTTTATTATTAATATTTAATAATATATGATTTTAACCTAAGTATTTATTTATGTAAATTAGACTATAGAAATTAATTAATTATTAAAACATGACATATAATTAATTAATTTTCATGACTTAGGTTATATTAATATAAATATTAATACATGTTTTAACCTAAGTATTATATACACTTTAATTTAATTAAATCATGATTATATTTAATTAAATCATATAACATATAGTTTATTTAATTAACATGTTATAATTAATAAACTATAACATTAATCACATGAGTTAGTATATTTAATCAGTAAAACTTAAGCTTATCGTATTAGCTTAATAATCCAGCTTATTTCTATTTTTGGAAACTTTCTATTTTTAGAAACTTATCTATTTTAGGCAGTTAATCTATTTTTGGAAACTTTCTATTTTTGGAAACTTTCTATTTTTGGAAACTTTCTATTTTAGAAAACGTGCTATTTTTAGAAAGTTACTTATTATTACACAATAAGTATAATAATACAAGAAATACAAGTACTACTTAATCAAAATATGAATACATGATAAACACAGCATACCGTTAAAATCAGTAAAACAAGACATGCACATATAAAACAAGCTAAGATATGATATGAAACCAGTTATGTACTCAACAGTCAGAATACTTATACACGAACACTATTTATGTAACATTAGTGAGATTGAAGTAGGACTCTCTTCCGTTCGTCTTCTTCGTTCACTGGACATAAGGTACGGATTCTCTGTCCTTTCAGTATGGACATTCTTTCCTTATTAGGATTCCCCGTATGCAGCCAATTGTTTTCCCAGTATATGTTTTATATGTTTTGATTTGCTTATGTTTAATTTAAATGCCTAAGCCATATACATGCATGACCAGTTTCACCTAGTTATGGAGGTACCATACCATAACACTAGAGGCACTAGTGTTATGACTTCACCACGGCGGGGTGGTAGCTCGTGGCGTCCTTTTCAGCTTTTGGCCATATTATTATGTTATCATGTGGGGCGTATGGGTGCATCCTAGGTTACATGTTATTAACAGATTATTCAGGTGAATGTGGTGTGTGCCTTGCATCCTTCACAAGGAGCTGATCCCTCCTACCCAAACTTATATTAATTAGAGGCAACCCCTCTAATTGCATGATGAGGTCACCCCTCCAAGTATTCATGCATGTTGATATTTCATGACCTATATTGGCTTAATGGTTAACATGTTAAACAGTTTTCATAAGATAAACATAAGGCTTTTAAAACTATAAAACCAATTTTACTAAGTTATACCAGGTTTTCCAGGACTTAATCAATTCCGCTGCTATATGTTGTATATGCTTATGTTATTCATTCTATGCTTGTATATCCGTGCACTGAGCGTTATGCTCAGCCGTTTTCCTTTCATGTTCCCAAAACGGCAGGTACTCAGGGACGCTCGTAGACTCTAAGCGTACGTGCATATGGACTGGAAGCTTTCTAGCCTTCATTAATTTATGCATTTCATCATACATTTTGATACTTATTTCCATGGACATTGTTTAGTCCTTTTCCTTTACAGTACTTATATTTGTGTGTGACGAGCTTATACTTTGGGGTACCGATGTTTGTTTCCGGTATTTCCTTTATGGTCATGTAACGTTTAAGACATTTATCCTTGTATGCTTTGATAACATGCCATAATCACGCATGATATTCCATTTACCAAAATGGGTGTTACAAGAATCATCATGTAGTGATCTTAAATTGGTATTTGGATACGGGACGGTTAAGCAATTGTATTAAACAATGAATTAATATATGAGGTATAATCATTTTCATTAAATACTATTGTGTCATATATTTGCATGTTTAATCCATGGATGTAGTATCTGCATATTTATATGTATTATATACATTCTAAATATCCATTGTCAATCATCAACATGGGAATATTGTTGAACTAAGACAAATATGAGGGTTTGTTGTATCTTTGTTAAAAGGATACATAAAGATGAATCTTCCAAACTCATAGGTTATTCAATGTGGCTGAATACTTGGATTACCTCAACGTGTAAGTCTATTGTATGGATCGTCGTTATTAAGAGATTACACTAATGGTAAATTATTGCTAGTCCTTAGACTTGAGATCAAAGCGAATATTCGCATGGATGGATGGCTTTTCTTGATTTAGAGTAAACGTGGTGTCAATAAAATGGATAGTTATAAAACATATTTCAGAGATGTCTATTACATGTGTGAAAGGTACTTGTAGGCAACAAGGGATTTTGTTCCTCATTATTCATGGAGTATCGTACTCATGTTCGTTTTGTAAGTCTTAAATTTGTATTACTAAAGATTACCCAACAATTTACTAGAGCACAAACACGACAAGTATACCCTTTCATGTATAGGTTAGTCTTAAGGTAAGTCCATATCGTTCCACGAGATTTTGGTGTTAAATGTAAAACAAATTTTTTTTGAACGGCGAGTTAGTAGTTAGTGATTCGAGCTTACAGTGACATCCAATTGAGCAGTATGCAAGCCTTAAACCTTCTCTTTAGGGGATAAACCCACTCCTACTTCTTAATTCGGGCCCTTGAAGGTTCTTGGTGAGACTCGAACTCGAGACCTCTCCAAGAAAACCTCCCCAAGGTTACCCTTGGTGGCCAACTGAGCTAGCTCAGTTGGTTAAAAAATGTTAAAAAGGTGCGTTTGGTTAAGGTTACAAGAATAAAAAAGATAGATAGATAAGATGAATATAAGCACATAAACAATGTAAGATAACATGTCGATTGCTAGTCGTACATGCAACATCTACTCAATATAACAAGAAATACTTTCGACCTATAGATCATGTTATACCAAAAGCATTACGAATGGTTTATGTTGGTTTTAATAATTCAAGAACTCGTTGAGCCAAACCCTCTCGAGCATATGACAAATCATTAAACGAAATTATGTAAGCGTTGCTATGTATTTTATTCCATCAATTTATACAAGGCACCAAGATTCATTTACTAGATGACATGAAATCCATTCAATCATATAAGTACTAGTTATAATCATGAGTGAACCAAATACGTAACAATGATCAAACATAATAGTATCGAGTACAAGAACAAATCAACCATGCTTATAATCATGAACCAAGGAGAAAGTGTGCCGCACAAAACTAATTATGCGCCGCACTTCGCCGCTGCGAATCTATTTTCTATCTAATCATTAGGTTGTAAATGCCTCAACCAAATACATAAGTCTCTACTCCATAGTAACAATAGTAATAAACATCTTAATAAGCTGGAAATCAAAATTCATAACAAACAAGATTAAGATGAGAAGTATACCAAAAATGTAATCAATATATTACTCCAAAAAGTATAAGTTTTGATCCTCCCTACTACAAGCAATCAATCTTTGGTTTAGGATTTCCTTTGCTATAGCAACTACAAGCATGAACTAGGTATAGTTCACCTTAAACCAAATATAACTAATAACAATGACCAAGGATTGGAGAATCCTTGATTCTTTAGAAATGTTACAACAATAGATATGGAGTAGTACATGGATAGCCAGGGGATATGATCTAATATATAGCCCCAAAAACGTAGGTAGTGTTATGGCAAGGTATATCAAAGGTTTCCCAATGAATGCCATGCATAATTGCACTTTATTTTTGTAACTGCAATTCAAAGTATGCTGCACAATCTAAATGTGCGCCATACTTTGCTAATTCCCAAAATTCGTACTTCAGTAAATGTGCGCCGCACTTTTCAATTGTGCGTCGCACTTCTGTCCTTTCTCATATTTATTTATTCTTTAGTCATTTTCTTCCATTTTTCCTTCTCCATAGTTTTATTCTTCTCCTACAACAATAATACACTAAATTAGTAATAATCCAAAACATATTTTATTTATTTACATAGCAAACAAGGACAAAGGCATCATTACAAACATGTATAAATGAGGCGTTATCACATACATACTGGCCTCCACGTAGGGTTGATAAGATGTTTGGTGGCCGCATCCAAAGTATAATTAAGTTAGTTCTTATTACATTTGGTAATATTGATAAATTACTGAAACGAGAAACATAATCATTAATCATGGAATGACTTTTGATCCATATTCATGGTTAAATGTATCAGAAACAAAAGGGGTGCAGTAATTTATACCATAAGGCTGAGATTGTTTACTATAACCGAACTCGGGTAAATTTGGGAGCATTGATGATGTTGCTAAACTATTCGTCAACATTAATATTAAAATACACTATGATGGAGACTTCCGCAAGTTGAAGCTGTTTGGATGTGCGTAAGTCATAGATAATATTTATACGGGCGGGAGTATGTTGGCCTAAGGGGTCACACACTTAGACATCGAGATCATCTTTTATTAAAATATACGATATAATATGGCTATATTTATTATATAACCTTAGTTTGATAAAAGTATATATACTTAAGGGTAGTTAATTAATAAGTTAAAAGGTTTAACAAGGATTAATTAAAAAGACTTAAGACTTTAAGGTAATTAATGTAATTACTAATATAATAATCTAGAAAGTCAAAAAGTCAACCCCAAGTTGTGTATGTGGGTGATCGGCCAAAGAAAAGGGAAAAGGGTTTCAGGGTGGTCGACGACTCAAACGAACCCAAAGGGTTTCCGAGTTTTGTTCATTGTTATGTATTTACTTATTCAAAATCTAACAATCAAAGGTGATTGATTGAAGTGTCATGTCGACTATATTAGAGAAAATCTAACTTGATCTTTGGACTTATTGGTGAATCAGATTCGGGTGTAATTAGGGTTTTCTTAGTTTGGTGGTTTAAGTGTTCTTGATCATCGTTCTTGGAAGAAAAGGTACACATTATTTATCTTTATGTTAATTACATTATGTGCATAGTTGTTTGATCCTATCCGATGTGTTTTACTAATGATACATGTATGTTAGATACATTAAGTTGTAAAATTCCTACAAATCTTGCATAATAACTTGGTATTGCAACTTGGTTAGGAAACTGTCATGGGCGATGTCATCAAGACTAGAAGTTTTTCTATAAAAGGCAATGAAACTTTCCTTCATTTAATCTCATCCCACTCTTTCCTTTCTCCTACTAGTTAGTACTTATGTGTGTGAAGCATAGAGAGTTGGTTTAGTATAATCTTAGTATAAGAGATAGTATCTTTGTAATTAGGAAGAATGTTTAACTCCTAGTTTCTACATAGTGAAGTATCTTTCCTTGCCCGTGGTTTTTACCCTATTGGGGGTCTCCACATTAAATACGTGTGTATCTTTTATTTCATTTCATATTTAGTTGTGGGTTTGCTTAATTCTGGTGTCACTTTTCTTAACAAATGGTATCAAGAGCTAAGGTTGGGTGTGTGTATAATTACTTATCATATGCTCTGTGGTTTCCACTAATAAGTGGACCCTCCACATCAAAAGATAAATAAGATTATACTCACTCAGAAGGTGTTCGTTACTATTATCAAATAATACTCATGTCAAGTAGGTTGTGATTGTGGCAATGACGGTGAAATTTGAAATCGAAATTTTCAATGGGAATAATATGTCATTGTGGAAATTAAAGATGAAGGCTATCCTTAGAAAGGATAAATGTTTAGCGCCCATCGATGAAAGGCCTGCTGAAGCCACGGATGTTAGTAAAAGGGACGGGATGGATGGAAATGCTATTGAAAATCTTCATATGGCATTAGCATATGGATTTTTCTTGAGCATAGAGGAGAAGAAAAGTGTAAAGGAGATTTGGGATCATCTTGCTCGAATTTACGAGGAAAAGTCACTCCACATCAAGATTTTCCTTAAGAGGAAGTTATATGCTCTACGCATGACTGAATCTACTTCAATGACTGAGCACCTTAAGAGTATGAATACTCTATTTTCTCAACTCACTTCTCTAAGTTGTAATAATAGAGCCACATGAACGTGCTAAAATTCTACTTCAAAGTTTTCCTAACTCGTATGACCAACTTATTATCACCTTAACCACTAATGTACTTTCAGACTATCTAGGCTTCGATGATGTTGCAGTCGCGGTTTGAAAGAAGAAAATAGGCACATCAATAAGGAAGAAGACATGTGTAGGCCTTGGTGGTGACGAGAGGTAGGTCAACGGAACATGGCTCTAGTGGGAGTCATTGTAAATCTAAAACAAAGAAGAAGAAAAATGGTTTTAAGTGCTTCAAATCCGGGAAGTTGGGTCACTTCAATAAAAATTGTCGGGGTTTTAATACCTCTAATGTAACACCCCATTTGTTAAGATGGAATGCTACAGTAAAATATGGCGTGCCATCAAAGCATGCAAGTTAAATGTCTAAACATTCATGACCATAAATAGAAATACTTGATAGTCTAAGTAACTCACACACAAGAAATTATAAGTACTATAAATGAAAGGACTAAACAATGTCCAAATGAAGTAAAGTATGAGAAAGTAGGAATAAATGCATAATGTAAAAGAGGCTGGATAGCTTCCATCTGAATGCACATACTCTAGAGATCCTACTTGCGATCTTTGGTACCTGCCGTTGGGAACATGGAAATGGAAAACGTCTGAGCATAACGTCCAGTGCACGGATATACTATAAAGCATAGAAACATAGAGTATGAAAGCATAAAAGAGCATATAAGGCATGAAAAGCATGAAAAGCAGCAGAAATGAATAAGTCCTGGGAAACCTAGATGTATGTCATGTTTACTGGTTTTAGTTCGGAAAACATAGCGTATGTTACTTATGAAAATCTATATTAGTTAATATACCAAAAGACAATATAGGTCATGAGGTCAACAACGTGCATGAATACTTGGAGGGGTGACCTCGTCGTGCAATTAAAGGGGATGCCTCTAATGAAATGGTAATGGGTAGGAGGGATCAGCTCCTTATGAAGGATGCAAGGCACACACCATATTCACCATGAAATCCTGACTGACACTGTAACTAGGATGCACCCATACGTCCCACATGATAATATAATAATAAAGGCTAAATAAACTGAAAGGGACTCCACGAGCTATCACTTGGCCGCGGTGAAGTCATAATACTAGTGCTCTAGTGTAATGGTTATGGTACCTACATAACTAGGTGAAACTGGCATGCATGTATATGGCTAAGGTAACTAATAAACATAATCATTTAAATCTGTAACTACTGGGGAAAATAGTTGGTTGCATACGGGAAATCCTAATAAAGGAAGAGGTTGTCCTTACTGAAGGACGGGAAATCCGTACCTTGTGTCCAGTAGAAGCTAACGGAAACGCTAAAGAACCTACTCTACCTTGACGCATAATACTACATAAGAATGGGAACATGTATGAGTTGTCTGAATTACATGTGTTTTACTGGTTCTGTGTGTTCTTAGCTTATTATTCATGTTAAGTCATGTTTAAACTGTTTAAAGTGTTAACTATAGTTATTCTTGTATTCTATTGTTTATTATTCATGTAGTATAGTATTCTAATACTTGTATTGTAATACTAAGTAACTTTCTAAAAATAGCAGGTTTCCATAAATAGTAAGTTTCTAAAAATAGAAAGTTTCCAAAAATAGTAAATTTCCATAATTAGAAATAAGCTGGATTATTAATAATAAGTAAAGTTTAATTAGTAAAATACAAGTCATGGTTCAAGTATTATAGCTTATTAATTAAATAACTTGGTTAATTAATTAAACTATACATTATAAGAATTTAATTAAAAATATATGTTTTAATTAAATTAAGCTAAGTAAAGTACTTTAGGTTATACATGAAATATTAATTTTATTATTTTACCTAAGTCATGCATTTAATTAAATTAAATAATTTAATTAAACATATTTTTTGATTTTAATATTTTCCCGAAACCCGAACCCGTACTCGTGTTCCACATATAAGCCGAGCCAAACACCCTTGATAGTGGCTACCTGGCCTAGCTGATTGCCACTGTCCAAGTGGTTTACCCGCTGCCGAGCACGGCTAGCCACCGCCCAAACCCGGTTTACACTGGTTCACAGCCGGTTCACACCGGTTCGTGACCGGTTCCCACTGTTTTGTTGTCCGGTTTCCACTGCCCAAAACAAAAGTCCCACCGAGACCCTTATTGGTCTTGGTTGACACTCGATCCAAACCAACACCATACCCCGACTCGCGGTCGGGGTCCCTTGCCTTTGCCCGAGCCAAACCAACCCCAGCCGAGCCCTTTGAGGGTCTCGGTGGTGGTGCAGCAGCCAAGCCGAGAGCTTCGGCTCTCGGTTTGTGGGTCTCGGCCGAACAACAAACACCAAAACACCCCCTTTAGTCATGATTTTATTAATCCCCATGTTTTTATAACTTGTTTTTAAGATTAATTAAGATAAGAACATGAATTCAATAAAGAATTTAAAAAGAAAAGAAAGGTTTGATTATACCGAACACGTGGAAGAAAAGTTTATGATCACGAACACGTATACTCAAAGAATCAAGTAACAAAATCGTCTGGTTTGCTCTTGGTGGTGATCTATGTCCGGCAGCAAGAGAGGAAAAGGAGGCAGGCGTAAACTTTTTTTGTAACCTAAATTATGACTAACAGTTCCCTGGTGTTTAGTTATTATTTGGTTAAACATGGGTCATGGGCCAAAGCCCATCTCTTCCTTTCTTTCTTTCCTAGCCGCGGCCTAAAGGGAGCCCAACAGGGAACCCGTAACTTTTCTAAGTTAGATATTATGTCGTGTACGTTCTTATTTTATTTATCTTGAATTTTATATGTCGTGATCGTAACACATTTATAATATATGTACGTACATACATGTTATTTATTGTCGTGATACGTGAATTATATTATAAATGGAAAGTTTAAATTTTATCGTATTTTCGTGTATTTACTATTCATGTGTACTGTTCATGGTATTTTAATGCGGGTTTTACAACTATTCCCCTCTAAAAGAACAATTCGTCCTCGGAGAAAACATAAACTGAAAGAAACATACCCGAATCAAAACTGGAAATGAGGGTAAGAAGTCCGTATAGACTCCTCCGTCTCCCAAGTGACTTCCGGCTCAGGATGATCCCTTCAGAGGTGTAAAACCCGCATGCTTTTACCATGCATAGTACCCTTAGGATCGTACGTACTAGTTAAAAACTTTCCTAATATAGCATGATTACGATTACGTGTTAGGAGTTTATGTATTACGTACGTGTTAGAACACGATAAGTATTTTATTTGCACGATCACGTAATAATTATTTAGCAATAATTAATCACGAACTTACGATCATGAAATCACGAGCGTAATTAAAACACGAACTATGATTAATTACGTATATATATTTAATACGAGCGTAATTAAATATATAAGAGTACGGTATTTACGTAACGAGAACATTTAAAACACGAACATAATTAAACATAAACGAGTACTAAATAACAAGACACGAAACGAGGTACGGGAACCCCACGGGGGAGTCCCTACCCGCGGCCAAAACAAGGTAATGGGCCAAGCCCATTACCAATTTTTACTAAAAGGGGTTAAATAGATTTTTACTACTCAAAAATCACTTTTACAGAAGATTTCAAGAAAACCTAAAATCCCTTTTCTCCTTCCTTTGTGTCGCCACCTACAAACCACCATCAAGGTGATTCCTTGATCTTGGATCTTGTTGATTTATTGTTTGTTCGTGTTTGTTCTTCACCCTCTTGATCCACGAATACGGTAAAACCTTCTTAACCTTTTTCTTTTTAATTAATCTTTTATTAATTATGAACACGTGATGTTTTTTATAAAAAACACATTAATTAAACATAGATCTAACATGTTTTGATCATTAATTAATCATAGGGTCGATCAAAGGGGTGTTTGTTTTTGGGCCGCAAGGTACAACCGACCCCAAGGGGGGTTCGGGTTGTTTTAGCCGACCACCACCAAGACCTTTTTGGTCTTGGTTGGTGCGTGTGGGTCCCACGACAGCAAGGGGGTACCCCGATTTGGTTCGGGGTACGGTGTTGTTTCATATCCGGTGCATGTTTTTAGGCTTAGATCCGGATCATGATTATGTTAGTTGGTTATGTTATAAACTTATGTTAAAAATTAAATTAATAAAAAGATGAGATTAATTTAATAACATGACTTAGGTTAATTAATTATTAATAATCATGAAATTATTTTTAACCTAAGTATTTATATTATTAAGACTTATAATTAATTAATTATTTAAAAACCATGGATATAATTAATTAATTAAACATGACTTAGGTTATATTATTAATTTTTAATAATACATATTTTAACCTAAGTATTTAATATATTTAATTAAAAACATGTCATACTTTAATTAAATATTATAACCTATAGTTTAATTAAATTACATGAAATAATTATTAAACTATATAATATATCATATGACTTAGAAAATAATCATGAAAATACTTAGGCTTATTTACTTAGCTTATTTAACCAGCTTATTTCTAATTATGGAAACTTTCTATTTTTAGAAACTTAATTAAATAAGGCAGCTATTTTATTTATGGAAACCAGCTATTTTTAGAAACTTATTTATTTAAGGCAGCTAATCTATTTATGGAAACTTATTTAATTAAGGCAGCTAATCTAATTATGGAAACTTTCTATTTTTAGAAACTTATCTATTTTAAGCAGTAAATCTATTTTTAGAAACTTTCTATTTTTGGAAACTTTCTATTTTTGGTAACTTTCTATTTTTGGAAACTTTCTATTTTTGGAAACTTTCTATTTAAGGAAACTTGCTATTTTTGGAAAGTTACTTATTATTACACAGTAAGTATAATAACACATGAAATATCAGAAATACATAATCAGAATGAACAGAATATAGGACTTAACACAGTTTAAGGCGTTAAACAGTGTAAAATGGTAAGAACGCATAAAATAAGCTAAGACATGATATAAAACCAGCTATGTATGTAGTAAGAAGATACTTATTTCATGTACGTATTTATGTAGCACTAGTGTTTCGGAAGTAGGATTCTCGCAGTTCATCGTTCTCGTTCACTAGACATAAGGTACGGATTCCCGTCCTTTTAGTATGGACAGTCTTTCCTTATTAGGATTTCCCCGTATGCAGCCAACTGTTTTCCCGTAGTATAAGTATGAGTTTGATTTCTTATGTTTTAAATATAATTACCTAGCCATATACATGCATGACCAGTTTCACCTAGTTATGGAGGTACCATAACCATAACATTAGAGGCACTGATGTTATGACTTCACCACGGCGGAGTGATTGCTCGTGGCGTCCCTTCAGCTTTTGGCCATTTATTTATATTTATCATGTGGGGCGTATGGGTGCATCCTAGTTACACGTTTTTATTCAGGATTACATGGTGAATGTGGTGTGTGCCTTGCATCCTTCACAAGGAGTTGATCCCTCCTACCCATAAACCATTATATTAAATTAGAGGCAGCCCCTCTAATTTGCATGATGAGGTCACCCCTCCAATTATTCATGCACGATGGATATTCATGACCTATATTGGCTAATGGTAAAATATGACAAACAGTTTTTATAAGATAAACATAAGACTTTCAAACTATAAAACCAGTTTTATTAAGACTTAACCAGGTTACTCGGGACTTAGTTTCTTCTGCTGTTACTATGTTATATGCTTATCCTATTCATGCTTTATTGTACATCCGTGCACTGAGCGTATTGCTCAGCCGTTTTCCTTTTTCTATGTTCCCAAAACGGCAGGTACTCAGGGACGCTCGTAGACACTAAGAGTACGTGCATATGGACTGGAAGCTGTCTAGCCTTCTTTACATTATGCATTTCCTTTCTTTATGATACTTATGCTTTGGACATTGTTTCGTCCTTTTCCTTTACTATACTATGTTTGTGTGTGATGAGCTTTACTTTTGGACTACCGATGTTTGATTCCGGTATTTTCCTTTATATGGTCAAGTAATGTTTAGACATTTTACCTTGTATGCTTTGATGACACGCCATAATTACTGTGATATTTCCATTTCCAAAATGGGGTGTTACAATTATGGTATCAGAGCCAAGGCTTCGACCTGTAGGCTCTGAAGTATGACCTGTGATTAGTGGGTAGTCACTACGGTCTTCCTAGAACTGACAGTTGTTTTCATGCATTCATCATTTTTAAGCATACATATATATGTCATTGTTACAGGGTTTTTGACTAAGTAATGGTTGGTACATGACTGACCCTATTTAGTCGCATGTCTTTTATTGAAACTTTTAGATTTGGGACCGACCCATAGGCGTCCCCTCGATATGTCTTTTGTTTTGAGTGAACTGACCAGAGGCGTTCACTCTCGAGCATACAAAGTTTTCATAAAACTGCATCATGCATTCATACACAAAAATTTTCTTGCATAAAATTTTTCTCGTGAAATTTTTGTATAAACTTTTTTTCATGTATATATTTTATGTTTTGAACGGTTTAATCATATGTTTTATGTTATACTGTTAGATGGTTCTCACACACGAACAGGAGCAGCTCAATGCTGCAATTCAGGCTGCCATGCAAACCTTGCTTCCTCAACTGAGGAATGACATCCGGGCTGAAGTTCAAGCTGCCAACAATCAGCAGCAGCACAATCAGCCACCTCCTCCTCCTCCTCCAGTGACATTAGCAGTATGGCTGGAGAAATTCAACAAGCTCCGCCCTCGAGCTTTTGAGAAGACAGATAGCCCCAGCGATGCTGAAAGCTGGTTGGCTCACATCGAGAAGATCTTCAACGCTATGGGCTGTGACCCCGCATACAAGGCGAGGTTGGCATGCTATCGGTTCGAAGGCGATGTACTCAACTGGTGGTTAGCTTTGATGCAATCTGAAGGTGGTGATGAGTGGGTTGCTGGTTTGACTTGGGCTAAGTTCAAGGACAGGGTGATGGAGCAGTTCTTTCCCAAGGCTGAGCAGGACAAGCTCAAGAGGGAGTACCATGGGATCCGTCAAAGAGCTGGGGAGAATAGTAACGAGTTTATGCAGCGCTTTCTTCGCTTGGCTGGTTTCCTTGGTGCGGCAGCAGGTACTCCAGAAGAGCAGGCACATCACTTCAGATGGGCTCTTCGCACATCGGTCGCAAACAATCTGGTGTGTGCTACGTTCAATACTGTAGCACAAGTGGCCGATGCAACACGGAAACTGGAGATGCTGTAGGAGAGGGATGAGTTCGGGGAAGCTGAAAGACCTGACAAGAGGTAAACCTTCGTATTCAAGCGGTGACCAATCCGTATACCTTCCATATGTCAATTATTCATCTCTTTAAATGTATCTTCCAGGCAGAAAACTGGGGACCGGTCTCAGCCGGCTACTCAGCAGCAGCCTCATCAGCCCAAGGGAAATGGTCAGACTAATGACCGATTTGCTACGGATAGGCGTGGCGGTAATGACAATTACCATAACAACGCCGGGCAATCCAGCAACAGCAGGTCCTAATACTTACGAAATTCCTTATGTCTTATGTTATGACTCATATTCTGACACTTTAAGCAAACTTCTACCAGGAACCATGGAAACGGTAGGGACCAGAACCAGAGAGGTTCACAGCCTAGCCGTCCAGCTATCACTGGTATTCAATCTTACGATTATCCGCTTCGTACTTTGTACCCAACTATTATGTCTCATGTAAAATGTTTTATCAGGTCCTCAGCCAGCCAGAGCTCCTGCTGGAGGATACACTCATCCTCTTTGCTCTACTTGCAACCATAGGCACCCAGGACCATGTCGCCGTAATACTGATGCGTGCTTCAAGTGTGGTCTTCCTGGCCATATTATGAAGGATTACCGTAAGGGCGAGATGGAGGGTACATCGGGACATGCTGATACCAAGCCGCCTCCTACTGTCGGGCGTGTCTACACGACGTCTCGAGACCAGGCCAACAAGTCTACAGGTACCATCACTGGAATCTTGTATATGTATGGTCGCGCTGCATGTGTTCTTTTCGATACGGGTGCTACTCACTCGGTTATTTCTACTGCTTATGCTAAGAACATTAGGATGCCTCCCTTGCCACTAGAAAATAGGCTTACTATTTCCACGCATCTGAGGGACTCTGTATTAATCACCCATGTATACAAGAGTCTTCCCTTAGAATTTGATGATAAGGTTTGACCTGTCGACGCACTTCCGCTGGACATGAATGACTTCGACATGATTTTGGGCATGGATTGGCTATCCAAATATCATGCTACTATAGACTGCCATTCATATTGAGTTATCTTCGGTGATGTCAATGCACCAGAGTACATTCATAATGGGTTCATACCCGGACGGTCTGTACAAATCATATCCACCCTGCAAGCGCGTGCACTACTGTCACATGGCTGCGAGGGTTATCTAGATACGGTTCACGACATGGATGCTGAATCTCCATCGATTCAGGATCAACCAATAGTGTCGGAATTCTAAGATGTGTTTCCAGTAGAACTTCCGGGCATACCACCTGCACGAGAAGTGGAATTCAGTATCGAACTGGTTCCAGGAGCTGAACCAATCTCCAAGGCTCCTTATCGCATGGCTCCCATAGAGCTGAAGGAGCTAAAAGATCAACTGCAAGAACTTCTTGAACGAGGTTTCATTCGACCGAGCGCATCTCCATGGGGCGCACCGGTTTTTTTTGTTAAGAAGAAGGACGGTAGTATGCGTCTTTGCATAGACTATCGCGAGCTCAACAAGATTACTATCCGGAATAGGCATCCACTACCACGCATTGACGATCTGTTTGACCAACTCCAAGGGGCCAAACACTTCTCCAAGATCGATCTTAGGTCAGGCTATCATCAGTAACGAGTCAAGGAGCATGATATTGCTAAGATTGCCTTTCGTACTCGTTATGGCCACTACGAGTTTGTAGTTATGCCATTTGGCCTGACAAATGCTCCAGTAGTGTTCATGGATTTGATGAACAGAATCTTCCATGAATTTCTGGACAAATTCGTCATTGTTTTCATCGATGACATCCTGATTTTCTCTAAGTCCAAGGAGGAACACGAAGACCATCTTCGTACAGTACTACAGATTCTTCGCCAGAAGCAGTTGTATGCTAAATTCTCCAAGTGTGAGTTCTAGTTAGACAAGGTGGCATTCTTAGGTCACATTGTATCAGCAGAAGGAATCACTATGGATCCAGCGAAGGTTGAGGCCATCACTAAGTGGCCAAGGCCGACATCAGCGACGGAGGTCCGCAGTTTCTTAGGCTTAGCTGGTTATTACCGTAGGTTCGTGGAGAACTTTTCCCGCGTAGCACTACCATTGACCAAACTGATGCGGAAAAGGGAGAAATTTGTCTGGATTGAAGATCGAGAGAAGAGCTTTGAAGACCTAAAGCAGAAGCTAGTATCTGCACCTATTCTTACTCTACCATCTGGTACGGGTGGATTTCAAATCTACAGCGATGCATCGGGGAAGGGACTTGGCTGTGTTCTCATGCAACATGGGAAAGTGATCGCGTACGCTTCACGACAGCTTAAGCCTTATGAAGAGAATTACCCCACGCACGATCTGGAACTTGCTGCAGTCGTGTTTGCATTGAAGATATGGAGACACTACTTATATGGAGAATCATGTGACATTTTTACGGACCAAAAGAGCTTGAAGTATATCTTCACTCAACGTGAATTGAACATGAGGCAGAGGAGATGGTTAGAGTTGTTGAAGGATTATGACATTAATCTACAGTATCATCCCGGAAAGGCAAATGTAGTGGCAGATGCCTTTAGCAGGAAGTCCGGAATGATCAACAGCATTAGAATCGAAGAGGAAATCATAAGAGACTTGGAGCGACTAGACATCGAGATCATGGTACGTGGACAGCACGGTTACTGGGCTAATCTTAGAATAGAACCCGAGTTACTATCTAAGATCAAGGAAGCTTAGAAGGATGACGGAGAATTATGGGCGATAGTTCAGAATTTGGAGAAGCAGACTGAATTCAGAGTAGATGCAGACGGTATCGTATGGCAGGGCACAAGACTTTGTGTTCCTGATGATCAAGAACTCCGGGAAGCTTTGTTAGCCGAAGCTCATAGCTCCCCATTCTCGATACATCCTGGTTCAACCAAAATGTACCATGACATCAAGCAGTACTTTTGGTGGTGTGGTATGAAACAGGATGTGGCCACTTACGTCTCCAAATGTCTTACCTGCTAGCAGGTTAAGATCGAGCATCAGCGATCTGGCGGTCTCCTTCAACTGTTAGATATTCCAGAGTGGAAGTGGGACAAAATCACCATGGATTTTGTTACCGGTCTTCCGCCTACCAAAAGGAAGCACGATGCAATTTGGGTTATCGTTGATCAACTTACCAAATCAGCTCATTTCGTACCGATCCGCAAGGAAGATCCGGTAAGTAAACTCGCAGTTACGTATAGACGAGAGATCATGAGACTACACGGTGCACCATCCAGCATCGTCTCAGACACAGATTCTCGATTCACTTCGCGCTTTTGGAAAAGTCTGCAGAAGGCTTGGGGTACACAACTCAAGCTTAGCACGGCTTTTCATACTCAAACGGACGGACAGTCGGAGCGAACCATTCAAACATTAGAGGATATGTTGAGATCATGTGCGCTGGAATGGACGGGTGATTGGGACGAATACATCTGTTTGGTGGAGTTTGCGTACAACAACAGCTGGCACGCGAGCATCAAGTGTGCTCCGTTTGAGATGTTGTATGGCAGAAAGTGTCGCGCCCCAATCTGCTGGGATCAGGTTGGCGAGCGAACACTCGAAGGACCAGAAATCATAGAGATGACAAACGAGAAGATCGCAGTATCTAGGCAGAAGATTCAGGAGGCACGGTCACGTCAAAAGAGTTACGCCGACAAGCATCGTAGGGATTTACACTTTAACGTAGGAGATCACGTCTTCCTTAAGGTTTCGCCGGCACGTGGTGTTAGACGCTTAGGGATTAAAGGGAAGCTCAGTCCTCGTTTCATCGGACCGTTTGATATCATTGAACGAGTCGGTGAAGTATCTTACCGATTGGCGTTACCTCCGCAGCTTTCGCATGTGCACAATGTGTTTCATGTGTCCTTACTCAGAGGGTACCAATATCATCCCCTTCACATGGTTCAGTATTCACTGGAACAGATTCGTGAAGACCTCACTTTTATAGAAGAACCCGAACGAGTTCTTGACAGGCAAGAACGAGTTATGAGAAAGAAGACGATTCCATTCGTCAAAATTCTATGGAGGGATCATACCGAGCGGGAAGCCACTTGGGAAACAGAGGAGTCTATCCGGGCTTCTTACCCTCATTTCATATTTTAAATTCGGGTATGTTCTTCTTTTCCAGTTTACGTTATCTATAATTCGGGGACGAATTATTCTTTTTAGGGGGGAAGAGTTGTAAAACCCGCATGCTTTTACCATGCATAGTACCCTTAGGATCGTACGTACTAGTTAAAAACTTTCCTAATATAGCATGATTACGATTACGTGTTAGGAGTTTATGTATTACGTACGTGTTAGAACACGATAAGTATTTTATTTGCACGATCACGTAATAATTATTTAGCAATAATTAATCACGAACTTACGATCACGAAATCACGAGCGTAATTAAAACACGAACTATGATTAATTACGTATATATATTTAATACGAGCGTAATTAAATATATAAGAGTAAGGTATTTACGTAACGAGAACATTTAAAACACGAACATAATTAAACATAAACGAGTACTAAATAACAAGACACGAAACGAGGTACGGGAACCCCACGGGGGAGTCCCTACCCGCAGCCAAAACAAGGTAATGGGCTAAGCCCATTACCAATTTTTACTAAAAGGGGTTAAATAGATTTTTACTACTCAAAAATCACTTTTACAGAAGATTTCAAGAAAACCTAAAATCCATTTTCTCCTTCCTTTGTGCCGCCACCTACAAACCACCATCAAGGTGATTCCTTGATCTTGGATCTTGTTGATTTATTGTTTGTTCGTGTTTGTTCTTCACCCTCTTGATCCACGAATACGGTAAAACCTTCTTAACCTTTTTCTTTTTAATTAATCTTTTATTAATTATGAACACGTGATGTTTTTTATAAAAAACACATTAATTAAACATAGATCTAACATGTTTTGATCATTAATTAATCATAGGGTCGATCAAAGGGGTGTTTGTTTTTGGGCCGCAAGGTACAACCGACCCCAAGGGGGGTTCGGGTTGTTTTAGCCGACCACCACCAAGACCTTTTTGGTCTTGGTTGGTGCGTGTGGGTCCCACGGCAGCAAGGGGGTACCCCGATTTGGTTCGGGGTACGGTGTTGTTTCATATCCGGTGCATGTTTTTAGGCTTAGATCCGGATCATGATTATGTTAGTTGGTTATGTTATAAACTTATGTTAAAAATTAAATTAATAAAAAGATGAGATTAATTTAATAACATGACTTAGATTAATTAATTATTAATAATCATGAAATTATTTTTAACCTAAGTATTTATATTATTAAGACTTATAATTAATTAATTATTTAAAAACCATGGATATAATTAATTAAATAAACATGACTTAGGTTATATTATTAATATTTAATAATACATATTTTAACCTAAGTATTTAATATATTTAATTAAAAACATGTCATACTTTAATTAAATATTATAACCTATAGTTTAATTAAATTACATGAAATAATTATTAAACTATATAATATATCATATGACTTAGAAAATAATCATGAAAATACTTAGGCTTATTTACTTAGCTTATTTAACCAGCTTATTTCTAATTATGGAAACTTTCTATTTTTAGAAACTTAATTAAATAAGGCAGCTATTTTATTTATGGAAACCAGCTATTTTTAGAAACTTATTTATTTAAGGCAGCTAATCTATTTATGGAAACTTATTTAATGAAGGCAGCTAATCTATTTATGGAAACTTTCTATTTTTAGAAACTTATCTATTTTAAGCAGTAAATCTATTTTTGGAAACTTTCTATTTTTGGAAACTTTCTATTTTTGGAAACTTTCTATTTTTGGTAACTTTCTATTTTTGGAAACTTTCTATTTTTGGAAACTTTCTATTTAAGGAAACTTGCTATTTTTGGAAAGTTACTTATTATTACACAGTAAGTATAATAACACATGAAATATCAGAAATACATAATCAGAATGAACAGAATATAGGATTTAACACAGTTTAAGGCGTTAAACAGTGTAAAATGGTAAGAACACATAAAATAAGCTAAGACATGATATAAAACCAGCTAAGTATGTAGTAAGCAGATACTTATTTCATGTACGTATTTATGTAGCACTAGTGTTTCGGAAGTAGGATTCTCGCAGTTCATCGTTCTCGTTCACTGGACATAAGGTACGGATTCCCGTCCTTTCAGTATGGACATTCTTTCCTTATTAGGATTTCCCCGTATGCAGCCAACTATTTTCCCGTAGTATAAGTATGAGTTTGATTGCTTATGTTTTAAATATGATTACCTAGCCATATACATGCATGACCAGTTTCACCTAGTTATGGAGGTACCATAACCATAAGATTAGAGGCACTGATGTTATGACTTCACCACGGCGGAGTGATTGCTCGTAGCGTCCCTTTAGCTTTAGGCCATTTATTTATATTTATCATGTGGGGCGTATGGGTGCATTCTAGTTACACGTTTTTATTCAAGATTACATGGTGAATGTGGTGTGTGCCTTGCATCCTTCACAAGGAGCTGATCCCTCCTACCCATAAACCAGTATATTAAATTAGAGGCAGCCCCTCTAATTTGCATGATGAGGTCACCCCTCCAATTATTCATGCACGGTGGATATTCATGACCTATATTGGCTAATGGTAAAATATGACAAACAGTTTTTATAAGATAAACATAAGACTTTCAAACTATAAAACCAGCTTTATTAAGACTTAACCAGGTTACTCGGGACTTAGTTTCTTCCGCTGTTACTATGTTATATGCTTATCCTATTCATGCTTTATTTTACATCCGTGCACTGAGCGTATTGCTCAGCCGTTTTCCTTTTTCTATGTTCCCAAAACGGCAGGTACTCGGGGTCTCAGGGACGCTCGTAGACACTAAGAGTACGTGCATATGGACTGGAAGCTGTCTAGCCTTCTTTACATTATGCATTTACTTTCTTTATGATACTTATGCTTTGGACATTGTTTCGTCCTTTTCCTTTACTATACTATGTTTGTGTGTGATGAGCTTTACTTTTAGACTACCGATGTTTGATTCCAGTATTTTCCTTTATATGGTCAAGTAATGTTTAGACATTTTACCTTGTATGCTTTGATGACACGCCATAATTACTGTGATGTTTCCATTTCCAAAATAGGGTGTTACAAGAGGATTTTGACGAAAGGTGTCGTCTTCCTCCGCGTGACACGATCTTGTCGTTCAAGAACTCTCTCGGGTTCCTCGACATATGAAAGATCCTCTAGAATCTGATCAAGCGGATACTGGACACCATGAACTGGATGATAGTTGTATCCTCTGAGTAACGACATATGGAACACGTTGTGGACGTGTGATATCTGAGGTGGTAACGCTAAACGATATGACACTTCACCAACGCGTTCTATGACCTTTGATTCCAAAAAGTTTAACTCCTCGCGCAGGTGATACCTTGAGGAAAACATGATCACCTACGTTGAAAGATACATCTCTACGACGTTTATCAGCATAGCTCTTCTGGCGAGCACGAGCCTCCTGAATCTTCGCATTAGCGACATCGACCTTTTCATTGGTCACCTCAATCATCTCTGGACCCTCAATTAGTCGTTCGCCCACCTGATCCCAGCAGATTGGGGCGCGACACTTTCTTCCATACAACATCTCAAAAGGTGCACAGTTGATGCTAGCATGCCAACTGTTGTTGTATGCAAACTACACTAGATAGATATAATCATCCCAACTTCCTGTCCACGCCTGCAGCATGTCCTCTAATGTCTGAATGGTACGTTCCGACTGTCCATCGGTTTGAGGATGGAAGGCAGTGCTCTCGAGTCTGGTACCTCAAGCTTTTTGCAGACTCTGCCAGAAACGTGATGTGAAACAGGATCTCCGTTAGAGATGATTTCTGATGGAGTACCATGCAGTCTCATGATCTCCTTCTGAAAAGTGTCTGCTAATTTTCTGACCGGATGCTCTTTGTGGATCGGCAGAAAATGAGCAGATTTAGTCAATCTATAAACAATAACCCAGATGGCGTCGTTCTTCCTCTGAGTGACAGGAAGACCAGTAACAAAATCCATAGAGATTTTTTCCCACTTCCATGTTCGAATGTCTAATGGTTGTAGTAACCCACTAGCTCTCTAGTGTTTGATCTTAACTTGCTAATGGATCATACATTTAGAAACGAAGGTCGCAACATCCTGCTTCATACGACTCCACCAAAAATGTTGCTTGATGTCGTGGTACATCTTGGTAGAACCAGGATGTATGGTAAATGGAGAGCTGTGAGCTTCAGTCAGCACAGCTTCCCTGAGTGTAGAGTCATCAGGAACCACTAGTCTAGTGCCCTACCATAAGATACCGTCATCATCAAGACGAAACTCCGTCTACTGATCAAGGTTCTGAATGATAGCCCAAATCTCACCATCGTCCTTCTGAGCTTCCTTGATCCTAGAATGTAAGTCTGGTTCTACTCTAAGATTAGCCCAGTAACCGTGTTGTCCTCGTATATAAAACTCAATGTCAGTTATCTCTAGGCCACGGATGATCTCCTTTGCAATCCAAATGCCAGCAATCATACCCGACCTTCTGCTTAGAGCATCAACCACCACATTTGCCTTACCAGGATGGTACTAAATGTTGGTGTTGTAGTCCCTTAATAGCTCTAACCATCTCCTCTGTCTCATGTTTAGTTCCTTCTAGGTGAAGATGTACTTGAGACTCTTGTGATCGGTGAATATGTCACATGATTCACCATACAAATAATGTCTCCATATCTTCAACGCGAAAAAAACTGCTGCAAGCTCTAAATCGTGAGCAGGATAGTTTTCTTCATAAGGTTTCAGCTGTCGTGATGCGTATGCAATAACCTTCCCATGTTGCATGAGAATGCAGCCTAGACCCTTTCTTGAAGCATCACTATAGATCTGAAATCTACCTGAGCCAGATGGGAGAGTAAGAATAGGTGCAATCACTAACTTTTGCTTAAGGTCTTCAAAGCTTTTCTCTCGTTCTTCTGTCCAGACGAATTTCTCTCCTTTCATCATCAGCTTAGTCAAAGGTAAGGCTAGCCTTGAAAAGTTCTCTACAAACCTGCGGTAGTAGCCAGCTAAGCCCAGAAAACTTCTGACCTCTGTTGCAGATGTAGGTCTCGGCCATTTGGTGATAGCTTCTACCTTTGCAGGATCCATGGTGATCCCATTCTGAATATACAATATGGCCTAGAAATGCCACCTTGCTTAACCAGAACTCACACTTGGAGAAGTTGGCATACAGCTGCTTCTGACGAAGAATCTGCAAGACTGTACGAAGGTGTTCCTCATGTTCCTCCTTGGATTTGGAGAAAATCAGGATGTCATCTATGAACACGATAACGAACTTGTCCAGAAAATCATGGAAGACACGGTTAATCAAATCCATGAAGACTGCTGGAGCATTTGTGAGTCTGAATGGCATGACTACGAACTCGTAGTGCCCATAACGTGTACGGAAAGCAGTCTTACTGATATCCTGCTCTTTAATCCGTGACTGATGGTAGCCGGATCTCAGATCGATCTTGGAGAAATACTTGGCACCCTGAAGTTGATAAAAAAGGTCATCAATTCGCGACAAAGGATAACGATTCCTGATCGTGATCTTGTTCAGCTCAAGATAGTCTATACACAAACTCATGTTGCCGTCTTTCTTCTTCATGAAAAGTACTAGTGCACCCCATGGCGATGCACTGGGACGGATGAAACCTCGTTCCAGAAGTTCCTGCAGCTGATCTTTTAATTCTTTAAGCTCTATAGGATCCATGCGATAAGGAGCCTTGGAAATTGGCTTTGCACCTGGGATTAGCGCAATTCCAAACTCGACTTCACGAACAGGTGGTATGCCCGGAAGTTCATCAAGAAATACATCAGGAAATTCTGACATAATAGGCCGATCTTGTATCGATGGAGACTCGGCAGTAATGTCATGAATATTGGCTATAAAGCCCTGACAGCCGTGAGTTAGTAATGCACGCGCCTCCACGGATGATATAATTTGTACCGACTTCCCTGACAGAAAACCATGGTGTATGTACTCTGGAGATTTAACATCACCGAAGATAACTCGATAAGTGTGACAGTCTATCGTAGCCTGGTGTTTGGATAACCAGTCCATGCCCAATATCAAATCAAAATCGCACATGTCCAAAGGAAGTGCGTCAACTCTGCGGATTTTATAATCAAATTTTAGGGGAAGATCTCTGTACACCTGGGTGATTCGTACAGAGTCCCTAAGTGGCGTGGAAATGCATAAGGTATTATCTAATGGCATAGGGGAAATCCTAACACGTACAACAAAATAGTGGATATGACTGAATGAGTCGCTCCAGTATCAAATAGAACGCATGCTGCCAAACCATTCATAAAGAGATTCCCAGTGATGGTACCTAAAGTCTTGTTCGCCTGATCTCTAGTAGCAGTGAACATGCGACCAGAAGTAGGAGGTGGTTTGGAGTCGGCATATCCAGAGGTGCCTTCTATCTCACCTTGGCGACAATCCTTCTACTGATGTCCTTGTTTGCCACACTTGAAACAACCACCATTACCTCGGCGACAAACACCAGAATGTCTGCGCGAACAAGTAGGACAGATAGGATGCGTGAATCCTCCAGCAAGCGTCCTAGCTAGCTGAGAGCCTGTTTCAGGATTACATGCATGAGACATGATCATGGAACATAAGCATGATTACATAGAAGGTTTGAAAATTACCAGATGAGGTAGAACGGTTAGGCTGTGAGCCTCTACGGTCCTAATCCCTGTCGTTGTTTTTGTTCCTGAATTTGAATCGTTGGAGTGTCAAAATACCATAACATAAGATAGTTTAACTTGAAAGAAGGTAGATGTAGGGACCTACTGTTGTTCGAGTTATTAGCGTTGTTACGATAATTATCATTACCGCCACGCCTCTCAGAACCAGAACGGTCGTTGGTCTGACCGTTTCCCTTAGATGCTTGTTGCTTAACGACCGCAGGCTTACGGTCGTCAGTCTTCTGTCAGAAATGTAAAGTTGAATAGAGGATTCTATGAAAATGAAAATATTGATAGAAATGAATGGTTCACAATTGGTGATTGAAGATACCTCTTCACTGCTCGATCATCACCAAACTCCTCTCGCTCCTGAAGCATCTCAAGCTTTCGGGCTGCATCGACCACTTGTGCCACTGTAGTGAACGTAGCACAAACCAAACTATTGGCAACCGAAGTGCGAGAGCCCAACGAAACTTCTCAGCTTGCTCCTCAGTAGTACCAGCTGCTGCTCCCAAGAAACCAGCCAAACGGAGAAACCTCTGCATCAATTCGTTGCTGTTCTACCCAGCAACATGTCAGATATTATGATAATCCCTCTTAAGCTTCTCCTGCTCAGCATGTGGGAAATACTGATTAATGAAGAGCTCCTTAAACTGGTCCCAAGTCAACAGTGCAACCCAATTATCACCACCATTGGACTGCTTGACAGACTTCCACCACTACAGCACATCACCTTCAAACTTATAGCAAGCCAGTCTTGCCTTGAAAACGCCGTCACAACCCATCGCATCGAATATCTTCTCGATGTGAGAAATCCAAGCCTCAACCTCATTGGGGCTGTCAGTCTGCTCAAACAAACGGGGTCACTATTTGTTGAATCGCTCCAACCAAGTCATGAGGGTAACAGATGGTAGTGGTGGAGGATTGTTGTAGTGGTTTTCAGGATGAGGGCCAAATTGAACGCCCTGAGCTTGAATTTCAGCATGAACTTCGTCCCTGATTTCATTGCGAAGTTGGGGAAGGATGGCTTGCAAAGCTGCATTGACAGCTGCAGCCAATTCTTGAGCCTTACGTGTGTTCACCATCTGACAGTTTAAAACAAAATGCAACATAAATAATAAATCTAATAAAATATGACATGAATAGAAAATGCATGAACAGTGTGTAAAACATGAATTTATTTATGATGCATAAAACAGTTTTAAAATGCATGGAAAAATTAAATATGATGATATGTCCATGAGTGAACGCCTATGGGTCGGTTCACAAAACAAAAGGGCAAGTGTGGACGCCTATGGGTCGGTCCACTAAACGAACAAAAGTTTCGATAAAAACACATGCGACTAAATAGGGCCAGTCCTGTACCAACCATTACATAGTCAAAATTCCTGCGACAATGAGATGAATGCATGAAATGAATATGTGAAATGAAAATGAAATGAATGTATGAAAACCAACTATCAGTTCTAGGAAGACATTGGTGACTACCCGTAAGTCACAGGTCATGTTTTATAGAGCTACAGGTCGAAACGTTGGCTCTGATACCATAGTTGTAACACCCCATTTGTTAAGATGGAATGCTAAAGTAAAATATGGCGTGTCATCAAATCATGCAAGGTAAATGTCTAAACATTCATGACCATAAATAGATATACCGGAATCAAACATCGGTAGTCTAAGTAACTCACACACAAGCAATTATAAGTACTGTAAATGAAACGACTAAACAATGTCCAAATGAAGTAAAGTATGAGAAAGTAGGAATAAATGCATATGGTAAAAGAGGCTGGATAGCTTCCATCCGAATGCACATACTCTGGAGATCCTACTTGTGACCTTGGGTACCTGCCGTTTGGGAACATGGAAATGGAAAACGGCTGAGCATAACGCCCAGTGCACGGATATACTATAAAGCATAGAAACATAGAGTATGAAAGCATAAAAGAGCATATAAGGCATGAAAAGCATGAAAAGCAGCGGAAATGAATAAGTCTTGGGAAACCTAGATGTATGTCATGTTTACTGGTTTTAGTTCTGAAAACATAGCTTATGTTACTTATGAAAATATGTATTATTTAATATACCAAAAGCCAATATAAGTCATGAGGTCAACAACGTGCATGAATACTTGGAGGGGTGACCTCGTCATGTAATTAGAGGGGATGCCTCTAATGAAATGGCAATGGGTAGGAGGGATCAACTCCTTGTGAAGGATGCAAGGCACACACCATATTCACCATGAAATCCTGACTGACACTATAACTAGGATGCACCCATACGTCCCACATGATAATATAATAATAAAGGCCAAATAAATTGAAAGGGACGCCACGAGCTATCACTCCGCCGTGGTGAAGTCATAACACTAGTGTCTCTAGTGTTATGGTTATGGTATCTCCATAACTAGGTGAAACTGGCATGCATGTATATGGCTAAGGTAACTAATAAACATAAGCATTTAAATATGTAACTACCGGGGAAAACAGTTAGTTGCATACGCGAAATCCTAATAAAGGAAGAGGTTGTCCTTACTGAAGGACGGGAAATCCGTACCTTGTGTCCAGTAGAAGCTAACGGAAACGCTGAACAACCTACTCAGCCTTGACGGATAATACTACATAAGAATGGGAACGTGTATGAGTTGTCTGAATTACATGTGTTTGACTGGTTCTGTGTGTTCTTAGCTTATTATTCATGTTAAGTCATGTTTAAACTGTTTAAAGTGTTAACTGTAGTTATTCTTGTATTCTGCTGTTTATTATTCATGTAGTATGGTATTATAATACTTGTATTGTAATACTAAGTAACTTTCTAAAAATAGTAGGTTTCCATAAATAGTAAGTTTCTAAAATAGAAAGTTTCCAAAAATAGTAAATTTACATAATTAGAAATAAGCTGGATTATTAATAATAAGTAAAGTTTAATTAGTAAAATACAAGTCATGGTTCAAGTATTATAACTTATTAATTAAATAACTTGGTTAATTAATTAAACTATACATTATAAGAATTTAATTAAAAATAAATGTTTTAATTAAATTAAGCTAAGTAAAATACTTTAGGTTATACATGAAATATTAATTTTAATATTTAACCTAAATCATGTATTTAATTAAATTAAATAATCTAGAAATAATTTAAATAAACATATTTTCTTATTTTAATATTTTCCCGAAACCCGAACCCGTACTCGTGTTCCACATATAAGCCGAGCCAAACACAGTTGACAGTGGATACTTAGCCTAGCAGGTTGCCACTGTCCGAGTGGTTTACCCGCTGCCGAGCCACGGCTAGCCACCGCCCGAACCCTCTTCACACCGGCTCACAGCCGATTCACACCGGTTCGTGACCGGTTCCCACTGTTTTTGTTGTCCGATTCCCACTACCCAAAAGAAAAGTCCCACCAAGATCCTTATTGGTCTTGGTTGATACTCGATCCAAACCAACACCATACCCCGACTCGCGGTCGGGGTCTCTTGCCTTCGTCCGAGCTAAACCAACCCCAACCGAGCCTTTTGAGGGCTTCGGCTCTTGGTTTGTGGGTCTCGGCCGAACAACAAACACCAAAACACCCCCTTTAGTCATGATTTAATTAATCCCCGTGTTTTTATAACTTGTTTTTATGAAGAATTAAAATAAGAACATGAATTCAATAGAGAATTTAAAATGAAAAGAAAGGTTTGATTATACCGAACACGTGGAAGAAAAGGTTATGATCACGAACACGTATACACAAAGAATCAAGTAACAAAATCGTCCGGTTTGCTCTTGGTGGTGATTTATGGTCGGCGGCAAGAGAGGAAAATGAGGCAGGGGTGAACTTTTTCTGTAACCTAAATTATGACTAATAGTTCCCTGGTGTTTAGTTATTATTTGGTTAAACATGGGTCATGGGCCAAAGCCCGTCTCTTCCTTTCTTTCTTTCCTAGCCACGGCCTAAAGGGACCCCAACAGGGAACCCATAACTTTTCTAAGTTAAATATTATGTCGTGTACGTTCATGTTTTATTTATCGTGAATTTTATATGTCGTGATCGTAACACATTTATAATATATATATGTACATACATGTTATTTATTGTCGTGCGACGTGAATTATATTATAAATGGAAAGTTTAAATTTTATCGTATTTTCGTGTATTTACTGTTCATGGTATTTTAATGCGGGTTTTACATCTAATCCTCAAGGAAATGTCGCAAGCACTTCAGAAGATGGTAACACCCTGTGTTGTGAAGCAGCGATGGCAAATGAAGGCAGAAAGAGATTTATAGATGTATGGTTGTTTGATACGAGAGCTACTTTTCATATGACTGCAAGAAGAGACTGGTTTTATTAATATAAACCAATTGTTGGAGGCGGATTTGTGTGGATTTGCAATGATCATGAACTAAAGATCATTGGAATTAGAAGTATCATGGTAAAGATGCATGATGGTACAATTTGTAATATTCATAATATACGACATGTAGAGGGCTTAAAAAGAGTTTATTGTCCCTTGGACAATTGGATGATCTTGGTTGTAAGGTGGAAATACAAAACAAGATCATAAAAGTTATAAAAGGCGTGCTTGTAATTATGAAAGGAGAAAAGGTGGATGGAAATTTATACCAACTGATGGAAGGCATAATAGAAACATCAGCTGCTTCACATAATCTAAGCCATAAAGTTGCAGTAACATGGCATCGGAAGCTTTGACATATGTGTGAACAAGGAACGACGATTCTTGTTGAAATAAAGCTACTTCCTCGCCTCACAAAGGTTTCTTTACCTTTTTGTGAGCATTGTGTTATCAACAAGCAACATCGCTTAAGGTTTAAAAGATCAAATTCTAGAAGTGTTTTAGTTCTGGAATTGGTTCACTCTGATGTGTGGCAAGCACCAGTTCAATCCTTGGGAGGAGAAAAGTTTTTTGAATCCTTTATTGATGACTATTCCAGGAGATGTTGGTTGTACCCAATCATGAATAAGTCTGATATGTTTGAAGTTTTCAAAGTTTACAAAGTGCAAGTTAAACTTGATCCTGGAAAGAAGATCAAGTGTTTGAGGACGGATAATAGAGGCAAATACACTGGTTATGAATATGATACTTTTTGTAGGCAAGAAGGAATCAAAAGGTAGCTCACAACGGCATACACTCCTCAGCAAAATGGAGTGGCATGACAGATGAACTGAACCTTGTTAGAAAGAGCAAGAGCAATGTTGGCAACTACAAGCTTGGAAAAATCATTCTGGGCGGAAGCAGTAAATACCGCATGTTATGTGATAAATCGTTCGCCTTCAACTGCAATTGAGTTGAAGACACCGATGGAGATATGGACGGGAAAGCCGGTCATATATTCAGACCTTCATATATTTAGAAGTCCTATGTACGTGATCTATAATTCTCAAAATACTACAAAGTTGGATTTGAAATCTAGAAAGTTTTTGTTGACGGAGTAAATGGGAATCTCTTGTGGGAGCCCCACTGCCTACAAAGTAATCATCAACAGGGAAGTTGTCTTCACAAAAGACAAAATTCAAGAAAATGAAGAAGGTGATAGCACTACAAGAGAAACTACATCAATATAGATGGAAAATCAATTCCAGTCGAGTGATTCTTTTGAAGTAGCACCACAACACGAGGAGAAAAGAAAACCAAGTCTCAAACTCTAGCTACTCGTACTCTTACTCGGGAAAGGAAACCTCCAAGGTGGCATTCAGATTATGCTATGGATATCAATGTTGCATATTGTCTTCTTACGGAGGAAGGAGAGTCGTCATCTCTTCAAGAATCATTGAATAACCCAGATGCTTCATTCTAGAAGGAAGCAATGTAGGAAGAAACTGAAGTTGTTCATAAGAATAACACCCGAGAACTAGTTCCACTACCAGGAGGTAGGAAACCCATAAGAAACAAAATGGGTGTGTAAGATTAAGAGAACGGATGATGATTAGGTGGAGAGGTATCGTGCAAGACTGGTGGTCAAAGGATATGCTTAGAAAGAGGGAATCGACTCAACGAAATATTTTCCCCTGTGGTCCAAGTGACAACTGTTCGGGTGGTTCTAGCAATGTGTGCTACATATGATTTACATCTAGAGAAGCTACATGTGAAAACTGTGTTTTTCATGGAAAAATCTAAGAATAAATTTATATGCTCCAACCAGAAGGTTTTAAAAAAAAGGAAAAGAGAACTTGGTTTACAAGTTAAACAAATATTTGTACCGTTTAAAGCAGGAGTCGTATTTTTGGTACAAGAGATTTGATTCTTTCATTAGGAGCCTTACAGACTGTATGCAGACCCTTGGGCATATTTCAAGAGGTTTTAAAATGATGATTTTATCATTCTATTTTTATATGTTGACAACATGTTGGTAGCAGGCCCCAACAAAGATCGTATCAGTAGATTGAAGGCTCAACTTGTTAAGGAAAAAGACTTGGGACCCACAAACAAGATTTTAGGGATGCAAATTCACCGAGATAGAGTTAGTAAGAATCTTTGGCTTTCATAGAAAAGCTATGTGAATAAAATATTACAAAGGTTCAACATGCAAGATTGTAAGTCAGTATCAATCCCGTTTCCTACTAATGCCAGGTTATCCTCCAAGATGAGTCCTAGCAGTGAAGAAGAGATTATTGAGATGTCTCGAGTACCGTATGAATCAAAAGTGGGAATTTTATTGTTCGTAATGATTTGTACAAGACCAGACATTGCACATGTAATGTGATTAGTGAGTCGGTACATGGTGGAACCTGTTAGAGAGCATTGAGAAACTGTGAACATGATCCTTAGATATCTCAAAGGAACCTCAGATATTGCATTATGTTTGGGGAATGGATCTTATTGTCAAAGGATATGTTGATTGATATTATGTAGGTGATGTTGATGGAAGCAAAATAATCATCAGGTATGTGTTCATAATTTCTGGGGGAACAGTAAGCTGAGCTTAAAAACTATAGTCAATTGTGGCTATGTCAAAAACAAAAGCAGAATATGTTGCAGTTGCTCAAGCCAGCAAAGAAGCAGTACGATTGAAGATGTTACTAGAGAAGCTCGAGCACAAACAAGAGAAAATTACTCAATTTTGTGACAATCAGATTGCCTTGTATCTTGCAAGGAATCCAACTTTTCATTCAAAGACAAAGCATATACGAATTCAATATCACTTCGTTTGTGAGAAAGTAGAGGAATGAACCGTGGATATGCAAAAAATCCATACTGATGATAACATGGCAGATTATCTGACGAAAGCAATCAATGGTGACAAGTTTATATGGTTCTGATCCTCATGCGGCCTAGCAGAAACGTAAGCAACATGAAAGTGCAAGGAAGGATAACGACGTGAAGATTAATTGGGCTTCAATGAAATCTTCAAGTGGGAGATTGCTAAAAGATAAACAAGATACATTGTATCATAGATGGATAAGAATCTTGCATAACAACTTGGTATTGCAACTTGGTTAGGCAATTGTCATAGGTGAATTCATCAAGACTAGAAGTTTGCATATAAAAGGCAATGAAACTTGCTCATTTCATCCCATCCTATTATTTCCTTTATCCTACTAGTTCTTGTGTGTGTGAAGTATAGAGAGTTGGTTTAGTATCTCCTGAGTACAAGAGATAGTATCCTTGTAATTAGGAAGAATCTGTAATCCTAATTTCTACATAGTGAAGTATCTTTCCTTGTTCGTGCGTTTTACCCTAATGAAGTTTCCATGTTTAATCCGTGTGTATCTTTTATTACATTTTATATTTAGCTCTGGGTTTAAAGTGTGCTGTCACTTTTCTCAACAGAAGTATGGGCCACATGTCAAACATAAGTCGTCGGGTTTAAAGACAAGGACCACCTGCAACAAATTGACACACAACAATCAACATCTCTCATAGAGATCCTCAAAGTTTTTCATTTTCAAATTTACTAAAAATTTCAATTGGGATGAACCAATAGTACCCTTAAGTCTGAATGTAAGAAAACATGTACATATGATAACGCATAAAATCTTACATGACCAATGAATATTTATAAGAAGAACTGAAGAAGGATATAGGAACTAATGAACCAAAAATTAGACAATCAAATATATAAAGCTAAAACTACCTTTATGCGACATATTTAAGTGTGAACAACTTAATAGCACATCAGGTAGCTAGATCAACGCTTGATCCTTCGCCAAAGCAAGCACATTGAATTCACCAAGCCATCAAAACCCACTAACCAAACCAATAAAATATAAACATACCGACAACATAAGATGGTGGTAAGGAAGACGACGATGGTGATTAGGTTTATGGTGGCGGCATTACGAGTGAGTTTATGGGTGTATACATAATTTTATTTTTTTGTAACATATAAACAATTTAAATCTTGCTAAAGATTTTTTGCCAACATTGTTTTTAGATGGCCGATCGTCTGAAAATTAGGGGCTTACCTTACAATGACAACCAATTATAGCCTAAATTATTAAACACTTCAAAGATAGAATCAACTTTTCACTTTTGAAGGTTGGCAACCATTTGCTTCAAAAATAGTTTCCTTGTTGTTATTGAATGAATCATGATTATGTAATAAAATTTTCAACAATTTCATAATTAGGTCATTTTCAACTTTCAAGAAAAGTTGGTTTTTGATTTATAGGCAATGTTTTAAAAACCATTTCGAACCGGCCGGTTTAACCGGTTCAATCGGGGACCAGAGTGATGATCGGGCCGGTGTGGGCCGGGTTTTCGCTAAAATTCGAACCGGATCAAACCACCGGTTTTTAGTCAACCCGGGTCGAACCGCCAGACCGAAACCGGCCGGTTCAACATATACGAAAGGAAAATAAAGCGATCTAACATCATAAAATGAAATTTGACAAGTTTCATGTGGTCAATTATTGTGTTTTGCTCTGATGTGTTTGCATGATGACGATTCATTTATACAGGGATGAATAATGGATCGCGGTGTATGAAAATGAGATCCATCGATGTATTTGATGACCACCGATGGATAATAAGAATGAATGTGAGATACTGAGATTCCGCTTATGTGAGATGATAAGTCAAAGATATTGGGAAATGAATTTGTAGCTGGGAAATGAATTTGTAGCTGTTGTGCAATAATGATAAGTCAAAGATGTTGATATATAGTGGTCATATGCACAGTATTGAAAACAGTGCTTTATGGAATGATTTCTTTTAGTTAATATATATCTGTGAAATGGGTGGATGTAAAAAAAACAAGACTAATATTAGTAGTTATATATGTGTGAAATGATTTCTTTTAGTTAACTGTGGGTAAACTTTCTTATAGCATGAAATCGGTTTGACCCGACGGTTGAACCGGTAACTCGGTGAACCGGTAACTCGATCGGGCTATTTAAAAAACCGGGTTTTAAAACATTGTTTATAGGTAGTATAGATCCCCTAGTTTAAGGCCATATTATTAGTAATCTCATGTGTGTAATTTTCATAATAAATACTAAAGAGATGTGTGTGTGAATTGTACTTGTAGGTGCGTGCAATTAAATATCCTAGATTTTGAGATAGTAGGAGGGTAAACTTTGATGATATTGTGATGCTTACTTTAGGGGAAGTGAGATAAACATCTATTTCCTAATCAAAACTATAGGTGGCAAAACGGACGGGTGACGTAGGTTTAGTAATGGGAACAATTTGGATATAAGAGTATCAAACTGTCAAAGAAGTAATCTTATACTTGTTTTTTTTTAATATTTTGATTTGAGTACAAAATCACATGTGTGATTTTATACCAAGTTTTATAGAACATTTAAATTTATCTTATTTCAACAGACTACATAGTACTTACAAAAAGTTGATCCAAAGATGTCAATAACATGCGAATGTGTTCAAGCCGTTGAGTTTGATATTCAGTTTACCATGTTGAAGCGTTTGAGGTTCAAGTACACTATAAAGATTTGCTAAAAGATTTGATCCAACTGATGATGTGTTAGGTTATTGAACTTGTGATATTGTTATCACTGAATTTCATTGTATGATTAGGTTGTAGGTACCTTATGTACATACGAGTGATGATTATTTAACTGATATTAATTTGTGGATCTTAGGTGCTTTTGTTTAAATACTATCTTATATGGAAAAAAGACAAATTTAAGTCATAAGCCTTTTTTGTTGCTTTGTATGTTGTATATATGGTAAATGACATGTGATTTTACCTCAAATTACTTGTAACTTATGTATGTTTTTAGAGTGCTTCATGTGAAAAGATATTTGAGAGAAGCGTTTGAAGTTTGAGTACGCCACGATCATATCGTTAGAAAATTTAAAAGTGCTTTATAAGATTTGCACAAAATCACATGTGATTTTTACTTATTTTTTAACATTTAAATCTATCTTATTTTACTTAGTTATATTAATGACAAGAAGTTGATCGAAAAATATATTCAATGGAACAAGTCTGTTATTATGACTATTTTAATTTCTTGCTTATAAATAAAGGTACTATAAATATTGAGGTAAATCACACGTGATTCCTACATGAATCACAAGTGATTTTATGCATGAATACATGTGTTTTTGCAGTACTTTTATACTTGACTTTATAATATGTTTATTACACATCATATGTTTTGTATTTTGTATATTTTTTATGAATTTCGATTATTGTGTTGTGTGTTAAACTCAAATATAATATAAATAATAAAGAATTTACTATTCAATAAAAGGAGGAATCAATGTATTTAAGTAAAAGGGGCATTTTGTATATTCAATGAACATTATATAAAATGATTTAAAGAATAATACTGAAAAATGAAAAGTAAATTTAAAACAAAAATTCTCAAGCACATATCAATGTCATATTTGAAATTTAACGAACAAGTTTTTTTGTTATACAAATTAGTCTTTTACGACAATGTGTACATTTCTTTTTCGTCTCCACTTTAACTTTAAGTGATTTTGTTTCAAATAATCTTTTGAAATTTGAATCATGACAAATTGATCAAAATCACTTTATAATAGATAGGAATTAAGCTTTATGGATCACGACAGAGCTAAATATCAATAAAATCAGCTTTAATGTTTAGAATTTTTGAAGCCTTTAAAAAATTGAAGGCTTTATACGGTCGAGCACCCCGTACATATTCAAAACTAGTTGTGGTGAGGTTAGTTGTACATTTTAATACTAAGTAATTAGAGTCAAGCAACTAATATCATTAAAGTATTTATGTTAGTTTACATAACATAATTGCATGTTGTAAACTTATCATAATTTATTCAAGTGTGAATGCCAATTTATAAATGGACCATGTTTGTTGCTTTTACTTTCATATAACAAAACATAAAGTATGAACTTTTGAGTGTGTGTTTCAGATTAATAGATTTGTTTTTCATTTTTTTTATTTGAACAACAAAAAGTTTGCTACTTTCTAATCATTAATTATTTTATACGTAGTAATACGCTATTTTATTTCTAACATAGACTTATTAAATTGAACCGTTTGGAACATATTTTTTAATGTCACATTTTAGCGTTCAATTCTAAAATTTTAAGTTATATGCTTCTTTGAACACATATATACGAACAATTTTATGTTATTGGTCACATAAAAAATACAATAGTTTTATAAAAAATAGAGCTTGAATGTTGGTGGTGAAAAGAGTTAAAAAGTATTTACTCTAAGAAGATCGATATACGTCATGATGAAGTTTTTGTAATAAAAATAACTAAACCATATATTAAAGATTTAAAGGTACATAGGTACAAAAAGGGTACAAAAAGTTCGAGGCGTGCACAAGCCCCTTGATCTCTGTTTGTCTACGATTTTTTAATTCCTATTGCTAACTAATATTCATCTTATCAATAATTAAGATAAATAAAAAATAAAACTAACTGTTTTTTTTTTTGGGTAAATGACATATAAATATAAAGTGATTGAAACACTTTTAAAATTAAATGAGACGCTCAAATGTACACACAGTTGAAACTGTATTTACCGCACAATTATTTAATGTTTTTTTTGAAATGTCATAATCAATTTTTCGATTGTACAAATTATCTTCTCATAAAAATATATTAAACTTAAAGATCATTTATTTTCTTGTATAAAAAGGTATCCACTATTCACAATTTAAATTTATTGAAAAATAAAGTATACGGGTAACAAGGATATCCGGTTGGGCTTCCTACATTTGGGCTTTATGAAAATATATTTACTTGATCTCCTTCAAGTCTTCTTCATTATATCATGGCGGGTTTGTGACGTATAAGCTTATTAAATATTACTAACGGACCGTTTGTTTCAAGATTTTAAAATTCTGGAATTCTAATATCTAGTAAATTAGAATTCCCAAGAATTTAAAATTCTAGAATTTAAAATGCCTAATCCTGTTTGGTTGACAAAAATTTGTAATAGTTTTAACGAATAAATTTTTTTCAGACAAATTTTTTTATTTAAAAGAGTAAAAATAAAATGTTCACTTTTTATATAAATTTTATAAAAAAATTTATAGAATGTTTTTATAAAATTTATATAAATTGTAAAAAATATTCTATTTTATAAAAAGAGTTATAAATTTTTTATATAAATCTTATAAATTTTTTTATAAAAAGATCATTAAATTTTATAAAAAATTTATATAAATTTTATAAAAAAAATTCATTAAGTTCTATAAAAAGTTTATATAACCTTTTATAAAAAATTTATATAAGTTTTATAAAAATATTTATATAAATCTTATAAAAATTTCTTAAGAATTAAAAATCGAATTTTAACTTTTTATATATATTTTATAAAAAAATTTATATAGTTTTTTTAAAATAATTTATAAATTTTTTTTATAAATTATATAAAAAATTTATTTAAAGTTTATAAAAAATTTATATAAAGTTTATAAAAATTTTATATAAATTTTATAAAAAATTAAATAAACTTTATAAAAACTTATATAAATTTAAAAAAATATATATAATTTTATAAAAAATTTCAATAATTTTTTTATAGAATTTATATAAATTTTGTAAAAAAAATTCTATAAATTTTATTAAAAATTTCTATAAATTTTATAAAAAAAATTCTATAAATTTAATTTTTGCTACTGTATTTAAAAGAGTAAAAACCGAAAAAATAATTTTTATATAAGTTTTTAAAATTTTATAGTTTTTTATATAAACATAAAAACCCGAATAAAAATTATTAGAAAAAAAGTTTATAAAATAAAATTTTCAAGTAAATTAAAATTCCTCACTTTTTGGAGTAATTTCAATATCCTTCATTTTGGGAATTCGGGGAATTTAAAATTCCTTCGTTAGTCATACCAAACACAATATTTGGAGGAAATTAAAATGTTAAAATTTTGAATATCCCCCAATATCCTCCAATATGCTCCAACCAAACGGCACCTTAAGAATTACTGTAATTACTATGTTAGCTCTTGTCTCGGGCATGGATGGACCTTAGTGGAGACCGGAGAGAGCTACGGCCCTCCCAAAACTTCGATGTTTTACTTATATGTGCTTAAAGGAAATACAACTTTGGCTCTCCCAAATTAATTTACACAACACTATGTCATCCCGATAAATTCACCCAAAATCTGTCTATGGTCTCAGGCAATCATCTTGAGCGAACCATTCTCAATACCCCCTATCGTTCTTAACAAGTCTGCTATTATCTCTAACACATATACGGGCTGTGGTTCCTGTATGTTGCGTTGGTTTTTGGTCAAAGCTCATATGCAACATTTTGTAATCAAAAAACATAGAATGATTGAATGAACACAGCAGAAACATGGCCAAAATGTGATCGAACCCTCTCGCCAAACTTATAGATCCTCGTCTAATTGCAATCGGTCCAGATAGTCAGATAGTCAGATACTATACTAATCTATTTGTTCTTTGTAATTTGCTCTCACTACAACAAAATGCCTGTTTAGGGTCGGTAGTTTTTAGGATCGAAAATTTCGATCCTAAATAGAGGGTGGGGCCACAAATTTTCAACCTAAAATGGCTGGTCAAAAAGGTGGTGGGGTCCTCTTTTGACCCTAAATTTTTAACTATATTTTAATATAAAATATATTTTTAATAATTGAAAATAATTTTAAAACATTTTTTTTAAAGTTAATATTTTATGGTCGAAAATTTCGACCCTAAATTTTTAACTATATTTTAATTTATTTGTGTAATATAAAATATATTTTAATAATTAAAAAACAATCCAAAAGTTTATATTTTTTATATGGTAAAATTTTAGGGTCGAAATTTCGACCCTAAATTTAGAATTTTCAAAAAATTTCACGAATTTAAAATTTCATACCAAAATTAAAAAATCCGCGGTTTATATTTAGGGTCAAAATTTCGACCCTAAATTATTAAATATATTTTAAAAATTTTCTTTTAGTCTGACTCCTTTTAAAATATTAGAGGTGAGATCTATGAAGAATCACATCTCAAAAAAGAACAAAAGAATAAATCTCATCCATCCATCTATCCCTCATCCAATAGCTATAATACAATCCACCAATTACATTTAAACACCTAAAGCTCACTTTTAATTTATTTTTTCTTTCTAAAAAAAACACACACATTCTCTCTACTTTTTCTCTCTACACAAAACCCCACATACCTCTCAATCATTTCGCCGGAAAATCAAAAACCTCATCGGAAATCCCACTTGATCACCAGAAATCATAACCAGTCATCGAAAGTCACAAATGAACGTTATTGTCGTTGATCTTCTTGTATTTTCGGAATATTTATGCTTCATTTTTGGTTTGTTATAATTTGTTATAAAATAAAATATATTATATAAATCTGTTCATTTATAGATCATGTCATCATGTGAGTTATAAAGATAAAAGTACCGTATTCAGATTGTTGCAAAATCAACAAGTGTCAATTGATTGACGATGTTATCCATTTCGCGATATCTTACTATATAGACGTAATTCACATTTATATTCGGTTTAGAAATGTGTCATGTGCATCCGAGTCATCTATTGACTTACATTTTATTTTAACAACTCTGTCGACGTGCATTCAAAATTTACTAAAAAAATAAGTTTATGGGTGTCTATCGATTTGATTTTCGCGTTTTTCAATTTATTCATTTCACGATTAATTTGAGTACTTTAAATCCACTATTCGTAATTAGTATTGGTAATTATTTTTTTGATCTTTAACATAATACAGTACTTATTTTTTATATATGTTTAATCATTGTTCATTTTTTTTCTCTTATTACATACAAATTATTTAGGTAGCATGGTTTTATTTCGTATTTTATAAGTTGAACAATTTAAAAAAAATAAGAGTCTCGATTGATGTAAATTTATTTATTAGAAACCAATAAAATTGATGTTAGAATAATTATTACATGTAATGCAAATAAAATCAGATATAATTATCATCGAATCACATGTAATTCAAGCAAAATTACATGTGATTCAAATAAAATCACATGTAATTGATAAACCAATTTGTTTTAGATATTTTACATGAATGACAACATAGATTTTTAGATTGACATAATTAAATGTGATTTAAACAAAATCGCATGTAACACAAGTAAAATCACATGTAATTATTACTGAATCACATGTAATTCAAGCAAAATTACATATGATTCAAAGAAAATCACATGTAATTCATAAGCGAATTTATTTTATATCTTTTACATGAATGACAACATAGATTTTAATATATTGATAGAATTACATGTGATTTTTATAAAATCACATGTGATTTAAACAAAATCACATGTGATTTATCTAAAGTGAATTTGTGAGAAACATTTATGGTTTCAAAATGCTTGAATCACATGTAATTATCACCAAATCACATGTAATTCAAGCAGAATTATACGTGATTAAAAAAGTCACATGTAATTAAGAAGACAATTTATTTTATATATTTTACATGAAAGACAACTAATATTTTTAATATATTGACAGAATTACATGTGATTCAAATAAAATTACATGTGATTCATCTAAAGTGAGTTTGTTAGAAAAAAATTAAGGTTTCGAAACTAAATCATAGCTAATGCAAGCTAAATCACATGTAATTATCATCGAATCACATGTAATTCATGTAAAATTACATGTGATTCACAAAATCACATGTAATTCAGAAACCAATTTGTTTTATATATTTCGATATCTGTATGAAAATGCAACGATCATTTGGACATCGTAGTAGCTAAAATCCTATTAAAGGGCGGGTTTTACAACCATCATGCACCACACATTGCAAGAAAGAAGACACAAACTATGTTTGACAAAATATCTACTACATTAGCATTTATGTAATACCTGCACACAATGACGAAACTTAAGCATTTATTTTGAAGTGATCGAGTTATTTTTTACATGTCAAAATAAAAATTAGGCATTAACTTTTAAAAACAAAATGCATAATATTTACAATACTTGTCACGATATTTGAAAGGCTAATCTAACTGTTCAACAAAATGTGTTCAAGTTTGGTTACTCCACAAGCTTAAAAATAGTCTCCCACTACACACTCTTTGAATTCATCAATTTCCTACACTAATACTTTTACATAAGCATTAGCTTTCTTACTGTAAAATGATTCACACATCTCTGTTTTTCAACTTATGTCACCTTAGACATATATTTTATTTTCCCCTCAATATTTAACACATTTAATATACTACAATCAAACTTGATAGGCTTTTTTTTGTCAAATTGCAGGTTAACAAATCAGGTGGTTAGTTTGTGGTGTTTCATTAGATCAATTGAAATGTCTATTTGGTACGAAACACATGACTGAAATTGAAGAAATAGATGACCAACACTCCACTCATAAAGCGCTTACATCTGGTCATTAACCATGGCGATGGAAGAAAACCACGGTGGCGGGGTTTGATTTGAAGTGTGTATGTGTCTGTAAGACTGTAACATGTGGGTAAGGTGCGACCGATGGTGGATGGCATTGGTGGGATGCGACAGCGGTGTTGCAAAGGTGGTGGGTAGGTGGGTAGGTGTGTGGGAGTTTGTAACAGTAGGGAATGGGTGGTTTGGTAGAAATGAAAAAGATGAAAGTGACCTTGTGAATTAAATTATGTTAGTGGAAAGTGAGAAAAATACTAAACCGTCCTTCCTTATTAAATTACCATCGTAAGATTAGTTTTGAAATAGATGGTTTGGATTGATTCTTTTATACTTTTTTTGTTGACTATTCCTTATTTAATATATGTATATATTTAAATTTTAAATATATGTTTTTATTCAATGGTAATGTGTTTTAATTGCAAAAGATATTTAAATTGTAAAAAATTTTAAATGGTAATGTGTTTTAATTGCAAAAAATATTTAAATTAAAAAATTCGCGGTTTATATTTAGGGTCGAAATTTCGACCCTAAATTATTAAATACATGTAATACGATAGCATATTGACTCATATCATGTAATACGATACCCTATTGACTCATATCATGTAATACGATACCCTATTGACTCATATCATGTAATACGATACCATATTGACTCATATCACGTAATACGATACCACATTGACTCATATCATGTAATACGATACCCTATTGACTCAAATCATGTAATACGATACCATATTAACTCATATCATGTAATACGATACCCTATTGACTCATATCATGTAATACGACACCCCATTGACTCATATCATGTAATACGATACCATATTGACTCATATCACGTAATACGATACCACATTGACTCATATCATGTAATACGATACCATATTGACTCATATCATGTAATACGATACCCTATTAACTTATATCATGTAATACGATACCCTATTGACTCATATCATGTAATACGATACCCTATTGACTCATATCATGTAATACGATACCATATTGACTCATATCACGTAATACGATACCACATTGACTCATATCATGTAATACGATACCCTATTGACTCATATCATGAAATACGATACCATATTAACTCATATCATGTAATACGATATCCTATTGACTCATATCATGTAATACGATACCCTATTGACTAATATCATGTATTACGATACCCTATTGACTCATATCATGTAATACGATACCACATTGACTCATATCATGTAATACGATACCCTATTGACTCATATTATATAATACGATACCCTATTGGCTCATATCATGTAATACGATACCCTATTGACTCATATCATGTAATACGATACCATATTGACTCATATCACGTAATACGATACCACATTGACTCATATCATGTAATACGATACCATATTGACTCATATCATATAATACGATACCCTATTAACTCATATCATGTAATACGGTACCCTATTGACTCATATCATGTAATACGATACCCTATTGACTAATATCATGTAATATGATACCATATTGACTCATATCACGTAATACGATACCACATTGACTCATATCATGTAATACGATACCATATTGACTCATATCATGTAATACGATACCCTATTAACTCATATCATGTAATACGATACCCTATTGACTCATATCATGTAATACGATACCCTATTGACTCATATCATGTAATACGATACCATATTGACTCATATCACGTAATACGATACCACATTGACTCATATCATGTAATACAATACCCTATTGACTCATATCATGTAATACGATACCATATTAACTCATATCATGTAATACGATACCCTATTGACTCATATCATGTTATACGATACCCTATTGACTCATATCATGTAATACGATACCCTATTGACTCATATCATGTAATACGATACCACATTGACTCATATCATGTGATACGATACCCTATTGACTCATATCATATAATACGATACCCTATTGACTCATATCATGTAATACGATACCCAATTGACTCATATCATGTAATACGATACCATATTGACTCATATCACGTAATACGATACCACATTGACTCATATCATGTAATACGATACCATATTGACTCATATCATGTAATATGATACCCTATTAACTCATATCATGTAATACGATACCCTATTGACTCATATCATGTAATACGATACCCTATTGACTCATATCATGTGATACGATACCATATTGACTCATATCACGTAATATGATACCATATTGACTCATATCATGTAATACGATACCATATTGACTCATATCATGTAATACGATACCCTATTAAGTCATATCATGTAATAGGATACCCTATTGACTCATATCATGTAATACGATACCATATTGACTTATATCACGTAATACGATACCACTTTGACTCATATCATGTAATACGATACTATATTGACTCATATCATGTAATACGATACCATATTGACTCATATCATGTAATACGATACCCTATTGACTCATATCATGTAATACGATACCACATTGACTCATATCATGTAATACGATACCATATTGACTCATATCATGTAATACGATACCATATTGACTCATATCATGTAATACGATACCATATTGACTCATATCATGTAATACGATACCATATTGACTCATATCATGTAATACCATACCATATTGACTCATATCATGTAATATGATACCCTATTAACTCATATCATGTAATACGATACCCTATTGACTCATATCATAAAATACTTTGTTAATATTTTATATAAATAATTTAGTAATTATAAACTCTATTTATTAATGTTTTAAAACATTTTAAAATTAAAATTATTCTAGTTTTGAAATTTACTATTTTAAAACGTAATTATTGTAATTTAGAAAATAAATTTAATAAATAAAATATATTAGTCATATTTATTAATATTTTATTTAAATAAAATAATTTGTTAATATTTTATATAAATAATTTAGTAATTTATAAACTCTATTTATTAATTTTTTAAAACATTTTAAATTTAAAATTATTCTAGTTTCGAAATTTAGGGTCGAAACTTTCGACCCTAGACTTGGCACCAAAACTTTAATTTTCAAAAATTTTCACGAAAATTTTAAAATTCCATACCAAAATTAGAAAATTCGCGGTTTATATTTAGGGTCGAAATATAGGGTCGAAATTTTCGACCCTAAATATTAAAATTATTTAGGGTCGAAATTTTCGACCCTAATTTTCGACCCTAAATTCTATCCACAATTAAAACAAACAAACATCATTCATCATCCATCTTCATTAATAAAAAACGGGAGCACCTCTCATCCCATTCAACATCATTCATCATTCATCATTCCCATTGTCTTATCATCACCACCACCGTCTCATCCCACCACCACCGTCTCATCCCATCATCACCGTCTCATCCCACCACCACCACCACCACACTCGCACACGAGCACTAATTATGTTTTTTGTTTAATTTCGGATAAGGTAATTCAATTCTGGTTTAATTTTTGTTCTATTAAATTTTTTTATTTAATAATTTTTTATTTATTAATTGTGTTTACTTATTATTCTAAATGTGATAGCAACCACCCGCCACCACCGCCATGGCAGCAGTAACAACCAGCACCGCCGACGGCAGCAACTGTAGCCACCACCACCACGGCAGCATCGTACTTATACTAAAGGTGGGTGTTTTTTGTCTTATATTAAAACGCATGAGCTAATTTTTTGTTGTTTTTGGCTTAATTGATTTTGTGTTATATTTAGGCTTAGTTGATTTCGGATTATATTTAGGCTTAGTTGATTTCGGCTTATTTAGGTTTAGTTGATTTAGGCTTAATTGATTTCGCTTAGTATATATATATATATATATAGTTGATTTCGGCTTAATTCTTTTAGGCTTAATGGATTTCGGCTTATATATGGCTTAATATTTATTTAGGGATTTCGACTTATATATATATATGCACGAGTTTAATTTTTTTATATGTTTATCGTAGCCAAGACCCGAGTCACAGCCGAGAACCGAATTCCCGAGTCACAGTCGTATAAAAGGTAATGTTTTTTTTTGAAATTGTTTTAGTGTTTGTTTCAAATTAGATAAAATCTCGGAAATCAACTAATTTAGATTTTTTTATTTTATGTTTGTGTTTGGTTAGCACCGGGACAGTCGGGACAACTTCCTCATCCGGACCTTTTTTTCTATCTTTCTATCTTTGTTTATTTCAGCCGTGACCGAGGTGTGTAATTAATATTATGCGTATGTTTATTATATTATATATTGTTAGTCTTTTGTAGTAAATACTTTTAGGATTGTTTTAGGATTCTAGTCGATTAATTTTGGAAAAGCCCCGTCCGAAATTAATCAACCTTAGAAAACCCGTCCGAAATTAATTTATTAGAAATTAACTTCGGAAAGTCCCCAGTTTTGGGACTGCTTTTTGAATGTTTTGTCTCATTTAGGATATGAATGCGTTTAAATGTGTAAATTTTTATGAATTTGTGTATTAGCATTAACCGGTCCATGAAATTGTGTGTTCATGTACTTGTTATATTACAGATGGCGTGTGTAGGTGGTAGATCACACGGTGGGGATGCTGGTGGTACTCCACCTAGACGACCTACAAAGTCCGTACCTGGCAATTGCGAAAGTAAGAAATTGTGATTTATTTTTATTTTATGTCAACTCTTATTGTTAATTTTTTTTGCTTGAATTTTCACGAATCAATAACTTCAATAACTAATCTTTGCAGGTGACCCGATACCACATATGGTTACGGTTAATACGAGCCTAAGGATGGCGCATAGGGCGCATGGAGGACTTCTGCCAGTTTCATTTGATATTTATGATCTTAATAGCTTCCATCCGTTAGGCAATCATGCTGCGATGTTGAGCTCTCTGATGGGGGAAACAGTCCGACAACTTCCACATGCTTGCGAGTGGGAAGAGATACCATTGCACCTCAAAACCCATATCTTTCCTACGCTTGAGGTATTAATTGTTTGCGTTACATCTAGTCTTATTAACTGTTTTGGTTGAAAATTGTTTGTTTATTTAAATGCATATGTTTACATGTAGACCTATTTCAACCTGACGGGTTGGTTGGATAGTCGTGAAAGTGTGACTTATGACGGGAAAACTGTGAGACCCCCAAAATCTGACATGGAACAACTAGGCAACAAGGGGGTAACACGTCATAGTACAAGAAACAATGAATTACAGTTCATACAAAGATGACGAAATAAAAACATGTACATTACATCATAAAAGGTCAGAGTTTTTAAACATAGGTCCCAGAGTTTTAAAAGCGGAAAATTATATTATTTTGTCTCGATTTATAACAATAAGTTGCCCAAAAGATTGAATAAACTTCTGATAGTTTATATAAAACAAATCTTTCAAAAGCATCACAGAAATCTCCAAGCTGCGATAATATCCTGCGGGCTCCCATCCAAGCAAAGCTAAGTAATAATACCCATGTAAAATCGTCAACATAAAGTTGAGTTATATTCATAGGTTTAGCAGTAAAGGTGTGGAACATAAACATTCAGTTGTAAAACAATTAGTGTGGAGTATGGTTATATACGTCAACCACAGTCCGAAACCATTATTATTGCTGTTCAGTTCATGAACCGAAGCTTAACTCAATGTAAGTTCCTCTAGGGAGTATTCAGCCTAAATACTCAAGTAAATAAACGAATATCAGTGCATCAAGGTACTTGAGACGAGGATTGTTAATCCTGATGGATCCATCCACAACATTCGCGCTTAGTACTCGAAATTAACGGTTCATGATCGGGAGAGGAAACTTAAGGCTAGACTAAAAAGCAATAATAATAATGAAAACCTGAAATCATACATGTTCTGGATAGCATACAAGTTCTGGATAGCATACAATTTTTAAATGGTTGTGTTCCACCATGTAAAATCTCACCCCGTGTTTAGAAACCATGTACAAGTAAAAAGGGGCTATGAACTCACCTTAGCCACGAGGTAAGTCAATCACGGTACTCAGCAACTGAGTAGAAACGATAGTGGTAGGCGATCACCGACGATATGGATGCCCGGGAAACACGAAAACCGCAACCTATCAAAATAAGGCGCGCGTTAAGACTCGAATTCAAATATCGATATGTACCAAATATAATATGACTCAAATGTTTCCAAAGTACTCATATTTCAAAACCAATGACACGAACCAAATGAATCCATCTATCCAACGTTACTCGTTTAAACACTTGTACACTTGAAAATGACTCGTCATACGACGCCAAGTCAACGCAAGTCAAACTATACTTTACCCTTATTTGGACCAGTAGCTAAGTCATTTATATAATGACTAAGCACTTGAATAAGTCATCATGTCTGATGATGAATACTCAAACTACGTAACACAAGCATTGAACTAAATGTCCAAAATTAAAAATAAGCAAGTACACTCCGAATGTACACACCGATCTACCCTATCTAGACTTGTCCGTTTTACATGAAAATTGGTGTCAAGGTCACTTATAACCTGTATAAGACCTCACCAAAATTTGAGCCAAGTTCAAACTTTAAAATCCATCAGCTCGACACTTTACTCGACTCCAAATTTGGGACAGATTTGTGCACTTGTTTTGTAAAACCGTTTAGACCGCTTTAAAAGTACAAACTCGAAAATCCGACTTTTGAAACCACTACTAGACTCATGAAACTCAGTTTGTAAACTTTGAAAACCAGTAGATACATTTATCTAACTAAGCCTAAAGTCCCCGAGAGTCGACCCAAAATCAGCCACAATTTCGGATTGTGCCGACTTGCGTCTCCCGGTACACGAAAACTAAAACTAGCATAACTTTTGACTCGTAATGACTTAGAAGCTCTATCTTATACCAAAACGACCGTCTCGGAAAAATCTACAAAAATTTCAAATAATATTAGTCTTTCACAGACCTTAAACCCACGAAAAATCTGTTTAATATCTGCTGTCCCAAAATAGCCTTTTAGAAAACAAGTCAAATCCATTTTCCAAGCAACACCACTCATTCCTATACCTATAGAATCATCATACTATCATACCCATCATCCAAACACTCCTAAAAACACTTGCATGTAAAATCTAACAAAATCAAAGATTAAAAACAAGACTTTTAAGGATTAAAATGTGATGATCTTACCAAAAACAATGCATGCAAGATGATTTAAACATCAATCCACCATGAAATCATAACTTTGTGAAAACTTGATGCATGTGTACAAATTTGGTATCAAAAGAATGGCAAGAACATTTAGGAATGGGTCTTGTTTTAGTTTTTGATGAATCAAGATGGATGGTGGTGAAATGGTGGTTGAAGGTGGCGGCAATAGGGTGGTGGTGGGAGGAGTTGGTGAAGTTTTTGATAAAAAATGCATGTATGTGTTTTAAAGTGGAAGAAATTTGATTTATATATGGCTAGTTAAGTGGAGGGACCTAAGTTGCCAATTTGCAAACTTTGGGACCTAAAAGAAATTAATAGTTTTAAAGGGTAGAAAATGGTTATTGGTAAATATTGAAAATATTTACAGGGCTCGGGTTTCGTAAAAATACTTTTCAAATGTTACAATGCATCATAAAAATGATTATACGATTTCTCGACACGAGTTAATACGTAATTAAAACGACATCATCGAAAATATTAATTATCGAAACAATCGATAAATAAACGTAATATTTTGGGCATCCGTCGGTATCGCGATCACTAGGAATTCTCGTTGTACATTGATTTAGAATAAACTCGTTGTAAAACGCACGCGGGTGATTTTAAATCAAAAACTTTGATTTAAATTAAATATGGAAAAATAAAATAAAAATTTTATAATTCCATACAAAGTACTTATCAATGATCAGAAAAAAATACTTAAAAAGTATAATTTAAAAATCTCAGGATTTACATATAGCAATACAAGAAAACGTAATACGTTGGAAAATGAAATAAGCACGAATAAAAGAATAAAATAATGTTGGGAAAGTACGGGTTCTCACAGTCTTCCCCCCTAAAGGAACTTTGGTCCCCAGAGTTCTCCTGAAAACAGTAGAAGATGCGAACAAGAGGAGGTACAAAGTGTAGAACAAAAATTCATTACTTCCCAGGTAATTTCCGTACCACGACGAATCTTAACGGTTAGAATTCACTATGCTTTAGTTTCTTAACTCCTTTTTGTATAACTTTTCAGTTTTGGATTAGAATAGCGATCTTTCAATACGGAGATACATCGAGAGATAGAGTTGTTGGAAATACGTGCGATAAACTAATAAGACTGAACACAAGAATCGCTTAAACATGCAAAGTGCGATAAAGTGAACCAAGATTGTAAATCAACAAGAGGCCGCAAGTCGTGCAACTGTAAAACGTGACAATCTTAAAATGTAAGAATCTAGTCACAAGCAAAATAGAAGGGAAAATGAATAACATACTATCATTTAAGATACAAGCTGTCAAAATCAGTTGTCTAGGATTTTGGTATTACTTTAAAACTTAGTTTTAAATATTTTCTTTATTAAAAGAAAATTTTACCAGGTGTAGTGATTAAAAATCAAACTCTATATAAAATGAGTGGGTAAACAGTTGTCAAATCTTTTTCTTGATCAGGATTTTCAAAGCAAAAGTAGAACAGTTCAAAATAGTTATCCTGATTGGCTTAAGAACTTTTAGGTGACTACATGAAATTATCGTTAAAACCCCAGGTTTATCGTTACCATTAAAAATCAGTTTTTTTTCCAAGTTATTTAGAATCATTGTTAGAAATTATAAATAATTTAATAATTTCATTAGGTTGACAGTAAAGTACAATATAATCAAATACTTTAAAAGATACGGCTTGATATCCTTCTTTAAATACTAGATATAAATTTGCCAAAGAGGATGTATAGATCCTGTACTTAACTTGAAACAGTTATTTTGGCAATTTAAACATTTGATAAACTGTATAAAACGTTCTTAAAAAAATTAATAATAATTTTTTTTAGAAATCCAAGAAAGTGTGTAAGATATCAAACGATAAACACGCAACAGTTTCTGGTTTTCAGAAAGTGACAGAGTAGCAAACGATTATGAAACGAATATCGATCAACAATTAGTATACAAGCAATAGCACGAGGGAATAAAACGGAAATTGTATCAACTCTTAACGAACATGATAGAATAGACGCGTTGATGATAAAAATAATAAGAAACAAAGGATTCTAGCAATAATTCACGAGTGTGGTTGTCATCACCACAACGGCTTGTTAAGTTCTCGGGGGTCGATACACGATCGAAGGAGAAAAGCCACACAACGAATTTCCGAATCACAAAAATTCTTAAGAAGTTTTTTTTATAGGAATTACAGTAAAATGAACAACATTAGCAATGAAAGACGAAATCAACACATAATTCACACGAATAAATTTCAAGACGACAAGGTCTAACACACATCATGACAATTACACGGAATCATCGTTCACGTCCAGTCATAAATCATTAATCGCGTACAGAGACGTTTCGAAGGTCTACCAAAAGAGATGGAGAAGGTCGATCGTTGTAGAGGCATAACAACGTTGAAACTTTCAAGTCTGGTATCAATGGTAAGAATTTAGACAAGTGGTAACGAAAATCGCATCGTGAGGATGATGAGGTAACAGGTAAAACAAAGGTCGTTGAGTAAAGAAATATGTGCTTGAAGCATGTTCTTTGTTCAAGAAAACATAATGGTTCATATGTGTAAGTCGCGAACAGTTGATACTCGCATAAGATGTAAAAGTTTTCAAAACTTTTATTTTATCTAACTTTTTAAGGAACAATATTAAAAAGTTGATTGTTGGTCAAAATATTTAAGGTGACTACTATTCGGCCTTGCATGGCTCCTTCTAAATTAAGCATAGGTGATCAGGCCATGCATAATTTAGGACTAGCAATGCGATGCTCATCTTCGTCAAACCAGTATTACAGGTCATATCATTTAAAATATGTATATAATGCCATTTGTAAAAACAGAAATAAAAATAGTTTATGAAACTATTCGCCAATAAGTTACTGGCTAGATATTTAATTCAACAATTATAATGTTACAAGGGTTCTTAACAAGACCAATGTAGAACAATGAGTGAGAATACATTGTAAAATTAATATAAATTAATTTTATAAGATAACATTCAATTATTTAAGAAAGCCTAAGTGAAACCTTTTGTAAAATAATTCGCAAACAAGACTAGTTTGAGTTTATATAAAGTAGCGAGTGGGTTACAAGAGGGAAATAAGGAGTAGTTCAAGACAGTCAACGAAATGGTTACAAGGTGATAAGGTTTCAAGAGGTTTAGCCGAAATCGTCAAGAAACACGTGTCATGATGGTAACGAACGATACGAAAGCAAGATCTTCAACCTCGGTCCAAATCAGTGGTACGATAGAAGCAAAGAAAGACAATGTAGAATGACAAATAAGTCATATGTAAAAGAAAGGATAAAGGAATCCGTATGTGCACATCGTGATTTATTTGACAATAATATACTTTTAAGAAAGTAGGGTATTAGTTAACAAATAGTACAATCACACCGAAAAGTTTCTATATTAGGAAGTTACCGAATTTCAAAAGTTCAAGATCTATGCACATGTATGACCGAACTCAAAGTTACTATTTTATACTGATTCAAACGCAATCCTTGTTTTTAGTTTGCAAAATATCATTAGTTAAAGTTTTACGAGTTCAAACGAACTCAAAAACGCTTCAATCCATGTTTTTAACTTCTATCAGTTTTGACCTGTTTAGTCAACTTTGACTTTTGGGTTTGACTAGACCAATTAACTCACTAAACGATATTCTAAGACTCAAAGTCTAATGCATTTCGATGTAAAGCAGTGTTTTGAACAACTTTCTAGTTTTACCCGAGACTTGAAACGTATTAAAAATGGACGAAAATGCCCTTGCATTAAATCTGTCAGCAAAATGATATTTTAGCATTATTCATAAAATTACTTCATAGATTTTACAATCTCAAATGAGGGTAACTTGCTCGATTTTAAAGTTTACTGGTCAAATTTTATGTCCTAAACGGACGTCTCAACATGTAGAAATATATATTTTTATGTCTAAAGTTATAAAAATATTTTCTCGGCACAGCTTGAAATTAAATCTAAATTTCACAGTAACTCAGAATTGATGTACACACAAGACTTGTGGATTCCATAAAGACGAAAGAGAATAAACCGTATAATTAATGATGTAAAGAAAACACAGTATGAAAATGGTTCAATAATGCCAACGGTAATCTGAGAGATAAAAAACGACGCATATTATCCGTGTCTTCGACTGCAAGATGCAATGCAGGAAGGTCTCTAGGCGGCGTGATCTTCCAAAATCACAAGACATACCGAGAAAGAAACAAAATATTAACAATTCATACTCCTGAGGCGAGGAGGTTAAATGAAAAAGGGAGGATACATGTAGGATCGTATTCTAAACAATTGTCACATAATAAATGACGATCATATGTTCAAGGTACAACGGATGTTGTAAGTCGAAGTCGAAACGTAGAATGGTCAATGAAATAAGATGTAATCCATGTACAAGTGTCGTGTAAAACTGTGGCGTAAAGGTAAATCAAGATTATGAAAACCCACAATATTATTCAGGTACTGATTAAAGGAATGCTTCGAGATGTGTGCATCACACGATGTCTTTTAGTCTTTCTGGGAGACACATTGAGCTACACAATGGTTTATAGACTAGACATTCAATCACGAACTGTCGGAAAGAAAATATGCGTATCTATATAGATATTTTAAGAGAATTAAACAATGAAAGCAACACGCACGGTAGTAAAATGAAAATCCGTAGTTTCATCGAAAACAACACTTTTTAATCCCGAACAATGGTATCTCGAGAGTATGCACAACATGTAACAGCGAGTCGAGAAAAACAGATGATTCAAAACGAACAAGTATATGAAGTTAGTCGTATCACACATAAATAAAATAGCAATAGTACTCAGAAAAATGAGTATGAAAAGTCGGCAGCATACGCGCTCTGATTACAAGTATGTAACGTCATAATAATGTAAAAATCATCGTAACCAGATCAGTTCACAAAAACAAGAATTCCAGAAATACAGTAAGAGCAGATGTAATCATAGTAATATTGAATGATAATCCATGAAGCACAAGGCTTTGAAAAGACATAGTAATTATCGTCATCAGGGTAACGTAATATTTCAACATGTAATCAGGAGAAGAAATACTACAACGATAATTAAAAGTAAATAATAAGGATTAGAGAGTTACCCGCGCAGATATCGAACAACTTTGGCAGATTCTGTGTTTGACACTTGGAAACAATAAAATATTTGAACTTTCGGTTATAGACTAAGTTTTTGAAAACGACTCAGTTCCCTATAACCATCGCTCTGATAACACTCTGTGAGACCCCTAAAATCTGACATGGAACAACTAGGCAACGTGGGGGTAACACGTCATAGTACAAGAAACAATGAATTACAGTTCATACAAAGCTGACGAAATAAAAACATGTACATTACATCATAAAAGGTCAGAGTTTTTAAACATAGGTCCCAGAGTTTTAAAAGCGGAAAATTATATTATTTCGTCTCGATTTATAACAATAAGTCGCTCAAAAGATTGAATAAACTCCTGATAGTTTATATAAAACAAATCTTTCAAAAGCATCACAGAAATCTCCAAGCTGCGATAATATCCTGCGGGCTCCCATCCAAGCAAAGCTAAGTAATAATACCTGATATTAAACATGTAAAATCGTCAACATAAAGTTGAGTGATATTCATAGGTTTAGCAGTAAAGGTGTGGAACATAAACATTCAGTTGTAAAACAAGTATTGTGGAGTATGGTTATATACGTCAACCATAGTCCGAAACCATTATTATTGCTGTTCAGTTCATGAACCGAAGCTTAACTCAATGTAAGCTCCTCTAGAGAGTATTCAGCCTAAATACTCAAGTAAATAAACGAATATCAGTGCATCAAGGTACTTGAGACGGGGATTGTCAATCCCGATGGATCCACCCACAACATTCGCGCTTAGTACTCGAAATTAACGGTTCATGATCGGGAGAGGAAACTTAAGGCTAGACTAAAAAGGAATAAAAATAATGAAAACCTGAAATCATACATGTTCTGGATAGCATACAAGTTCTGGATAGCATATAATTTTTAAATGGTTGTGTTCCACCATATAAAATCTCACCCCATGTTTAGAAACCATGTACAAGTAAAAAGGGGCTATTAACTCACCTTAGCCACGAGGTAAGTCAATCACGGTACTCAGCAACTGAGTAGAAACGGTAGTGGTAGACGATCACCGACGATATGGATGCCCGGGAAACATGAAAACCACAACCTATCAAAATAAGGCGCGCGTTAAGACTCGAATTCAAATATCGATATGTACCAAATATAATATGAATTAAATGTTTCCAAAGTACTCATGTTTCAAAACCAATGACACGAACCAAATGAATCCATCTATCCAACGTTACTCGTTTAAATACTTGTACACTTGAAAATGACTCGTCATACGACGCCAAGTCAACGCAAGTCAAACTATACTTTACCCTTATTTGGACCAGTAGCTAAGTCATTTATATAATGACTAAGCACTTGAATAAGTCATCATGTCTGATGATGAATACTCAACTCACGCAACACAAGCATTGAACTAAATGTCCAAAATTTAAAATCAGCAAGTACACTCCGAATGTACACACCGATCTACCCTATCTAGACTTGTCCGTTTTACATGAAAATTGGTGTCAAGGTCACTTATAACCTGTATAAGACCTCACCAAAATTTGAGCCAAAGTTCAAACTTTGAAATCCATCAGCTCGACACTTTACTCGACTCCAAATTTGGGACAGATTTGTGCACTTGTTTTGTAAAACCGTTTAGACCGCTTTAAAAGTACAAACCCGACAATCCAACTTTTGAAACCACTACTAGACTCATGAAACTCAGTTTGTAAACTTTGAAAACCAGTAGATACATTTATCTAACTAAGCCTATAGTCCCCGAGAGTCGACCCAAAATCAGCCACAATTTCGGATTGTGCCGACTTGCGTCTCCCGGTACACGAAAACTAAAACTAGCATAACTTTTGACTCGTAATGACTTAGAAGCTCTATCTTATACCAAAACGACCGTCTCGGAAAACTCTACAAAAATTTCAAATAGTCTTAGTCTTTCACAGACCTTAAACCCACGAAAAATCTGTTTAATACCTGCTGTCCCAAAATAGCCTTTTAGAAAACAAGTCAAATCCATTTTCCAAGCAACACCACTCATTCCTATACCTATAGAATCATCATACTATCATACACATCATCCAAACACTCCTAACAACACTTGCATGTAAAATCTAACAAAATCAAAGATTAAAAACAAGACTTTTAAGGATTAAAATGTGATGATCTTACCAAAAACAATGTATGCAAGATGATTTAAACATCAATCCACCATGAAATCATAACTTTGTGAAAACTTGATGCATGTGTACAAATTTGGTATCAAAAGAATGGCAAGAACATTTTAGGAATGGGTCTTGTTTTAGTTTTTGATGAATCAAGATGGATGGTGGTGAAATGGTGGTTGAAGGTGGCGGCAATAGGGTGGTGGTGGGAGGAGTTGGTGAAGTTTTTGATAAAAAATGCATGTATGTGTTTTAAAGTGGAAGAAATTTGATTTATATATGGCTAGTTAAGTGGAGGGACCTAAGTTGCCAATTTGCAAACTTTGGGACCTAAAAGAAATTAATAGTTTTAAAGGGTAGAAAATGGTTATTGGTAAATATTGAAAATATTTACGGGGCTCGGGTTTCGTAAAAATACTTTTCAAATGTTACAATGCATCATAAAAATGATTATATGATTTCTCGACACGACTTAATACGTAATTAAAACGACATCATCGAAAATATTAATTATCGAAACAATCGATAAATAAACGTAATATTTTGGGCATCCGTCGGTATCGCGATCACTAGGAATTCTCGTTGTACATTGATTTAGAATAAACTCGTTGTAAAACGCACGCGGGTGATTTTAAATCAAAAACTTTGATTTAAATTAAATATGGAAAAATAAAATAAAATTTTTATAATTCCATACAAAGTACTTATCAATGATCAGAAAAAAATACTTAAAAAGTATAATTTAAAAATCTCAGGATTTACATATAGCAATACAAGAAAACGTAATACGTTGGAAAATACAAGAAGCACGAATAAAAGAATAAAATAATGCTGGAAAAGTACGGGTTCTCACAAAAACATATGTAGTAGGAGAAAGAATAAAAACTGGAATTAACTGTAAGTTGAGGCTACTTTGGCGCAAAAATAAGAACAAGCTGAAGCCTAACTATTATTCTATCCATGAGTCGCCCGATGAGGCGGCACTTGTACTGCCCCCATCGTCTTCTACGTGGGGCAACAGATCAGCAGGGGAGTGGCTTGATCTGTGCCGGTGGTGGTCCCACCCGTATCGATTGAAGAGAAGTGAAGTTAATACAGTTAACAGCTCGAAAAACAAAGTTTCTACACATCAAGGGAAAAAACCATTCGCTCAAGGAAGGAACGAATTTGTAAGAATCGTTATAGTTTTTGTGATCATTTAAAAGTTTTTATATTGTTTATTTGTATCTTGTTATTAATTTTTATTTTTGGGGTAAAGATCTTGTTATCAATTTATTTGATATTGTACAGAAAGTCGCGCATGGGGCTTACGAGGACCTTATACAAACTTGGAAGAGGGCACGCACAAACAAGAATGGTATTATGTCCGAGGAAAATCAAGACAGATATGTAAGTAATTTAATTTATGCATGCTTTAATAACATATTTTTATTTGTTTTTAACTTCTTTTTTTCTCTTTCTTTTTCACAGTCGAAAATGATGGCCATTAATGCCTGATTTTTAAGCCTCGTATGAAAGTTCGTTGAATCCGATCTTTTTGAATTGATTACAGTTGATTAGTGCGACTCAGTCGTTCTTGGTGGAAAAATAAGAAAGGTTTGGTTATCTAAAACTAATTAAAAGAAAAGGCGTCGTTGAGTAATTAAAATAAAAATTAAGCGAGAAAAGATTAAACTAAAACTAAATGACTTAAAAATTAAATGACGCTAAGTTAAAACGTAAAGAAATTAAAACTATAAAATAAAACACTTTTTAAAAAGAAATTAAGAAAAGACAAATTAAAATAAAGTTTACGAAAAATAAAACAAATAAGTAAAATGAAACTTAAAGAAATTGGCGGGAAAATTAAATTTAAAAATGAAATTTAAATAAAAACTAATTAATTTCGCAATACCAAAAAATTGAAATAAATTCGCAACTAAAACCAAGATTTCGCAATTATGTCAAAATTTGACATAATTCCGCAATAAAGAAACTAACAATTTCGCAATTGTAAAAAGGAGAAGAATTCGCAATGCAAAACAATAAATCCGCAATACTTAAAACAATGATTTCGCAATAATAATGCAACACAAATTCACAATACTTGCGAATAGAAGGATTTCGCAATGAGGAAATTGAATCAAGATTTCGCAATAAATGAGAAGATTTCGCAATTAAAAATAATTCGAATTCGCAATACCCAAATGACACAAATTCGCAATAGTTGCGAAATCCACAATTCCGCAATAGAAGATCAATTCAAATTCGCAATACTCAGAAAATAAGAAGATTTCGCAATTAAGAGAGATTCAATTTCGCAACTTAAGCAAAGACAAGATTTCGCAATTATGAAGAATTGCGAAATCGAATCAGATGACCCTAAAAACTAGGATCTCGAACAAGGAAGATTTAAGCAACTTTTTAGCAATTTTTCAAGGATAATAAGCCAAGAAAAACTACAATAAGCTACCAATAAGCAAGGCAAATGATCAAAACTTATAAATCTTCAACACGTAAATCAAGAAACACGTAAAGAAGAAACTTTACGTGACGAAATAGAAAAGTAGATGAAAGAGATGATGAACACAAGATTATAACTAATAAGAAAGACTAAAAAGATAAAGATTAAGACAAGATTAAGCTTAAAAAGTAAAGGTTTGATTAAAACAAGAAAGATAAAAGATGAAGTTTTTCTAGTGAGAGAAAGTTAAGCACTTTCTCTCTCTAAAAATTAAACTATAAAAATGAAAAATGAACTAAATTAACTAACTAACACTAACACCCTCCTAATGTGTCATTAGGAGGGTATTTATAGGAGGAGGGAAGGTGCATGTGTTGCTTCCTTCTTTCTTTCTTCTCGACTCGATTTAAATGCTTTGTCTTTCTCGACGTCGTCTCGGGATTTGTCGATACAAATTGAACTTGTCTTCTAATTTTCTTCTTCTATTAGACTTGAGTTCTTCGACTTCATTAAACTTTCGTCTTTAGACTTTTTCTTCGATAAATCTTCAGAATAGGCCTTGGACTTCCGTTCTTTTTGCACTCTTGATCTTTTGACTTCGTCTTTTCTCGTTTTCTTCGATAAAAGCCCGTGATAGCCCATGTTTTCTTCCTTTTTCATCTTTTGGTCCTAAAACACAATAAAAACACAAACCACGCATAATTCCGACTTTTACGACATAAAATACACGTTTTGGTCTTGTTATTATTGGAAATAAGTGGTAAAAGGATAAGTGTTTTCACACTTATTAGCCATAAAAGAAGCGATTCTTTGCGGTGCTGAGCAGTTCAAAACTGATCAAGAAATAATTGATCTAGTAAATCCGAGCCGCAACACTGAAAATATCGTCGGCAGGGGCAGGAAGTTGCCGGGTGGTGGTACCTCATATGGATGCGAGAGTAGTTCTTATAGTGAGGGAGTGACTCGAACTCTCAGAGGTATTTAGGATTCATGAGCAAGAAAAAGAGCTGTTGAGGAAGCAAACCGATGAGGCGCAGCAACAGGCTAATTTGGCCCATATGTATGCTAGTGTGGCGCAACAAAATGCTGAGGTAAACAACGCCCGCCTAAGTCATTTAATTTCTCATTATACTTCACATTACATGGGTCGAGGGTATACAAGACCTAATAACCCTTTTGTACCGCCACCCCCAATTCTCTTTTATGTCTGGCATGTCTCAGTTCCCTGGTATGCCTCAGTTCCCTAGTATGCCTCAGGTCCCTGTTATGCCCCAGTTCCGTGGTATGCCTCACCCCCTCCCGGATTTCCATATAATGCTCCACTCAACCCACTCCAACCTCCATTTACCCAAAATAACAGTTTCAAAAACTGTAATCGACCCGTTGTCAACACCACTGGCCCCTCGAGTTCTAACTCTCGGGAAAGTCCCAACTATATCGTCAACCTAAATCCTCATCAAAATGATACTCGGACTGTCGACGAGTTGGCTCAAGATCTTGAGAATGCCAACAACATGTCCGATAATGAGCTAATTAACTCGGATGCTGATGAGGGGGATGATGAGGGGGATGCTGATGAGGGGGACTATTCAGATTAGGAGTTGTTGTTGGTTTTAGACTTTTTATTATGTGTAATAACTTTAGACTTGTTAAATTGTGAAACATTGATTTATTGTGATGTGTAATAATTTTAGACTTGTTACATTTGTGAAATAAGGATTTGGTGAAATGTATTCTAACGTTTTGGCTATTTATCGTATTGTAGATTATTAGTATTGTACCGTTTAGTGATTTGTAGTATTGTGGATTTGTTGAAATATAGATTTTTTTCGGAAAAATACCGGAAAAAAATCTGGAAACAAGCTGCTTAATGCAGTTTTTTTTTTTGCCCAGGCAACATTTAGGGTCGAAATTTCGACCCTAACTATATACTTAGGGTCAAAATTTCAACCCTAAATCTTAGGGTCGAAAATTTCGACCCTAAATTTCGACCCCAAAGTCAATCCTGCAAACATGTTTTTTGGTAATAAAATTAATATAAAATGAGTATATATTTAGGGTCGAAATATCAAAGAAACATTCGACCCTAATGTAATATATTAAAACAAATAAAAGCATTTTCACAATGTTTTTTTTATTCACACGTGGATATTATTTAGGGTCGAAATTTTCGACCCTAAGTTACAAAGGTGTTTGACCCTAAACGTTGGTCAACAATTTGGCTGAAAAGTGGTGGGGCCCGATTTTCGACCCTAAATTACAAAGTGTTTTTCGACCCTAATTTTTTAGGGTCTAAATTTTTGGGTCGCCAGTTTAGGGTCGAGTATTTCGACCATAAAATTTAGGGTCGAGTATTTCGACCATTCTTGTAGTGTGTGTAGGTTTCTCCTGTTTTTAGAGCACTTTTTGCTGTTTTTTGTTGTGCACTTTTTTGCTGTTCTTTTGTACGTGACATTACGTGCTAGCTATCAGCTAATTATTTTGGCCCCCATGACATAGATCCGAGGATCTGCCAACGCAAATGAGTATACAATGATTCGAGTAAATAGTTAAGCATGTGAAAAGTGTAAACTTACCTATTACTACATTTAATAATGAGACTCTTTGCTATTATTAGAAAGTGCAAGTACACTTGATCTGCCAGTACAATAGACGTAACATTGAAATATAATTCTATACAAGTAATATAACAAAGACCATAACTATCAATAGTAGTTTGATTTTGATATAACTTTCTATATATATGAGGTACCTCAGGCAATCACACATGTCGTATGTGCGAAACTGCTCTGGTATCCTGAATTCTGATTGGCTAACAATGTGTGAAGTGTTAAGCTGTCTTGGGTTCATGTCGTTCTCCCAAAATTATTACCTAACTGCATATGGAGCCATTCGGGTTGTGACCCGTGTCCGAACTGTCTTGCTACTTGTGAGCCATATAAGAGTCCAGCTGCATCAAGAGGAGGGGGACCAAGCTGCAACAAAGGTGGTGTCAGCTAAATGGTCGAAACGTATATGGTTCAGCAAATGCATATCAGCATATAAATAATAAAACAGCAAAAGAAGATAGGGATACATGTAAGTATGATATGGCTGGACTTTTACTTTGGAAGAGGCGAACGTGTAAAATAAGTCGATACGCTCACATAGCGTATTTCAAATGCTAAGACATGCCTTGTTGTATCATTAAAGAAACGTTATTATATAGTTCTGACAAGTGTTCTATAATAGAATTACGCAGGCTATAAATGCCTTGAATAGACTAATCATATAAGCAACTTATCAACTAGGCTTCGGTGCTACAAAACTTCTACTCAAGATGGATTACATGACTAAGGTGATGTTTGGATTTGTGTGTAAAGTGAGAATGCAAATCTAAGTTTGGATGTCTGGCAAAAGTGATCATTCTAATTTTTCGAGTAATCAACTAAGTATCTGTTTCCGAATCATATAATGAGACCAGAATAATTACTTTGAACACAACAGAGACATCCCGTTAGTTGGTGTCAAAAAGTCTAGCAAGGATTATAGGTCCTATCTAGTTGGTGACAAAAAGTCTATAATCACTTCTTTCTTATAGTAGTGTTTTAATGCGAAATAAGACTTACATCTTTGGTAGGAAAACCTTCCACCGGCGAGTCCATCCTTGTAGTTACAGCTTCAAGTTTCATAGACAAGAACTACAAGATAAAGAAAAATATACAATTAATTAGACAAATAAGCTGTAAACCTCTAAACTTCATAGCCTTTTCTACCTCGACTTGATGTTGCAATGATTGGATGTAATTAATTATTTCATCGAGAACAAGTGCTTTTCCTATAACCTGGTAAACGAGATCAAAATCAGTCACCTTTCTAAAAAAAACTAAAGGAAAGATTAGTAAAATGGTAAAATCATAATATGCACTATGCACACCTTGTTGCAACCCGGGACCAAATCTTGCAATATTTTCATTCTTTCACTGATCTTTTCTCTCCTAGCCTGAAAACGAAAACCGTCAAATTCATGAGAATATGAAAAATTGGGATTCGAATAAAATAAATAACTATGTTAGAAAATTACTCTCTCAGCTAGACTATGGCTATCGGTAGCTTGACCTCTTCTTGCTCTAACATGAATGTAGTCTTTAGGTGGTTCGGGTTGTTTATGGATTTGACCAACCACAGCCTTCCTGGAATTTCCTTCTTGATCCATTTTGGAACCACCCAAGTCGTCTTTGGATCCTGATATCTTCATTCTTTTACCGCTCATTTTGTTCTGCCAATTCAATAACGTCTCGTTTCAATACAATAAATGATCAAAACTTACAACAAAAATTCATCACATAAACATACTCAAAAGAACCAAATCAAGTGTGTATCAAACTTGAAAACACTAGTTTTGAACTAAAACTCTATTCATCAAAGCTTCCACCTTTATAAAAAAAGACCTTCCATAATTCAAATAAATTACTTCACAAGAGGATAAACACTTGATCAAAATTTAAAGCACACAAAATGTCACATTAGCAACTCAAATTTCATTGCTTGAAACGAAAAAGCTTTACTTGATCAAAATTTAAGCTTATATTCTTTACTGACGAACCTATTTGACTCCGCTTATATTTCATAAGCCCATATTACCGGCTTTTTAATAAACTAGATCTTAACAAAAGATAAGCCGAAAAAAGGTGTTTATGAAACATAAGCTCATTAGCCGAAACTAGAGCTTAACTCAACACCAAATTCGAACAAATATAAAAAACTTATATACCAAATCATTGGCACTACTAGTACACACAATCTTGGAACACTCATCATCAAAATTCGCCTCCCTTCTTCTCCTACCACAATTATACTCTGTCACGATAGACTCTTCAACGCGCGCCCCACTCAAATCCCCTGTTCTAGCATTTCTGCCACCCATTTTGACAGAATTTACAGAATTAAAGGGCCAGATTCCAGCTAAAGTATAAGATTGAGGATTAGCTGTTGAGAATGATGTTTCATTGATAATGGGAGGATCCATTATCAATGAATTATAGTAGTAGTACAGTTTATGCTACACAATGTGTGTGAAAATGGAGTTATGTATGTTTAGGCATAAAGATGGTATATTTGATATGGGTTTTAAGTGAAGTGATCTGGGTTTATTGCAGAATTTTGTAGTATTGAGTATTTGAATTTATAATTATTTTCTTAAAAAGTATTTGTATTTGTGTTTTACGTACAGTGAGTTATGTGTGTTCATGATATACCAGAGGGAGTTTGTGACTTGCGAGTGACTTTTGAGCGATGTGTGATTGAGGGAGATGACTAATAAAATAAGTTGCGAAATTTGAAAGCAATTAGGGATTATACTAGGACAAATTCAAAACCTAATATGATCGAGTGTACAAATATTTTTAATCGTAGAGACATTTACATATATATCCTTACAAAACTTAACAAATACATCAATATCCTTAGAAATTTTCTAATTACTTCAATCTCCTCCTAAACCTTTAAAATTCACAATTATATCCGAAGACATATTCTGATCATATTTAATTAAATTTATTATTAAAACGGATTAAATAAACACATAGTAACATGTAATATTACCTGTTTACCCTTTCTTTTAATCAAAAACACATAACGTCAAAGAGTTTTTGTTAAAAACCACATCTCAAATTAAAAACACTCATGTTTTGAGCAGTTAAAACTTTAATACAAAGCACATAAAAAGTGGAACCCATAATCCACATATGATGTGAAATGGATTGCGTTTTATGTGATAAGCGCAAATGGAGATAGATGTTTTATATTCATAACAGTGGAGAGTTGCCATTCGAATAAAACATTTGTAAAAGATGATAATTTATACGGTAAGAGTTACTGAAACGAGGGTAAAAATGTAACTTAAGATAATAATTAAATTTGATAGACTTATTATTTAATATCAGAATTATTTAATGTGAAAAAATATTTTTTTTGGATATATATATATGTGTGTTTTCCATTTTTCAAAGGATATTGAAGTAAATATGAAACTTAGAAGGATATTGACGTAATTGTAAAAAATTACAAAGATATACATGTAAATCTCCCTTAATCGTAATATAACATGATTAAAAAGTAAATTAAGTCAAAGAATAGAAGTACGTTTCAATGAACTGGGTGCCTTTTAAATTCATTCGAGAAAAATCGATGTTTTTTCTAAAAATTAACAGTACATCAAAAAATCCATAAGTGTCCCGGGCACCCACGGGACACCCATGGCTTCGGCTTCGTCCATGGGTAAGACCTTTGTAAGCTCATGCGCTTGTGGTATATTAGATAGACTCGCGCTCGGCTCGTTTATACGACCTTTTTTATGTTAAATAAAAACTTTGCTTGAGCTCGGCTCGTAGTATATTTAACTTAGGCTTGTTAATAAGCTTGTTATTAAAGTCGTTAATAAGTGCGTATATAAAACATTAGGCTCTTCTAGGCTAGCGAGCTCAAACTAGCTTTGTACGTAAAGCTCGGGCTCGAGCTCATTTAGGCTCGGCTCATTCGAGCTTTTTACCGACCCGATCTCGAGCTTTTCACGAGCGGTTCGACTCGTTTGCACTCCTAAGTATCGCATTGGTATACTTTAGGCCGGAGGGTGTGATGAGGAACTCACACAACTTTCTATCATCATTCACATAACTCATCCAAAATCACCTTTCAATTCCAGTGGTACTCACTCAAAATCACTTTTTATATCTATTTTTTTTATTTGTAAGCTAAAAACGTAAACTCAAATGTAAACGTAAACTCACGAAAATGAAAAACATAAGCGTATTGAATTTATTCATATATAAAAAACATTACATAGTTGACGGAACATTAAAAAATAATATGATACTAAAGGATATACAAACATAATACGATAAGAAAAATACAATAAAAACATTACATAAAATAATCTGTCGGATCGAAACAGGCATCTCTCCAAAGAGTTTCAAGCTCAATAGCTCATCCTTAACTTCTTCTTGCTCAATTTTCCCCTCTCACACCTTTTTTAGCCATTTCTTCTTCTTTTAAGGTTCCTCAAAAGGTATAAAAAACTCACTGAGGTTAGTGGCTCACCTCTGCTGCTCCAAGTCGTGCGTGACTTGGTAGGACGAGGTGGCAACGCGCGCATGAGTTGGCCACTCATCCGTGAGTTTATATCCAATCGTCCAACCTTATAGCTTTAGGCATCATGGAGCCTTTACGTATCATGGGAAAAAATCTCTAATTTTGTTCACATGAAATGTCACATTATCTAACACTCTCACTCAAAAATCTCTTCATTTTAAGACCCACACACTTCCAAAATTTGTTTTATTTCCATATTTTTCAAAAAAAAAAAATCATTTCATTTTAATAAAATGAATAAAAATACAATACGCAAAATAAAAATACAAACTTCTAAATGTATTTTCTATAAAGATAGAAACACACTTTCAAACAAAGGTGTAAATATAAACTTAAAAAAAAACCCAACTACAAGAACATAAAATATAAATCTACTTTATATAAAAAAAACACTAATGTTCTACCTCTCCTCATGCTAACCCTTATGCTTCTTAAAATTGGATCTGAAAACACATGAATGAAAAATAAAACACAATTTTTGCATCTCTTTTATTAAATCATAGAAATAGAAAATTATAGAAAAAAAATAAAACCCACGGATAAGAAATGGCTTTGAAAAATTTTCTTGTCTTTTTGTTCCTCACTTCCCTGGCGAGAGCTCAAACGACAAGTTAGATTGGTGTAATGACAGCGAGCCAGTGGCTAGATGTGGCGAGATGCCACATAGAAAACGACGACCTCGCTCGCCACAAGACCTAATACCCTTAGAGCGAGAGGTATAAGCACTAAATGAAAACTCATATAAAAAAATGTCACGTTGTGCTACATTATCATTTTCTTTTACTTCTATTATTATTTATCTTAATCTCTCAAAACACAACACCTACTTTGGGATCAATCATAACTAATTAAAACACAACCTCAATCTAACAAGGAAAACACAAAAGCTTATCTCATTGGAACAAGTCACAACACTCGCTCATTTAGAAGGCTCGGTGTCACGAAAAAGACCGTCTATTTTTTATACTATTGAATTACTTCTTTCCTTCTTTTTATCTCTTCATCTTTTTTACTAGTGTTATTTACGTTTTCATCCACTTACGTACGTTTTGTGAATTTTTACGTTTTCATACAATTTTGTCCGACTTTTATGTTTTCATGCGTTTTATATGTTCTTTATATATTTTTGTTCGGTTTTTTTTGTTCTTTTGTTTTTTTTTTCGTTTTTTTAGAGATGAAAACGCATAATAACGTTAAACCTTTTAAAAATGTACAAACGCCTAAAAATGTATGAAAATTTACGAATACGTATGAAACTTAGAAAAACGTATGAACACGTAAAACACGAACGAAAGTGTAAAAACGCACGAAAACGTAGAAAAATGTAAAAAACGTACAAAATGGACAAAAATGTAAAAAACGGAGAAAACGCGTTAAATCAAAGAAAACGCATAAAACGTATAAAAACTTGCAAAAGTACGGAATGAATCATTTTGGTATAAAGTATAAAAACATAAAAATGCAAATGAATATTGAAGGTGGTGATGAAAGGTGAGTATTGAAAGAGATTAGAAAAAGGGGGAAGAAATGAAAGTTTCTCTCTTAAATGTTAAAAAGATGATAAGTGCTTTTTTTATCACTTTTTTCTGCAAAAAATAAACGAAAAATCTCTTTCCGTTTCAAAAAAAAAATGAAAAAAGGTTATTTGGAAAAACTAGACTTAAGTTGGGTTATTTTCTTATAACTAAATAATAGGGTTGTGTACAATATAAATAATATAAAAAAAAAAGAGTAATTGGATTGTGTACAATATAAAAATAATAGACTTGAGTTGGGTTATTTTCCTATAACTAAATAATGAAGTTGTGTACAATATAAATAATAGCACGATATGCTAAAAGGCTGAAAGAGTTTTGGTGCCTAACACTATATACTTCTTATTTGTACGTATGTATTTGACAAAGTTGTTATGATTGTACTTTAAATGATTGCAATAATATAAAAGTGAATTAAAACGCATCTGGTTAATTGGTTATTCAAAAAGTTAAAAGAAATTTGATACATTTCTATATCGAAATCTTTAGTTTCTACTCAAAAAGTCACTTTAAATAATATATTTAGAAAGGAAGTCGAGCTCTCGCATCCCTACATGAGTCGCAACGAACTATTAAAAGCACCCACAACGGGTCAAGTTGGCAAAAGTTTTTTCATTTTTTAAAAAGTCTTTTAATAGCTTTTTTTGCATTACACTAATAACTTTTTGAAAAACTTTTTGGTAAAGACTTTTTTTTTTTGGCGAAAAACTTGATTTCTATTATAATCCATTTCAACAAAAGTTTAAAGGAGAGGAATTACAATAGAAATGATACAAACAAAATCAAAATTAAAATGAGTACATGAATTATAAGAGACACCAAAGTTGATCTTCCCAAATGTGAAAATCATGAGCAACACACATTCCATGAGCTAATGCCCATAGAAACACCTTTATCTTGATATTAGCAAAGCTCAAGTCTTTCCTCAAAATTCTAGTCATTAAAGTGTTCTACATTTAATGTATTTAAATCTTCAAGTCTTTCAAACAATTGCCATTGTTGATGCTCTAAGTACTACTAAAATTTTGAATGATAATCTTCTACAGTATATGTTTTAAAATTATTACTTTTTGATTAAAAATATATTTGTTTAAGAAAAATGTATTTATTACACTTGTTTTTTTTATTATTTTAATAGAATAACAATGTTATTTTTCTTTAATTAATTAAAATTTTATTTAAAGTTTTTAATAATAATTTCAAGCAAATGTAATATAGTAAAGTTGATCAAACTTCTTTATTTATTTTTATTAATGAACAGTAATTTTGAAACTACACAAATAATAAAGAGACTATAAATTTGAAACAAAAGAAATTTAATTTATGATATAAAAATAATCATAAGTATTTATATAAAACTCAATCAATTCATCATGTTTGGCATTGAAAAATACCCTTTATCAACTTTTCGATCATATATCACATATAATCTTTGTACCTCAAAATCAATATAGGTTACTCACATTGGTTAGAATTAAGTGATTTTTTATAATCAAATGTGTGTTTTGATGTATCACATATGATATAACAATCTTCTTTTAAGTTCAAATGCTAACTCGTTGAATAGGCATAATTATTTGTATAAAAACTCCAATAGATGTATACGTAGTATCTTTTTTGCATTGACTAATACACATTTTTAATGTTCTTGCCATGTATCACACATAATATTTGAATATCTATATCAATACGGTTTATACATATGGTGAAACAGAAAAAAACTATATTAAAACTCGATAGGTATATCACATGTGATATAACTTTATTTGTAAGTTTGAACATTTAACATGTTATCATAAAATATGCGTAAGTACTTTTTCTCGGGTAACCATGGTTTCCGCTATTTAGGCTAACTAATCGACCAGTTTGAATTCATTGCCACACAGACTCAAATTATATAAAGTCTTCCTTTTTCAAAAGATATACCTGGCCACTATAAAGTTATTTACACCTAATAAGAAGCGAACTTGAGACCTCACACTTGTTAGTGTGATTACCGCAAGTCCTTTTACCACCACACCACTCTCGAGTGGTTGAGCATGAGTATTTGTATACAATTTCAAAAAATTGATATTCTTTGCACTAGTGATAGTTATGTTTGTTTTATGCCACATGTTTAGTCTTAAAATTTACAAATTGATGTTATATCGCATCTGATATATTAAATCAATTTTGAATATTTAAAAATTTATATATTTTTATCAATTTCTATGAATAAAATGTATTAATCTATGAGTGATACATATGTTTGTAAAGCTATAGATTTGTATTTTTATTTTCCAAAAAAGACTAATCGTTTTGGGTTGTACAAAAAAGAAACTTATTTTTATTTATGACAACATATTGTGTGTTTGAAGATATATATTAATGTTATATTACATGTGATATATCATGCAAAATCTTGTAATGCAGAAATCTTGTTTGAAGATATATATTAATGTTTGAAGATATATATTAATGTTATATTAATGTTATATTACATGTGATATATATTAGTGTTGCAAAAATCGATCTTGGCGGTCGATTAATCGGGAATAAATCGTTTGGCGAGGTTTAACCGTCACGATTTTTATTAAACGGCCTTATTAATCGGTTTGGTCAAAATCAGTAAAAAAATCGGATATATCTGGAATGTATCAAGGATAAATCGGTCAAATCTTGAAAAGAAGATAAATCGACCAACTTGGTTTCGAATATAAATCGGCCATATAGGAAAATATCGGATAAATCGGCCTAATCGGGCATATACTTTCAAATTTAATAATTTTATACAGAAAAATCCAATCCGATTAATCCTCGATTAATCCTCGCCAAACCGATAAATCGCTTGGTGGTACCCAACCGCGTAGCTAGCGCCGAGCGATTTTTGCAACCTTACTTAAAATAAAAAAGAACTTTGTCTTTTTTGGGTAAAGGGTTTATTTTATTACTAAAAAACAATTAAGTACAAGAGATGTAGGTGAATCCTACATCTTCGCTCGTTGCATATGCAAACACCTTTCTATTAGAAAGAAAGACAAAAAATAACTACAAAGTCACAAGGAATATAATTTAATACTAAAATATGTTGCGTCAAGGGACTCTGATTCCAAGAGTATCATCAATATTCTAGACATTGCCCGAAATATTTTGATCATCATATGGGTCGAAGTCATCATCAACATTCTTGTACGAATAATTTCATTGTTCATACATACTATTAGTACCATATTCCATATCAAACATTTTAGCATCCATAAATATTGCCACATCATTATCCATAGGTTCAACTACGTCCTCTTCATTCAGACCACATGATAGATCACACATTTTTCTAGGAACTAGATTCACATAGTCATCCACAAGAATAATTTGTCCTTAAGCAATCTTTGTTAGCCTTAAAATGTGTGTGACTAACAGAATTACATTAGTTTCATAGCTGAGACTTGCAGGGACTAATATTGTCATATGTAATAGTCCAAGTCTCGTGCTATATATACCTCCATACTTCCATGGAGGGGTGAGGTTGTTCATTTCTTTCTCTAATAAAACACTTTTATTAGAGCAACTCTCTCTCTCTCTCTTTCTCTCACTAACAATGGCTAAACACCTCTATCACCCTCCCCGACCTCCGGATCGAACCCGTGTTCATAGTGAATCCAAATTAACAATTGGTATCAGAGCTAACCGAGGGTGTTTCGTGTTTTTGATTCGTGTGCGTGTTTGAATTCGTGTTTGATTCATGGTCCATATTATGGTTATTTTTTTTTACTGATTTTATCATTTCTTGATACTATCTATTCTCATTAACTGTTCATTTCTTGATTTTATCATTTTTTTCCTCTCGTCTTTTGTGTCCCATACAACGTCAACTGATTATTTTATTGGGAAAAGGACAAAAACTTCAAAAATGATCAAGATCCACTATTTTCGGTATCAAAACCCTTTTTCGACTGTTTTTCCGATGCTTATTCCGATGGGTTTTCCGATGGTTATTCCGATGGCTTTTTAGATGGGCTTATTCCGATGGATTATTCAGATGGATTATTCCAATGGATTTTTCCGATGGAATATTCCGATGGATTATACATTCCGATGGCTTATTTACATTCCGATGGATTATTTTGAAACATTCCGATGGATGTGAAAAATATTCCGATGGGTTGACTTATTGCGATGGACACTTCACACAACATTGCGATGTCTCTAAGGAATACATTGTGATGGTGTTGTTTCTGAAAACATTACGATGTCTTTCTGAAAACATTTTGATGAATCAAATACATCATGACCCAACCTACATCACTCACCGAGTCAACTCGGTAATTACCGAGCTGACCGGGTCAACTTGTGAGTCGAGAATACCACCAATCAACAACCTGCCTTATCACTCCACAATCAACTTCTCAATACTATTCTAACCCATCGTCTCCTATAACCCCATCTAGACTCAGAACAAACAGAAAAATACAAAATCTCAGTTTCAGTTTTGTGTTTTCACTTGCATGTCAAGATCTATAATGATCTACCACAAAACCTGAACTCATCATTGATTTTTGTAGGTTAACTGATAATTTGGTTTTGCTAGGTTAAAAGTTCGTTGTTCTCGGCGTCTAACCGAATTGATCACGGATTAAATGTGTGACTTAGTCGTCTTTGGTGGATAAATAAAGAATAGGTTGTCGTTGTGTAACAAAATAAAAATGCAAGCTTTAACATAAATGACAAAATAATAAAAGCGATAAACTAATTAAAACATAAATAAAAGACTTAAACGAATTAAAGATAAACGCTTGAAAAGATTGAACAAAAAAAATAAGACTTTCAAAAATAAACAACGAAATAATAAAATTTGAAAAAATTAAATCTGAAAACTTTAAATTTAAACTAAGACGAAACAAGTTTAAAATAATACTAAGTAAAATGCGGGAAAAGTTAAATTTAAAGCTTAAAATAAAAACAAGAAATAAAAATTAAAACTTGTGAATGGATCGTAACAGGATCGTAGTCCAGATCGTACTCACGATCGAAGTCCAGATCGTACTCACGATCGAAGTCCAGATCGTACTCCCGATCGAAGTCCAGATCGTGGTCTGGATCGCAACAGGAGATCGTGGTCTACTATCGCAACCACTAATCGCAAGATTGGATCGCAGCCCAGATCGTAGTAAGCGATCGTGGCCTTGTAGCGTGACTAGGATCGCACCCACATATCGTACCCTGTGATCGCAGCCAACAATCGTGGTCTGTGATCGCAGGATAGATCGCAAGTAGTGATCGTATCTTTGATCGCAGTCTTTGATCACAAGTAGAAACCCTTTGGTTTATGTGATCATGAAACTCGATCGGAACAAGTAGAAACCCTTAAGAAAGTTACGATGGAACACAAAAGGCAAATAAGCAATAACCAAATAAGCACTTTAATAATAAGCAATTATCAAAAACTTAATTAAAACAATAATAAGTAGAACTAAATAAGCACAAATTTAAAAACTTTCAAGACACAAAATAAGAAAAATTTATAAGATAAACTAAAAGAAAAAGATTAAACTTTTGAAAACACTTGAATTAAAATAAGCTAAGCATAAAATAAGCTAAAAGCACAATAAGGAAAGAACATCAATCGCGTTAAAATGATAAGAACAATGAAAAAATGAGAACTTTTATCAAATAAACATCAAGATGAAACAAACTTCAAGATTAATCAAACGAAACAAGATATTTAAAAGCAAGAAAGGAAGAATGAGATGATTATGAAAAGCTTTGAATTTAAGATAAAGATTCAACAAGATTAAAAGACTTACATGAAAATAACTTGAAATTAAAGACAAGTATGTAAATGACAATATGAAAAGTGCATAAAATAAAGTGGAGAGCTATGTGTCAAACAGCTAACACCTTCCAAATGAGGGGAAGGGTTAGTATTTATAGGGAGAGGAGATGGTGGTAGGTGGTTGGAAGCTTCCTTTTTTTCTTTAGTCTTCACGTTTTTGACAATAAACTCGTCATTCTCGATTTTGTCTCGGGATTTGTCGATAAATAATTTGAACTCGTCTTCTAATTTCTTCATTAATTAGATTTGGTTCTTCGACTTCGTTAAACTTCCGTCTTTAGACTTTTTCTTCGGTAAATCTTCAGAATGGGCCTTGGACTTCTGTTCTTTTTGCACTCTTGATCTTTTGACTTCGTCTTTTGTCTTTTTCTTTGATAAAAGCCCGTGAAAGCCCATGTTTTCTTCCCTTTTCACATTTTGGTCCTAAAACATAATAAAAATACAAACCACGCATAATTCCGACTTTTACGACATTAAATTCACGTTTTGGCTTGGTTATTATTATAATTAAGTGGTAAAAGGATAAGTGTTTTCACACTTAATAAATCCCCTACACTTGACCATTGCAATGCCCTTATGCAATGCATTAGTTACAAAGCAAGATTTACATTTTCCATCATAATTAACCCACCTTGGCCTTTATTGAACACAAGGCATTAAGGAAACTTAAAGTGATAGATAATAACAAAATATTTGCAGGAAGAAAACGAGTAAAGAGATCGAAGACTTACATTAGGGCTTTGGTCGTCATGAATGTTTATCACCCTCAAGTTTCACGTTCCCCATACCAAGCTTAAAAACGAGATCATTGTTATTATAAGTTAGCAAACTAATGCAAACTCATGTGGCTCAATTATTCACTTAGACTCCCTTATTCCTAGGTGTATCTCTTATATTTTATTGTTGCCTTGAATGATCACGAGGATGCATTGTTGACTTATTTTGATAGTTTATTTAGGCCGAAAATAAAGTAGGACGATTTAATCAATAGTTAGCTAAAGGACAAAATCTTTTAAAACTGCTTCTCGGGACCTCATAAAGTTCATATCTTGGCATAACTCGCTTCACGATTTGAGATCTGTTAGAAGTATTTAAAGTGATGGTCAAAGAAGTGAAGTCACATATTATATGACCACCCCTTAGGGGGAGATTGTTAGAAGTATTTAAAGTGATGGTCATATAATATACCGTTGCGAAGCTCGTGGAAAATGCTATTCAACAGTGTCGAGAGTTCTATGTCATTATTATGCATGAAACGGGAATTAGTCCCGAACACACAAATGAGGAAGGCCTCCTATTCATGTAAGCCTTAGTATAAAAGGCATAACCATCCTCATTTGTGGGTGTGCCTTCCCATTGTATCTTTTCTCTTCTTCTTGTTTTAGAGAGAGAAACTCTCCTTAGTTCCTCTCACTAGAATCATCTACCTTGTATCTTTCTAATTCTTCTTCATCTAATCTAATATTCCATTCTTAGTTTTAATCTTGATCTTATTCATCTATATTTCTTGTTCTTATAAGTCGTGTGAATCAATCCAACAAGTGGTATCATTCGCCAAGGGATTCGTATTTAAGCATTTCGTGTGATTTTGATTGTTTTTAGCCAAAAACATCAAATTTTTTCGTGTTTGTTAGTGTTCTTCAAGTCGTATACCTTACTTATTCGTGTAGTAGAGATTTGGGCATCTTGGTTTTGGCTTAAAAACAAGTATTTTGGATCAAAAGTTGAGAAATTTCTTGTTTTTTCATCTTTCCGAAATTCTTGCAAGTTTCACCATCGGAAAGTACAAAGGGAGTGTGGCCAGATCGCAATAAACAAGGTTCTACTTTGCGATCTAAGGATTTCGATACCCTATTCCGACGTGACATTCCGATCGTACATTGCGATCTGGGATTCCGACGATCTTAAGGGTTTTTGTGAGTCGTTACTCTGTCCAATTTATTTTGACTATATTGCGATCTTGATATTCCGACGGGTAATCATTCCGACAGATCCCACATTCCGATCTCACATTCCGATCTAGGATTTCGATCTACACATTCCGATAGAGGGACATTCCGATAGAGGGACATTTCGATAGAGGGACATTCCGACAGAACGACATTCCGATAGAAAGACATTCCGATCAACATTCCGATAGAATATTCCGATCAACATTCCGATGGATCATTCCGATCAACATTCCGATGGAAATTTTGATTGAGTAATTTTTAGACTTAGCCACTATCTAGACTAGTCTCGGAACATACTTTACACGAAGATCAAAAAAAAAAAAAAAAAAAAGAGTTTTTTGGCGGGAAAACCATAGTAAAATTTAATTTTTCCTAGACCAGTTTTAGCCCATTTAAGCTTCAATTTCAAATTTTGGCTATGCGAAAAAAATTTCGACCAAAAATTCAAATTTTCGGACCAAAATTCAAATTTTTAGGCCAAATTTCATATTTTTTAGGTTTTATTTTTCATTAAAAAAAAAAAATTTCATTTTTTCAAATTTTTTCCCTACTAGTTATTGGCTATTTCTAACTCAATTTCAAAATTTAGTGTTTCAAAATTTTTTCGGATTACCGTTTTGTCGGACTGAGAAATTTTTTGTCGGGCTGGAAAATTTAGGCAAAGTTTGATTTTGTTGACACCCCAACACACGCTTTCTACGAATTGAGATCCTGTTTATCACACGACTTCTACTATGACTTATCAACAAGACAATGATGCTGCGGATTTTGAGCTTTGTGATAGCCATGTAAGAAAGAAGAGGAATGTTGCCCATCTCCAGTCTCAGCTTCTTATAGCACAAAAGGAAGAAGCAGGATTTCCACTTCTAGCTAAAGAGTTTGATCTCATGGCATCTGCAGCAGCATATGATGAGGAAGAAGAGGTGACTACCGACTCCATCTTGATGGCTAATTCACAGCAATCATCCACATCGGTAGTTAAACCTGACAGAGCTCCTGTGTATGATTCAGACGGTTCCTCTGAGGTACACCCACGTCTCAATGCTAATGAGTTGTATAATATGTCTAATCAGGAGGAAGAGTATACTGAGTCACTTGAGCCTTCCACTGAGACACACGGGGTTCAAACGAATAATTGCAATATTATTTCTAATGCACCCAGTGTGGACCTTAGTGGGGATCAAGTAGCGCAACCTACAACCCTTCCTGACGAGACGCATGCGTATTATAAATCATTATTTGATAAGCTTGCCACGGATGTTGCTCATGCGAATGTGGTTAATAATAAGTTCAAAGAAACTAATGCCAAATTGACCACTGAGCTTACGGGATATAAGGAACGGGAGAAAAGTTTTGAGATTCATCATGCTAAAATCAAGGAAATTGAACAAGCTCATGCTACATCGGTTTATCAATAAAAATGCACCACTAAGAAATTAAATGCCTTACATTTAAGTAGTGCAAAAAAGATAAGCGAATTGAATGATGAAATCACCTCTCTTAATAAACAGCTTTCAACTGAAAAATCTATCGTTTCTGATTTAAAAGGAGAAATAAAAAAGCTGAAACATGATTTCAAAATTCGAGAAGATGGGCTTCTTGAGGATTTTTGCAATGCTCAGGATAGGATTAGGGACTTAGACAACCTTTTGGTAAAACGTGGACAATCTATGCAGACGATAAATATGCTCGCACCTAAAGTGAATGAGATAAATTACACCCGTTACAAAATGGCTTTAGGTTGTCCTCTTCCTCCCAATCCAAAATATCTTAAGCAGGTTCAGGCCACAAATCAAACTCTATATAATGGTAGTGTGCTCCTGTCTGATGAGCATGATCCTCCTAGTGTGCATGATTCTGAGGAAACTACTGAACTTGCTGAAGAAACTCGTTTAAGAATGAAAAAGCTTGATAAAGAAGTGACACCTGTTTACTATCCAAAAGTTAATCCTCCAACGGTTTTTGTTCGATCTAAAACTAGTACCAAATTGCTTTTGCTACCTAGTGAGGAATTGACAGAGGATCCTCCTAAACCGAGTGTTGCACGACGATTTCTTAACGAGCTCAAAGATAATTTTGTCATTCTCAAACGGGTTGTTAACGCCAAAATGACGGGAGGAAACTTTACATTACCCGTTCATGTCGAGTTACAAAAAGTGCTTCATACTGAAATCAATCCGATTATTAATCAAGTTGATGCGAGGATAGGCAATCTTGAGAACGCTTTTCTAAAAGAACTAGCCAAATTTGTTGAAGACTTCAAATCTTTGGCGAAGGAGGCTGATGAATCTCTTGATAAAATTAAAGTTTTGGAAAGCGACCTTGCATGTCTCTCGAAAGCAAGTGACAGTGGTGATTGTGTTGATAGTAACCCCGTTGCGGTAAACATCTCTGTGTCAGACAATGAAACCCTCCAAAATGAGCTTGATCGTACGAAAGAGAAAATGGAGTCTTATGTCATCAAAAAGGACAACGAATTCACCGATCTTTGGAATAAATATGTCAAAAAATGTGATGAATGTAAGGATGACAAACTCTCGTATGATAAAGCTTACAATGAACTGCAACAAACAATGGAACAGCTACGAGCTCAGTTAGGAGGTGAATGTCGCGACAGTGAGCCTTCAACAAATGTTAATCAAAAAGAGTTCACGATTCTTCAACACCGATATGATTTTCTTCAGAAACATTGTCATTCTCTTGAACTTGCTTTGCAAACCAAAGTTGGAAAAGTTCCTGATGACAATAATTTACAAGTAAAACTCTCTGAATCATTTCGTGAATTGAATGAAAAGAGTAAGGATATTTCTGATCTGAAAGCTCAGTTGCAAGACAAAGACATCGCGATTGCTGAGTTGCAGAAACTTGTTGGAAAGATGGGTGGGAAAACTGTGGAAGCTAAGGTTGTAAAATCAGTTGTTAGACAACCCAATGCGTACAAAGTATCAAAGCCATCTATCTTAGGAAAACCGCCTTCTAATGTTTCTAGGTTACCTCCTAATACCGATGTGCCATCGACTGTACCAAAACCACCCATCTCACTCTATGTTCCTCCATTTAGAAAACCCACTCTTGCTAAACACAACTCTGTGAATGCACCTTGTACTACTCCTAAGAGTAATCCCAAGTGTGTGACTCTTACGCCCACAAAGGAATCTAATGGTTCAAATGACGTTGGTCAAACCAAAAACCTAGGGGATAGTAAGCAAAAAGGGAACATTCAGAAAGTAAACCATGTGTATTCAAAACCTAGTAAACCAACAACCGCTAGAGTTCAACACACACCTAATGGTAATCAACCAAAACCTAGGACCCCTTCCCAACAACCTAGGAATTGGCAATCACCAATAGGTAGCCGTGTTTCGAACATAGTGCCTGAACGGTCAGCAAACCCTAGGTACATAAGACCTTTTAAGAATCCCAAACTCACTGTATGCCCCTCGTGCAAAAAGGGCATTCACCATGGAAATCATGCTCATTGCATTATGCAATACCTGTATGAGGTAAACTCTCGTGCTTTCACACAGAGAAAGAATGCAGAATCCCATAATCCAACAAGGAGATTCCCACCCGTCACAAAGAAAAGCAATGACAATAAATCCTCAAGGTGGATCAATGCAGGATCTAGTTTCTCTCCAAAGAAGTCTTCCGCTGTGCAAGAGAACACTAATCCTCGATCTAGTCTTCAGTGGAAACCCACGGGTAGGATCTTTAAGGAAGTCGGTCTTAAGTGGATTCCCATCAAGAAGAGTGATGACACCTGCTCCAGCACTAATGCGAGTGTCTTGAATGTAGAAAATGCATTTGTTACTCCTAACACTAGTATTTGTGCAAATTCTTCTTCTGTCATTGCAGGTACTTCAGCGGATTCTGAATCCATTTCTTCAAAGGGTTCCAATTCTGTACATACAACATCACCCTCTTCTGCTGTACAAAGGTCTATTTTGGATTATTTTAAAAAACATTGAAAATCAAAATACAAAAATATAAAACCTATAAAAACAAAACAAAAAACGAAAAAATCTTTCAAAAATACCAAAAATATTCTTCTCGACATGTCTTTCAGTTTCGATAATATGGACGTGCCTAGAAATGTCGCTCAATAACGACACGGGTGTGTACATAAAGCTCGAATGAAAGTTCAAATGTTTTTCAAAACATGTCATTTCCCCTTTCTTCATATGATTTGCAATTACCTCAGATTGTGACTCGTGCCTCAAATAAAGGAAAGTTGATCACGGATGATAACTTATCCTTAACAACGAGAAATTCATTTTTCTCGGTCATGAGCTTCCGATAAAAACATTCCATGTTTTAAGCTCATGTAAACGACTTACAGTTAAATGTCAGACTGTAACTCGAACTTCAAATAAAGGCGAGTGTATCTTTAAAGATAACTTATCCTAATAACGGGTAGAGCAATGTATCTCGGGTTGAGCTTGTCACAAAACATTCAAAGTTTTGAGCTCAACATAATGGCTTATAGTCACATGTCAGACTATAACCCGATCCCTAAATAAAGGAAAGTCTTCGACTTATCCTCAACAACGAGAAATTCATTTTTCTCGGTCATGAGCTTATATCAAAACATTCAAAGTTTTAAGCTCATGAACACAATTCTTCTCGGACTTTTGAGCACAATTTTTCAAAGTATTTCAAAACAATGTGCTCATATACTCCCCTATTTAAATAGAATCTCTTTTCAAGGGGGAGTATAATGATTTCATAAACATTTGTTCCAAAGTTTCATGACACATTATTCTCTCCATGTTTCATCACTAATTTCACAAAAATTTCAATTTCATGCAATTTTTGAGGGGGAGAATAGTGATTAAAATGTGTTATCTTGAATAAGATCTTTGATATAAGTGCTTTCTCTTCCTAATATGTGCAAAAATCTCTCCTTTTATGATGCACATAGGTAGGGGGAGTGTTTTTGGTGATATAGAAAAACTTTCAAGGTGTAAACATTGATTTCATCAACACCTTGACTGCATTTTCAAATGATTTTTCTGGTTACGATATCTATACCCTTCAACACATAAATTCACGATGGCATTGGTGTCAAAAGGTGGTTAGGTATTCGTCCTATGATCCAACCAGAACCGGAGGGATCTTCCCAGGGACAATCCATTAGAACTTAGAAGTCCTTAGGAAAGATGGAGTAGTTGAGTGTACGGGAATAATGCCGACTAATGACTTAAGCTAGCACTGGAACAATCACAACAAGGTGCTAGTTATGACGTCTTGGTAAGCATTGAAGGGGTTGAAGAATGAAAAAGAAATGTAAGGATAAAGGGTGTAAAGAAAGAAGCCCTCCATACAACTTAGGCAGAAACCGGGTCAATACATCTATTATCAGAATCACTTTGATGATTTTTGATACTGAAGACAAAGCATCATGGACCCAGTGATGCAATGCACAACCCTTCCCAGCCTACTCAAGCTTCTCTCAAAAGAAGTTTGTTTTATTGTCACGGAGTTCAACTCATTTCTATCAACTTTCTCAAGATATTGAATAGGTGGCAGTCTGCTCCAGCCTCCGATCACCAAATAAACGTGCACTTATAGAGTCTAGAGCCAACGAGATTCATCAAAAATCTCATTAGGACACTTATTCCATAGATCAATTGTTGTTCATCATTAGAACACACGCGATGATCTACAGAGTCCTACGCTCTATCCTTGTGGTATTGCTAGAACATTCAGAGTGATACTCTTTAGTATTCACAGTGATGAATGGAAATCCTTCCAGTGTTAACATCAAACAACACTGCGGTAGGTCATATGTAAGATTCACTTGAATTAAACATATGTTAACTGGAAAGCAACAGTGGTTTGATTCTTAATTGATTCAGACTCGTTCCAGGTCTCGACGCAATATCTTTATGATCTTGCCAGAACATTCAGAGTAATACTTTTCAGTATTTACAGTGACGAATGGAAATCCTTCCAGTGTCATCATCAAACAGCACAGCGGTAGGTAACTTGTGCGATTTTATATGAATCAAACTTGTGTCAACTGGAAAGCAACGATGGTTTGATTCTTAAATGATTCAGACTTGTTCCAGGAAAGTGAATTGACGACTTAATCAGAAGAATGGAACTGCATGATTCACTCCTTACTTTGAGTTATCTTTCGATATATTCAAGTATTGAGAACGGCTACCACAGCTGGAAATCCTGTCAAGGAAGTTCTTTGAACTTACCTGATCACAAGTACAGTATTCGTACTGTATAACGGGAAACCGGTGGAATGCAAACGGTGGCGTTATTTCAAGAGTCGCAATTTAAGGCCACATATTCAGGATTATTGAAGAAAGCTCAAAGAACATCTAAAGACAAAGACTTCTGCTACTCTGATGATCAAAGGAGATTGTTAACAAGCTTTCATGACAACACAAAACATGAGTATGTGGGCAAAGACACAAGAACACAAGCTGGCAAAGTTACAAGATCAAGTCAAGGCAAATATCAAAGATCCAAGATCACAAGTCATGAAAGGATCGATGAAAGAACTCTCAAGACAACGAGCTTCAAAGTCTGCAACAACAAAGAAGTGAAGTCACATAATACATGACCACCACTTAGGGGGAGATTGTTAGAAGTATTTAAAGTGATGGTCAAAGAAGTGAAGTCACATATTATATGACCACCCCTTAGGGGGAGATTGTTAGAAGTATTTAAAGTGATGGTCATATAATATACCGTTGCGAAGCTCGTGGAAAATGCTATTCAACAGTGTCGAGAGTTCTATGTCATTATTATGCATGAAACGGGAATAAGTCCCGAACACACAAATGAGGAAGGCCTCCTATTCATGTAAGCCTTAGTATAAAAGGCATAACCATCCTCATTTGTGTGTGCGTCTCCCATTGTATCTTTTCTCTTCTTCTTGTTTTAGAGAGAGAAACTCTCCTTAGTTTCTCTCACTAGAATCATCTACCTTGTATCTTTCTAGTTCTTCTTCATCTAATCTAATATTCCATTCTTAGTTTTAATCTTGATCTTAATCATCTATATTTCTTATTCTTATAAGTCGTGTGATTAGATCTAACAAGTGGTATCATTCGCCAAGGGATTCGTAGATAGCTCGTTGGTGTTCTTCAAGTCGTATACCTTCCTTAATCGTGTAGTAGTGATTTGGGCATCTTGGTTTTGGCTTAAAAACAAGTCTTTTGGATCAAAAGTTGAGAAATTTCTTGTTTTTTCATCTTTCCGAAATTCTTGCAAGTTTCACCATCGGAAAGTACAAAGGGAGTGTGGCCAGATCGCAATAACCTCTAGGTTCTACTTTGCGATCTAAAGATTTCGATACCTTATTCCGATCTGGACATTCCGATCGCTCTTTGCGATCTAGGATTCCGACGGTTTTTAAGGAACTTTGAGACGTTACTCTGCCAAATTGATTTTTGCCACATTCCGATCTGATCATTCCGATCTAAGCATTCCGACAGGTCATCATTGTGATCTAGCATTCCGATAGAAGCACATTCCGATCAAGGATTCCGATCTGCACATTCCGATAGAGGGACATTCCGATAGAGGGACATTCCGATAGAGGGACATTCCGATGGATCATTCCGATAGAGGGACATTCCGATAGAGGGACATTTCGATGGATCATTCCGATGGAAATTCGGTTTGAGTAATTTTTAGACTTAGCCACTATCTTGACTAGTCTCGGAACATACTTTACACGAAGATCAAAAAAAAAAAAAAAAAAAGAGTTTTTTGGCGGGAAAACCATAGTAAAATTTAATTTTTCCTAGACCATTTTTAGGCCATTTAATCTTCAATTTCAAATTTTGGCTATGCGAAAAAATTTTCGACCAAAAATTCAAATTTTCGGACCAAAATTCAAATTTTTAGGCCAAATTTCAAATTTTTAGGTTTTATTTTTATTAAAAATTTCATTTTTTTCAAGTTTTTTCCCTACTAGTTACTGGCTATTTCTAACTCGATTTCACATTTTAGTGTTTCAAAATTTTTTCGGATTACAGTTTTGTCGGACTGAGGAATTTTTTTTGTCGGGCTGGAAAATTTTGGCAAACTTTGATTTTGTTGACACCCCAACTCACGCTTTCTACGAATTGAGATCCTGTTTTTCACACGTCTTATACTATGAGTTATCAACAAGATAGTGATGCTGCGGGTTTTCAGCATCGTGATAGACAAGTAAGAAAGGAGAGGAATGTTGCCCATCTCCAATCTCAGCTTCTTATAGCACAAAAGGAAGAAGCAGGAATTCCACTTCTAGCTGAAGAGTTTGATCTCATGGCATCTGCAGCAGCATATGATGAGGAACAAGAGGTGACTACCGACTCCATCTTGATGGCTAATACACAGCAATCATCCACATCGGTAGTTAAACCTGACAGAGCTCCTGTGTATGATTCAGACGGTTCCTCTGAGGTACACCCACGTCTCAATGATAATGATTTATATAATATGTCTAATCAGGAGGAAGAGTATACTGAGTCACTTGAGCCTTCCACTGAGACACACGGGGTTCAAACGAATAATATCAATATTATTTCTAATGCACCCAGTGTGGACCTTAGTGGGGATCAAGTAGCCCAACCTACAACCCTTCCTGACGAGACGCATGCGTATTATAAATCATTATTTGATAAGCTTGCCAAGGATGTTGCTCATGCGAATGTGGTTAATAATAAGTTCAGAGAAACTAATGCCAAATTGACCACTGAGCTTACGGGATATAAGGAACGGGAGAAAAGTTTTGAGATTCATCATGCTAAAATCAAGGAACTTGAACAAGCTCATGCTACATCGGTTTATCAAGAAAAATGCACCACTAAGAAATTAAATGCCTTACATTTAAGTAGTGCAAAAAAGATAAGCGAATTGAATGATGAAATCACCTCTCTTAATAAACAGCTTTCAACTGAAAAATCTATCGTTTCTGATTTAAAAGGAGAAATAAAAAAGCTGAAACATGATTTCAAAATTCGAGAAGATGGGCTTCTTGAGGATTTTTGTAATGCTCAGGATAGGATTAGGGACTTAGACAACCTTTTGGTAAAACGTGGACAATCTATGCAGACGATAAATATGCTCGCACCTAAAGTGAATGAGATAAATTACACCCGTTACAAAATGGCTTTAGGTTGTCCTCTTCCTCCCAATCCAGAATATCTTAAGCAGGTTCAGGCCACAAATCAAACTCTATATAATGGTAGTGTGCTCCTGTCTGATGAGCATGATCCTCCTAGTGTGCATGATTATGAGGAAACTACTGAACTTGCTGAAGAAACTCGTTTAAGAATGAAAAAGCTTGATAAAGAAGTGACACCTGTTTACTATCCAAAAGTTAATCCTCCAACGGTTTTTGTTCGATCTAAAACTAGTACCGAATTGCTTTTGCTACCTAGTGAGGAATTGACAGAGGATCCTCCTAAACCGAGTGTTGCACGACGATTTCTTAACGAGCTCAAAGATAATTTTGTCATTCTCAAACGGGTTGTTAACGCCAAAATGACTGGAGGAAACTTTACATCACCCGTTCTTGTCGAGTTACAAAAAGTGCTTCATACAGAAATCAATCCGATTATTAATCAAGTTGATGCGAGGATAGGCAATCTTGAGAACGCTTTTCTAAAAGAACTAGCCAAATTTGTTGAAGACTTCAAATCTTTGGCGAAGGAGGCTGATGAATCTCTTGATAAAATTAAAGTTTTGGAAAGCGACCTTGCATGTCTCTCGAAAGCAAGTGACAGTGGTGATTGTGTTGATAGTAACCCCGTTGCGGTAAACATCTCTGTGTCAGACAATGAAACCCTCCAAAATGAGCTTGATCGTACGAAAGAGAAAATGGAGTCTTATGTCATCAAAAAGGACAACGAATTCACCGATCTTTGGAATAAATATGTCAAAAAATGTGATGAATGTAAGGATGACAAACTCTCGTATGATAAAGCTTACAATGAACTGCAACAAACAATCGAACAACTACGAGCTCAGTTAGGAGGTGAATGTCGCGACAGTGAGCCTTCAACAAATGTTAATCAAAAAGAGTTCACGATTCTTCAACACCGATATGATTTTCTTCAGAAACATTGTCATTCTCTTGAACTTGCTTTGCAAACCAAAGTTGGAAAAGTTCCTGATGACAATAATTTACAAGTAAAACTCTCTGAATCATTTCGTGAATTGAATGAAAAGAGTAAGGATATTTCTGATCTGAAAGCTCAGTTGCAAGACAAAGACATCGCGATTGCTGAGTTGCAGAAACTTGTTGGAAAGTTGGGTGGGAAAACTATGGAAGCTAAGGTTGTAAAATCAGTTGTTAGACAACCCAGTGCGTACAAAGTACCAAAGCCATCTATCTTAGGAAAACCGCCTTCTAATGTTTCTAGGTTACCTCCTAATACCGATGGGCCATCGACTGTACCAAAACCAGCCATCTCACTCTATGTTCCTCCATTTAGAAAACCCACTCTTGTTAAACACAACTCTGTGAATGCACCTTGCACTACTCCTAAGAGTAATCCCAAGTGTGTGACTCTTACGCCCACAAAGGAATCTAATGGTTCAAATGACGTTGGTCAAACCAAAAACCTAGGGGATGGTAAGCAAAAAGGGAACATTCAGAAAGTAAACCATGTGTATTCAAAACCTAGTAAACCAACAACCGCTAGAGTTCAACACACACCTAATGGTAATCAACCAAAACCTAGGACCCCTTCCCAACAACCTAGGAATTGGCAATCACCAATGCGTAGCCGTGTTTCGAACATAGTGCCTGAACGGTCAGCAAACCCTAGGTACACAAGACCTTTCGAGAATCCCAAACTCCCTGTATGCCCCACGTGCAAAAAGGGCATTCACCATGGAAATCATGCTCATTGCATTCTGCAATACCTCTATGAGGTAAACTCTCGTGCTTTCACACAAAGAAAGAATGCAGAATCCCATAAGCCAACAAGGAGATTCCCACCCGTCACAAAGAAAAGCAATGACAATAAATCCTCAAGGCGGATCAATGCAGGATCTAGTTTCTCTCCAAAGAAGTCTTCCGCTGTGCAAGAGAACACTAATCCTCGATCTAGTCTTCAGTGGAAACCCACGGGTAGGATCTTTAAGGAAGTCGGTCTTAAGTGGATTCCCATCAAGAAGAGTGATGACACCTGCTCCAGCACTAATGCGAGTGTCTTGAATGTAGAAAATGCATTTGTTACTCCTAACACTAGTATTTGTGCAAATTCTTCTTCTGTCATTGCAGGTACTTCAGCGGATTCTGAATCCATTTCTTCAAAGGGTTCCAATTCTGTACATACAACATCACCCTCTTCTGCTGTACAAAGGTCTATTTTGGATTATTTTAAAAAACATTGAAAATCAAAATACAAAAATATAAAACCTATAAAAACAAAACAAAAAACGAAAAAATCTTTCAAAAATACCAAAAATATTCTTCTCGACATGTCTTTCAGTTTCGATAATATGGACGTGCCTAGAAATGTCGCTCAATAACGACACGGGTGTGTACATAAAGCTCGAATGAAAGTTCAAATGTTTTTCAAAACATGTCATTTCCCCTTTCTTCAAATGATTTGCAATTAGCTCAGATTGTGACTCGTGCCTCAAATAAAGGAAAGTTGATCACGGATGATAACTTATCCTTAACAACGAGAAATTCATTTTTCTCGGTCATGAGCTTCCGATAAAAACATTCCATGTTTTAAGCTCATGTAAACGACTTACAGTTAAATGTCAGACTGTAACTCGAACTTCAAATAAAGGAGAGTGTATTTTTAAAGATAACTTATCCTAATAACGGGTAGAGCAATCTATCTCGGGTTGAGCTTGTCACAAAACATTTAACGTTTTGAGCTCAACATAATGGCTTATAGTCACATGTCAGACTATAACCCGGTCCCTAAATAAAGGAAAGTCTTTGACTTATCCTCAACAACGAGAAATTCATTTTTCTCGGTCATGAGCTTATATCGAAACATTCAAAGTTTTAAGCTCATGAACACAATTTTTCTCGGACTTTTGAGCACAATTTTTCAAAGTATTTCAAAACAATGTGCTCATATACTCCCCTATTTAAATACAATCTCTTTTCGAGGGGGAGTATAATGTTTTTATAAACATTTGTTCCAAAGTTTCATGACACATTATTCTCTCCATGTTTCATCACTAGTTTCACAAAAATTTCAATTTCATGCAATTTTTGAGGGGGAGAATAGTGATTAAAATGTGTAATCTTGAATAAGATCTTTGTTATAAGTGCTTTCTCTTCCTAATATGTGCAAAAATATCTCCTTTTATGATGCACATAGGTAGGGGGAGTGTTTTTGGTGATATAGAAAAACTTTCAAGGTGTAAACATTGATTTCATCAACACCTTGACTGCATTTTCAAATGATTTTTCTGGTTACGATATCTATACCCTTCAACACATAAATTCACGATGGTATTGGTGTCAAAAGGTGGTTAGGTATTCGTCCTATGATCCAACCAGAACCGGAGGGATCTTCCCAGGGACAATCCATTAGAACTTAGAAGTCCTTAGGAAAGATGGAGTAGTTGAGTGTACGGGAATAATGCCGACTAATGACTTAAGCTAGCACTGGAACAATCACAACAAGGTGCTAGTTATGACGTCTTGGTAAGCATTGAAGGGGTTGAAGAATGCAAAAGAAATGTAAGGATAAAGGGTGTAAAGAAAGAAGCCCTCCATACAACTTAGGCAGAAACCGGGTCAATACATCTATTATCAGAATCACTTTGATGATTTTTGATACTGAAGACAAAGCATCATGGACCCAGTGATGCAATGCACAACCCTTCCCAGCCTACTCAAGCTTCTCTCAAAAGAAGTTTGTTTTATTGTCACGGAGTTCAACTCATTTCTATCAACTTTCTCACTCCGAGATAGTAGATATTGAATAGGTGGCAGTCTGCTCCAGCCTCCGATCACCAAATAAACGTGCACTTATAGAGTCTAGAGCCAACGAGATTCATCAAAAATCTCATTAGGACACTTATTCCATAGATCAATTGTTGTTCATCATTAGAACACAAGCGATGATTTACAGAGTCCTACGCTCTATCCTTGTGGTATTGCTAGAACATTCAGAGTGATACTCTTTAGTATTCACAGTGATGAATGGAAATCCTTCCAGTGTTAACATCAAACAACACTGCGGTAGGTCATATGTAAGATTCACTTGAATTAAACATATGTTAACTGGAAAGCAACAGTGGTTTGATTCTTAATTGATTCAAACTCGTTCCAGGTCTCGACGCAATATCTTTATGATCTTGCCAGAACATTCAGAGTAATACTTTTCAGTATTTACAGTGACGAATGGAAATCCTTCTAGTGTCATCATCAAACAGCACTGCGGTAGGTAACTTGTGCGATTCTATATGAATCAAACTTGTGTCAACTGGATAGCAACGATGGTTTGATTCTTAAATGATTCAGACTTGTTCTAGGAAAGTGAATTGACGACTTAATCAGCAGAATGGAACTGCATGATTCACTCCTTACTTTGAGTTATCTTTCGATATATTCAAGTATTGAGAACGGCTACCACAGCTGGAAATCCTGTCAAGGAAGTTCTTTGAACTTACCTGATCACAGGTACAGTATTCGTACTGTATAACGGGAAACCGGTGGAATGCAAACGGTGGCGTTATTTCAAGAGTCGCAATTCAAGGCCACATATTCAGGATTATTGAAGAAAGCTCAAAGAACATCTAAAGACAAAGACTTCTGCTACTCTGATGATCAAAGGAGATTGTTAACAAGCTTTCATGACAACACAAAACATGAGTATGTGGGAAAAGACACAAGAACACAAGCTGACAAAGTTACAAGATCAAGTCAAGGCAAATATCAAAGATCCAAGATCACAAGTCATGAAAGGATCGATGAAAGAACTCTCAAGACAACGAGCTTCAAAGTCTGCAACAACAAAGAAGTGAAGTCACATAATACATGACCACCACTTAGGGGGAGATTGTTAGAAGTATTTAAAGTGATGGTCAAAGAAGTGAAGTCACATATTATATGACCACCCCTTAGGGGGAGATTGTTAGAAGTATTTAAAGTGATGGTCATATAATATACCGTTGCGAAGCTCGTGGAAAATGCTATTCAACAGTGTCGAGAGTTCTATGTCATTATTATGCATGAAAGGGGAACTAGTCCCGAACACACAAATGAGGAAGGCCTCCTATTCATGTAAGCCTTAGTATAAAAGGCATAACCATCCTCATTTGTGTGTGCGTCTCCCATTGTATATTTTCTCTTCTTCTTGTTTTAGAGAGAGAAACTCTCCTTAGTTTCTCTCACTAGAATCATCTACCTTGTATCTTTCTAGTTCTTCTTCATCTAATCTAATATTCCATTCTTAGTTTTAATCTTGATCTTAATCATCTTGGCATAACTCGCTTCACGATTTGAGATCTTTCTCGGTCCGATATTTGGCATTGACTTCATACTTCGAATCTTGAGAGACATTCTTGAAATAATGGTCTTCTCTTCATAATAGGAATTTCTTCACTTGAAGTTTTTGAGAGATTCTTCATATTTGGACCACGACTTCTTCATTTTTCTCCAATCTTTACTTGGGATTTTGATATACAACGATCCGACTCCTTTTAGGACTTGGATCTATTTATCCTCATACCTTGCTAGGGTCTTTTTGGATAGACTTCTCCATGATCTTTTCGGGAGTATTTGTTTTTCTTTGTGTGTCTCGATCCTTCATATTGATTTTTGATAAATGATTCTTCACATCACTTTGGATCTTTAGCAACAAAATGTAGCCCTCATGCCTTGTTAGGGCCTTTTTGGACTCGCCAATATTCGCATCTCGCTTCGGTAAGTTATGCCTTGGCTATGAACTCTAATTAATACCGAGCAACTTTTAAACGATCTTGTGCTAGAAGCTAAGTAACTTTTCAAATCGTACAACCTTACTTATTGAAAATATATTTATTAACAAGCGATGGGATAAAAATCTCATAATTAACTCACATAAATTCATGAAAGAATACCAAACTTATAATTGACTCTATCATCTCTCATTCTCCACAATTTAAAATCTCAAGGAATGAAACTCGTGGATGCTTAGCCTATTAAATCAAAGTTTTGGGTTTTCAAGTCATCTATAGGATCTTGCATCTTCTTAGACTCTTTCAAGTTTAGAATTTGCATTTTAAAGTTCCCTTGATAAACGAATTTCTAGGATTAATTATAGGAACTTGCGAAAAGTTCTTGTTCTTAACCCGTAAGAGTTAAGACTTTCGCGTTTTAAAATTCCCAATATAAAAGCCTAGCAAAACTTGATTTAAACACGTTAAGGATACTAGCTAGACTAAACTTGAATAAGTAAACTCGGGTTGAGTCAAAAGATTCACGACGGGCCTAATATATCAAAGACATCTAAACTTATTAAAACCATTTAATAAAATTTATTCTAGCAATGAAAGAAAATAACGATAACAAAGGAAAATACTAATAGGCCAAAATAGATCAAAAATTTTGAAAAATGTTGAAAAATCAATTTTCCGGTTAAAATGAGGAAAAATACATGGAAAAGCCCACTTAACTTCGATAGAAGTCCCCCCTACACTTAAGATAAACATTGTCCTCAATGTTTAAGCATGTGGGAGTAAACTCCCCTACACTTAGGACATTGTGCACTTTGTTTAAATCTTAATAAGGAAGAGACAACTAAAGTGATTCCTATTTCAACATAAATGATAAAATAATGAATCAAAATAGTTTAGGATAGAACCGGGAAGACGGGTACCCGGAATCACGGGTCGTCAAAAGTCATCAAGAATGGATCTTTGAAAGCTCGAATCCCTACACATTATAAGAAAGAAAACAACAAACACATACTAGGGTCTCCCCCTACACTTATTATAAAAACGGATAAAAAGGATAGATACCAGGGCTGCCTCCCTAGAAGCGCTTGTTTTTGTTCACTGAGTCGTGAGCCTGACTCGACCTTGATTAGCATGGTAAGAACCTTGAAGAACATCCACCAGGATCAAATACATGGTTTTCGTCCAACAAATAGCACTAGCTTAAGGTGAACAAGACAAGCCAAAAAAGAGTAGGCAAGGTTCCCTTAAGCAGTTGTTGAGCACGGTGGTAGAAAGTATGATGAAGTGCAAGCATATCTCCATTGTTTCCAAAAGTCTTTCCTTTTATTTCATCAGATGGATACTGAGATGGCTTGAAATTGTGATACCTGGATCGAACACCTTTTCCTTTAGGGGAAAATAAGACTCAGGCTCAGTAGAATTTGAAGATTCGCCCATAAAGCGCACAATCTCATCCGACGAAGGTGGATAGAGAGGTGTCAAAACATAAGTATTGCGGATGTCGGTGTCTTCCGGTTTCTTCTCCTTTGCAACGGGTTTCTTAATATCTGAAGGAGGATAAAGACCATAATCAAAGTCCAAAGAAGGAGAATCATGCTCATTGGAGAAGTATGTATTAAGAAAAGTAGCAAAATCTTCCTCAAATGAGTAATTATCCAAAGTAGGATCAAGCATTGTTGGCGGAGGATCTTCATCAAAAATAGGAGCATAATCATCATTAAGAGACATATCATCTGAAGAATCACTCGAAAGAGTATCAACATCATCAAAGTCATCATAAGTTGGCATGTCTTTATACTCTGAAGAAAAATCATCATACTATCCACATCAGAACTAGAATCATCATCATAGATTGGTGGAGCATAATATATTGCTGGGGTATCCAAATTGGAGAGAGGATCTTCAGAATCTTCCACATTTTCTTGAAAAAGTGGATTATCATAGATAGGCTCGAAAAGAGGGTTGTTGTAGACGACAAAATCATCAAGCTTTGTACTTTCCAAAGGAGTTGTATCAAGCTCGTCTTGAAGCACATCAATCATATTCGCCGATTCTCTTCCATTTGATTTGTTTGTGATCTTCCCCACTTTAAAAACTTGTGCATCATTCCCGACCCTTAAGATTAGTTCACCTTCGGCAACATTAATTAATGCTTTTCCAGTTCGCAAGAATGGCCGTCCAAGTATTAACGGAATACGAGGATCCATTTCATAATCAACAACAACAAAATCGACCGGAAAAGTGAAGGTACCAACTTTAACAAAAACATCTTCGGCAATACCAACGGGGTAAGCGAGAGTTCGATTTTCTAGCTCAAAGTCATCTTTGTTGGTGTAAGATTGGGTAATGATAACTTTTTCCAAACACTTAATGGCATCAAATTTACACTTGCCCCGAGATCGGCTAAGGCAGTAAATTCTTCGGTTTGGTTAAAAGTACATGGTAGCACAAAACGACCGGGATCTCCAAGTTTTTCCGGAAGTTTTTTAAGGAGGACTGCAGAACAGATTTCATTCAATTGAGTATTAACAAACTCGGCTATCTTCTCCTTCTTACTAAGCAATTCCTTGAATGCTTTCACAAATTACCGCATTTGGACAGGCGCTTCAACGAGGCTAATGTTAAAGTTCATTTGTGTAATCATCTTCAAGAAGGAAGTAACTTGAGCATCCTCTTTAGTGAGCACTTTGCACTTGTCTAACGGAGAAGGATAAGGGATATTGGGTTTAGGTGGTGTAGGTGTTGAAGGTGAAGGTGTGGTAGGTGTAGATTTAGATGTTGAGGGTTGAGAGGGTGAAGTTGTGGATGGTAAAGGGTTTTTCTTAGATACTTCTTCCGTAAGAGGTGGAGACGGTAATGTAGAACTAGTACTAGGCGTGGAAGTAGGAGGAATAAATGAGGGTGAAGGAGGTGTAGATGGAGTAACTGGGGGAGGGGTAGATGGTCCTACTAGAGTTGCTCCACTGCGTGTAGTAATAGCACTCACATTTGCTCTTGGGTTGGTGACGGTATTCGAAGGAAGAGAGCCTGAAGTAAAGGGTTGAGTGCTTTGGAAGAAACTAGCCATCATATTCCTCAAATCATTCGTTTGATTGCTTAAAGAGGTTTGCATATCATTTCTAAGCTTGGTTCAAATATCATTCCCTTGTTTTTTCAAGTTAATGATTTGGCTTTGAAGATTCTTAAACACCTCTCCTTGGGTCCTCATGAAAGTTTCAACATCTTGATTATATGTCGTGGGTGGAGTGATGGGTGGAACTTGGGGAGCGGGTGGGTGATATAGATTAGAAGCTCGAGGTTGGTTTGGATTGCTTCTATTAAAGTTGTTTGGGTTGTGGTTTTGAGGATAAAAACCGGGTGAAAGAAAGTTGTTGGAACAATAACTTAGCAAGTTACGATCACCTTGAGGTCGGGCTTGATAGCCTTCCGTTGAATAGTTTCCGATGGCCGCATACACGTTTTTCGGATTGTCATAAGTAGAAAGACAATCAGTGTATGAATGAGGACCGCCGCAAGTCTTACAAGAAAGTGTTACAGCTTTAACTTGTTGTAGTTGATTCGTAGCCATGCGTTGGATATTTTTGTTCATTTCGGCTAGCATGCGGGTGACTTCGGTCATCTCGGGGCTGGAAGAAGTAGAATAAACATTGACCCTCGGATTATTTTTTGAGGATGCGGATGAATCCTAAATTTTGTGATGAGTAGTCATGTTCTCTATAAGCTCTCTACACTCCTCGGGTCTTCTTTTCATAAATGTGCCACCGGCGGCTGCATTATCGTATCACGATCACGAAAAGTTAAACCGTTGTAGAAAGTATCAATCAAAGTGACGGGGAGCATATTATGATTAGGACATCGATCGATCAAAACATTATAACGTTCCCAAGCATCGAAAAGTGATACATCAGGTTCTTGTGTGAAACCACTGATTTGATTCTGAAGGCTCGTTACCATGGATGGTGGAAAGTAGCGCGACAAAAATCGTTGAGTCATTTCGTCCCATGTATGAATTGGATTCTTCGGGAGACTATCAAACCATTTTTCGGCATGGTGGGATAAAGTGTGTGGAAATAGATGAAGGCGAAGAAAATCCATGGTAACACCGGACAATTTCATGCTTTGAGTGACGGTAATGAATTTGTCGAGGTGTTTGTTGGCATCATCATCCGGTAATCCGTGAAATGGACAAGTATTTTGAACTTGTTGGATCATGTGATGCTTCAACGAAAATTCGGGAGCCGTGATTTGCATCGGCGCAATCGGTCCTCCGCGTCCATTCATAGTTGGTTGGCATAGCTCCTCCATCGTACGAAGGTCAGGTTGAAGGGCATGGTTGTTATTATTCATGTTGGGGTGAGGTGGATTATTATTGTTGTGCACACCGGCCATATCTAGGTCTTCAAGAGTCTCGGGCTCGGAATAAGACGAAGATTTAGTACGCATACACTAAAAATAAAATACAATATATTTGTTTTTTTTATCTTTTTTAGTTTTTATGTATTTTTTGAAAATTTTATAATTTTTAGGATTTTTGAAAATTTTTATGCTTGAAAATAACGTTCCCAAGAGAACGAATCCCAAAATCCAACGGGTCTCTCACAAAAAACCGTTAATCTTCACGAAAAGAGCCGGCAGCGGCGCCATTTGATAATTTGGTTTTGCTAGGTTAAAAGTTCGTTGTTCTCAGCGTCTAATCGAATTGATCACGGATTAAATGTGTGACTCAGTCGTCTTTGGTGGATAAAGAAAGAATAGGTTGTCGTTGTGTAACAAAATAAAAATGCAAGCTTTAACGTAAATGACAAAATAATAAAAGCGATAAACTAATTAAAACTTAAATAAAAGACTTAAACGAATTAAAGATAAACGCTTGAAAGGATTGAACAAAAAAAATTAAGACTTTTAAAATTAAATAACGAAACAATAAAATCTGACAAAAAGTAAATTTGAAAACTTTAAATTTAAACTAAGACGAAACAAGTTTAAAATAATACTAAGTAAAATGTTGGAAAAGTTAAATTTAAAGCTTAAAATAAAAACAAGAAATAATAATTAAAACTTGTGAATGGATCATAACAGGACCGTAGTCCAGATCGTGCTCACGATCGAAGTCCAGATCGTACTCACGATCGAAGTCCAGATTGTAGTCTGGATCGTAACAAGAGATCGTGGTCTACTATCGCAGCCACTGATCGCAAGATTGGATCGCAACCCAGATCGTAGTAAGCGATCGTGGCCTTGGATCGTGACTAGGATCGCATCAACAGATCGTACCTTGTGATCGCAACCAACAATCGTGGTCTGTGATCGCATGATAGATCGCAAGTAGTGATCGTATCTTTGATCGTAGTCTCTGATCACAAGTAGAAACCCTTCGGTTTATGTGATCACGAAACTCGATCGGAACAAGTAGAAACCCTTAAGAAAGTTTCGATGGAACACAAAAGGCAAATAAGCAATAACTAAATAAGCACTTTAATAATAAGCAATTACCAAAAACTTAATTAAAACAATAATAAGTAGACCTAAATAAGCACAAATTTAAAAACTTTCAAGACACAAAATAAGCAAAATTTATAAAATAAACTAAAAGAAAAAGATTAAACTTTTGAAAACACTTAAATTAAAATAAGCTAAGCACAAAATAAGCTAAAAGCACAATAAGGAAAGAACATCAATCGCGTTAAAATGATAAGAACAATGGAAAAATGAGAACCTTTATCAAATAAACATCAAGATGAAACAAACTTCAAGATTAATCAAACAAAACAAGATATTTAAAAGCAAGAAAGGAAGAATGAGATGATTATAAAAAGCTTTGAATTTAAGATAAAGATTCAACAAGATTAAAAGACTTACATGAAAATAACTTGAAATTAACGACATGTATGTAAATGACAATATGAAAAGTGCATAAAATAAAGTAGAGAGCTATGTGTCAAATAGCTAACACCTTCCAAATGAGGGGAAGGGTTAGTATTTATAGGGAGAGGAGATGGTGGTAGGTGGCTGGAAGCTTCCTTTTTTTTCTTTAGTCTTCATGTTTTTGACAATAAACTCGTCATTCTCGATTTCGTCTCGGGATTTGTCGATAAATAATTTGAACTCGTCTTCTAATTTCTTCATTAATTAGATTTGGTTCTTCGACTTCGTTAAACTTCCGTCTTTAGACTTTTTCTTCGATAAATCTTCAGAATAGGCCTTGGACTTCCGTTCTTTTTGCACTCTTGATCTTTTGACTTCGTCTTTTTTCTTTTCTTCGATAAAAGCCCGTGAAAGCCCATGTTTTCTTCCCTTTTCACATTTTGGTCCTAAAACACAATAAAAACACAAACCACGCATAATTCCGAATTTTACGACATTAAATACACGTTTTGGCTTGGTTATTATTATAATTAAGTGGTAAAAGGATAAGTGTTTTCACACTTATTATTAACCCCTTCTTTTGATTTTCGAAATTAAAAGATCGGAATCATAACATGATTGTTATGCTCCTCACTTTGTTTCGTTGGTTTCAACAACAAATTAAATCAAACCTACCCGAGACCATCAAGATCTTTCAGCTGACCTCTGGTCAAAACTTCGAATTATGAACACCGAATGGCATGCAAGCCACGTTTTGTGTGTACAAGAAATCTACATGGTTGTAATTTCTTGATTGATCTGGTAATTAGTCGAATTGGATGATGAGATATGAGTTTGATTTGAGGATTTTAATGTTTAACTGCTTGATGATTGGTGGATTAAACATAAATATATAGATACGTTTTTTATGGAGGGTGCTCAAAGATAGTGGTTGCGTTTATATTTCTGAGATTGAGAATGAATGGTTTATCATTTGATTGAAATGATATGAAGATAGATCTCAATTATCTGTTGAGAAGAGTTTTTTTTTGGGGGTTACGTTGGATAGAAGGAGATGGGGGCGGAGTATACTAGAAAGAGATTAGGTGTACTATGAGAATTATTAGGGTACACAATTCTAATTATATCTCCTATGTAACCGGGTTTCTTTTTTGGTTGTGGGGGCTTGTATGATCTATCTTGGGCCAGCAAATGCATATTTCACACAGATCATAGGCTGTGCTACTTATCAAAATCTAGTATGAATATTGATCATTTGGTTTATTCAAACCGGGCCATATATAAAAGATTGGATTTCGTTATTTCAAGTGATGGGCGGAATACTTTAATCAGTTGTGATGCAAGGTTGGATGAGTATTGACATAAACATGGGCCGAGTAACTAAATTGATAGCTGGATACTACTATGCACTAAATTAGACATGATAATGGTTGTGTAGCCGACTCCCTGCAATTTGGTTATAATGTTATGTGACTTGGATTATTGGATGTGCGGATAATGGGTATTGGGTGTCTATGTACTCATCTCGATCAAAGAAATCCCTCGTTTTGAAACCCTAATCCGCGCATCTGTTAGGCATTTGACTGATTTTGGGCTTAATCGCCATGTTAGCTAGACCACATTGATGGCTTCTCTTTCTCAAGTCATTGTTGGTTTCTCAAGTTAACTCAACAAACAAACACAACAAACACACACGACAAAAACAAATAAACACTAAAACGATCCTTTAAGATTCACTGAAATTGTCAAAACAGCTAGTATTCGGGCAAAGTAATGTCAAGTGATTACGAAGTGGATTTGATATTTATTATTTGAAGTTGAAGTGGAATATCACGAAGGCGTCTACTAAATTCATCATCGAGCCTCTTTCACCCCCTTCTATCGATTGATGATTCGCTTTAGCATTAATGATTGAGACTTGATTTATCTAGTTTCCACTGTCAAGGGGTGAATGGTCGACGACATGGACAACTATCACTTAAGGAGTTACGTTGTAGTGCTCAGTGTCACACTCACCGGGAGTTGTGGATACTTCAAGAGGTGTTCTACATCTTATACCTCTCTCTTTATGTATAAGATTATAAGAGATGTTTCTCTGCACCGTTCGTCAATCAACAAAAGTGCTAAACGTAAGTAACAAATTTGGGGGATTATACTTCAGTTTCAAGTTTGGAATATCAGGTTTACTTCACCAGTGGTCACTACAAATAGCCGAAAGAATACGAGGTTGGTAAGTTTAGCCAGAGTACAAGAGTAGAGATGTGATCAGCAAACATTTCTCACGAGCAACTTGAGCTACATAATGTCAACCAAGATTTCTGCTTCAGACACGAACATCTCGCGATTCTGATTGTACTTGTCAAATGATGCTTCTGAGTGTTCTTAACCACCATACTTTTGAGAAGAACGCTACCGAGTGTTCTTAACCACCATACTTTTGACAAGAACACTACCGAGTGTTCTTAACCACCATACTTTTGACAAGAACGCTACTGAGTGCTCTTAACCACCATACTTTTCACAAGAGCGCTACCGAGTGTTCGTCACCATCATACTTTCGACAAGAACATCTCGTAATTTTGACCGTACACGCCAGATGATGCTTCCGAGAGTTCGTCACCATCATGAGGGAAGAACGTGTACTTTGGAGTACTTAGTTCAACTTCCAGAGGGAAGTATTCTACAAGCGTGAGAAGATTTGTTGCTGATTTCTTACATGTTCCCCCAAACACATAATCATGTATACCAAAAATGTCAAGGCAGCTGTTACTTGGTGTGGTTTGCTTCTTCTTCTACAAAATTCCGCTGTGCACTTTAAATGTCAAAGATATAAGAATGCTCAAGCTACAGATTCTGCTCAAGACAAGGATATTGGTTTGGGGGGAAGCTGATTTAGAAGCTTCGTCAAAAAGAAGTCTATGAAGAAAGCTTTTCAAGACATGTGGTATGAATTAAGGGGAAGTTAATCCAGTTCATACATGATACAATGGTTCCTCAACAAGCAAAGACAAAGAGGATTCGAACTGGGGTATAAGTTTTTCTAGGAGACTTAAAGACAACGACGTCATCCTCAGCATTGGAAGCAAACTTAAAACTGTCATATTTTTGTTATATTTGCATTTGTTAGGAACATTGTAAGTAATTATGTATGTCTCCACATCGGGGGAAGATTGTTAGCCTTAAAATGTGTGTGACTAACAGAATTACATTAGTTTTATAGCCAGGACTTGCAGGGACTAATATTGTCATATGTAATAGTCCAAGTCCCGTGCTATATATACCCCTCCATACTTCCATGGAGGGGTGAGGTTGTTCATTTCTTTCTTTACTTTTCTCTCTCTAATAAAACACTTTTATTAGAGTAACTCTTTCTATATTTCTCTCACTAACAATGGCTAAACACCTCTATTACCCTCGCCGACCTCCGAATCGAACCCGTGTTCATTAATACAGGGTTTTTGCCCAGTATGAAAATTTATGTTCGTTGAAGTGGTCTAATCGAATTGATTACTGGTTTAAAGTGTGACTCAGCTGTCTTTTGGTGAAATCAAATGTTTTGTCGTTGTAGTGTAATTGAAATGCAAAGCTTTAAAAGTAAATGGTGTTTAATTAAAACTAAACTAATTAAAACTTAAATTTGGTGCAATATTAAAACTTTGAAAAGTAAATTAATTAGATGACGAAAATTAAAGAGTGACGAAAATTAAATTTGACGATGTATTAAAAATGCAACTTAAAAACAAAACAAAGCAAAATATAGTTCTAAACCCCAAACAATCGGAATCCAGATCGGAAAGCTGTCACCAAGTCCATCGGAATGTCAGATCGGAATATAGGTACAAAATCTATCGGAATGTAGAAAAATGCTATCTATCGGAATAATGAAAAGTAAGCTGTCACAATAATACTTCAGATCGGAAAGCCTAGATCGAAATCCTAGATCGGAATGTTGCTCAATAAATTTGGGCAGCACTTCGTCTTAGAAAACCTCAAGAGCCGTCGGAATATGCGATCGCAATCCCAGATCGGAATGAGGGGGATGTTACTAGATCGCAATCCTCAGATCGGAATAAGCAGTCGCAATGTGAAATCCCTTGATCCTATTCTGTCACAATCGGAATATGGAGAAGTCGAGCTGTCGCAATGTGCCAAATCCCTCACTTTCTGATGGAGAGAAAATTCGCAATAAGCACAAAGTGCAATAAGCTAATTCTAATAAGCTGATACAAAAACTTAAATGAAATTTAAATAAAACGAGACAATAAGCTAAAAAGTTAAAACCTTTCGAAATTTAAAAGACGAAACTTAATGAAATGGAATTTAAAAGGTAAAACTTTTGAGAAAAACTTGAAAACAATTAAGCTAAATACCAAATAAGCAAATAAGATTGTCAAACTTATAGCTTATTTCATATGAAAGCTTAAAAGGAAAAGAAAAGACAAAACTTTTAATCAAATAAGCAAAGAGATTAAGCAAACCTTACTTAATCCGAAATTTAAATGAACCAAAAAGAACAAGAAAAGTAGAAGGAGAATGATAAAAGTAAACTTGATCAAAGGTAAATAAAGATTAAAGCAACAAAATCAAAAGACTTACTTGGAATTAAAAGGAATTAAAGTGCAAGACAAGTATTTAAAATGACATGAAAAGTAAATTTTGCAAGAAATGTAAATGGAAGAACTAGTGTCACTCTAGCCAACACCTTACATGAAGTGGTGTGGCGTCAATTTATAGGGAGAGGGGAGCATGTGTTGCTTCCTTCTTTCTTTCTTTCTTTCCGTCTTTTCGTCTTCTTAATTCTTCGACTTTTTTTTTCGATGTTGTCTCGGGATTAATGAAACTCGTCTTAAAAATTATTCATTGATAAGTAATAACTAGGTTTTTACTCGTTGAAAAGTTCGTTTTCTCGGTGTCTCTTCGAATTGATTTCCGGTTAATTGTGTGAGATTAGTTGTTCTTGGTGAAACAAATATTTTTGGTTTTGGAAAATAAATGAGCAAGACTTAATAATTAATGACGAGAAATTAAAACAAGTTAAAATGTAAACGGTGCGATATTTAAAACTTTAAAAGTAAATGACGGAAAATGAAAGGACGTAAAATTAAAACTTAACAAAAAGTAAATGATGCAAATAAAAACTTAAACTAAAAGTAAAGTGAATAAAAATTCAAATAAATAAATGTTGGTCCATGAATCTTGTGCACATAATGAATCTGTGAAGAACAATGAACAACATTTGCACAATTAAACCAATAGACTAACTAATAACACAAGCTTGTACTTTTCATCGTATGTATATCTTATTAATAATGAATCAACAAATATACATGACTTGCCCGGTTGTTTGCGGAATAACAACCGGGCGATGAATGACAAACTAAACTCCCATGTTCATAGCTAGCTAAGCTTATGCAACAATGGGAGGATGAAACCCTAAACCACTAAACTATTACATGTTTGTTTCTGTGGGTAGGAATCATTGACTATTCTATTACAAAGACCACATATATATAGTGGGAGTGTGAAGCTTCCTTGAGAAGCGTTACTAAAGTACAAGTAACCACCTTGTACTTTGTTGTCTTCATCTTTTGCACCTTTGACAAAGTAAGCCTTCCTCTTGAACCTTTGTCTTCATTGCTAATAAGACATGTGCCCACTAATACATAAGACACTTCTTCAGGTCTTCTTAACATCTTCAGGTCTTGTAATCAGTAATAGTCTTGAGGAGTTAGTAAGCTATTATGTCATCACTTACTAACTCCATCATCCTTGATTCTTTGCACACTTACTGATATCCGCCTCAGCTAATGACGAGTCTATCTCGTAGACTCTAAAGAACTCTAAAGAATGACACACTGAACTTATAACATACGTAAGTTCAGTGACTAACACTACTTAGGATACTTTACATCCAAATCCTGTGCAAGGGACAAATCAGGCACTGAATTGACCCAACAATCTCCCCCTATTTGGATAGAAAAGTAGCCTAAGTTAAATAGCAGTAAGTGAGCATAAAGGCTTCTTCTTACCTGCTATGTTACAACAATGAATACCAAGAATAACTAGCTTTACTAGTTCAAGTCATCCGCTAACTTGTATCGTCTTGTACCTGTTGTAGTCGTTACTGAACTGCAATGTCTGATCTTGTACTTTGAGAAACACTTGAACCAATTCCCTGATGCTTATATAGAACTCATAAAGGTAACTTCACCTTAGGTCATCAGTGAAGTATATTATATGCTTTACCATAAAGACCATATGCTTCACCCTAGCATATATTAAAGTAGCATATTGTATCAATGTAGATCATGAGTTCATTTACCTTCAATCAGAGAAGTGTGGTCAATGGTTGACGCAACAACCATAAAAGATCAGACAATGCAACTTGTTCAGCAACCCATCTTCAGTGACTTTGCTCAATCAGCCAAATGTAAACATTCTAAGTCCCTGAAGGTTTTGTGTTGTGTATGATAGTATGTATGTAGCTTGAGTAAACTTGATGTTTCTTCACATAAACATAAGTTTACCTCTGTCCTCGCTTCTCTCCCCCTCAAAATTTGCTAGGGAACCAAGCAACTTTTGACCGGCTACATACTAGTACACAATCATAGCGTGATGGTCTTCATCTCGCCTGAAATACAACTCCCCCTGAATTTTATCTCCAATCTACCACCTGATGTTATCAAACCCCTGTATAATAAATGTTTCATCAAACCCCTGTAACACAACCTGGTCTCTCAAAAACTCTTTGGCTGTGGTTACAGCGGGGTAGGGGAGGGTGACAACTGCTGGGGTGGGTAGGGGGCTGTGAACATATCTTCTTTCTTTGTCTTGGTGTGAGAAACAAATCCTGAGTGACCAAGTCCTTCAACAGCTGAAGGCTCTGAAGATAGTATGTTGATCAGCTGGTCATCTTGCCAGCAAATCCCTGTTAAACTGAATTTTTTTTTTTTGGTTTGTGTTTTGTGTATGGTTTGGGTGGGTATATCACAGTTGCATGTGGATCACAACGGCATCTATATCACATCGATGTGTATGACCGTGGTTCTCTCCCCCTCAAAATATGCAGCTTTAGCAGCATCTTTTGACAGGGGTTCGCTGTTGACAGGGTTTTATATCAGTGAAGATTTTCGGCTGTGATTATGAGAAATGACTGATGTAGGTTCAGAGACTGGCTGAATGACAGGGGTCCAGAATCTGCTGAAGGGTCCAGAGAAGAGGGACAGGGATCGCTGGTTCATAGTTCAGCTGGCTGTTTGACAGGGATCGCTGACATGGGGGTTCAGCTACCTTTGGGGGTTCAGCTACCCTGGGGGTTCAGCTGCCCTGGGGGTTCAGCTGCCCTGGGGGTTCAGCTACCCTGGGGGTTCAGCTACCCTAGGGGTTCAGCTACCCTGGGGGTTCAGCTACCTTGGGGGTTCAACTACCTCTTGACAGGGGTTTAGTGACAGGGATTCATCACATGGATCACTTCAGCAGGGGTTCAAAATGCAGGTTTAACCACTGAAGTTTTTCTTCTACATCTTACACATTCAGTAAATTAGTATACCCATTTTGGGCTTCAGCAGTTGGGCTTCAAGTATGGCTGATGTTGTTGGGCTACAGCATCTACGCTCGATGGCCAACATCAATTTTGTTCCAGCAGTATTACTTTTAAATACTCCCACATACTGGCCAAATACCCATCCTTTTTTAATTCGCTTCATGACACCCCAACTTTCTTATTTACTGATTTTGCTTAATCAGTTTAACACACATCAACAAATACCTTTGTTCAAGGTTTTTTTTTTTTTTTTTTTTTTAAACCATGCCAACCCTCGTCAGTTTTTTTATAAAACTGAACAAGCTAGATATCATACCCGCTGAAGCTTGTGTATAGCTCACCTTTTCGGCAGCTTTTTTTTTTTTTAACATCAGCTTTAAACTGAATATACTCGCCCCATCAGCTTTCTTTTAAGCTGCTGATCATACCGTCTTCCATTATACAGCTCACATCAACATTACTCGTTTTACTTGAAACTTGGAAGACACCAACTGATATTTTTTAATCAGTTTATCAGTACTTTTTGTAAGACTGAGCTTCCTTCCAGCGTTGACCAACCCATATCAGCGGACACTTACCCATTACCCATTTTTCTTCAGCTTTTCTTTGAAGTTGATTCAACCATTTAACCATTTTCTCTAGTAACTGTTGTCATAAGTCATCCCGAGACATCATGCCCTTAGTATTTTCAGTCAGCTACCACAAGAAACAGACATATAAGTTGCTCCTAATATTTATCTTAACAGACCTGCAACTAATATTACTGCCATCGATATACCAATTTTCTTTTCTTGATTAACTGGTATCTCCAAGATACTCACACTTGATATCCCATCCATATCAACTTCGGTCAGAGACCACTATCTGATAACATTATTTTTTGTCCATTATACACTCAGCCCACGAACACAATCTTAGCAAACCAGCGTGACTTCTACAATACCGCTCGATTCATAACCCTTCATACATCTTGTTTACTTTGTAAACAACAACCGCAACAACAGATCCTTGAAGATCTATACATCGAACAACCCAATAACCATGAAATAAGTATAACCCCACTAAAGAAACAATCGATTCTTATATTTAAACAGTTCGTTTCTGTGGCCACAAGAAACAAATCTAACTTCTAACTTCTAACTTTATCGAATTGATTTAGTTTCGGGATAAACATATTTGGTATTTTGTGTGGATTATTGTTGATGTGGGTTTCGTATGATTGCGAAACGTTTGGCAGTGATGAAGTAATTTGGATTGGGTTTTTTTCTTGAATCGTTAGAAGTGGGGTATTGTGAAGATGAGATTGATAAATGATGGTGAGAGAATGATTTTTTTTTTGTGACGGTGGGTGATTTTGTTTGTGTGAGGTGAGATTAAGGATGTGTAAAGTGGGTGACGGTGAGTTAACTGGGTTTAGAATGTGATTTTGATTTGATGGTTTGTGATTATGATGGATCTTGAAAGTGAATTTGGGATTTTGGAGATATTTGTTAAGGTGAGAATAAAGGTGAGATGAAGGAACAGTGTGTGGAATATAGATGAGTGTTGGTGGTGGGTTTTGGTGGGTGGTGGGATTGGATAAGGTTTTTTGGTTGGTTATTATTTTATCTAGGGTCATCAGCAGTGTTCATCTCCCCCTCAAAAACTGCTACTGCTATGCAGATTTTTTTACCATACACTGCTGATTTTGACCATGTAAAATGTTATTAGCAGCCGTAATCTGAACGGATCTGGATAGTAATTAATCCAACCCGCTCTGATACCAATTGTTGGTCCAAGAATCTTGTGCGCATAATGAATCTGTGAAGAACAATGAAGAACGATGTACACAAATAACCAATTGACTAACTAATAACACAAGCTTGTACTTTTCATCGTATGTATATATTATTAATAATGAATCAACAAATATACATGACTTGCCCGGTTGTTTGCGGAATAACAACCGGGCGATGAATGACAAACTAAACTCCCATGTTCATAGCTAGCTAAGCTTATGCAACAATGGGAGGATGAAACCCTAAACCACTAAAGTATTACATGTTTGTTTCTGTGGGTAGGAATCATTGACTATTCTATTACAAAGACCACATATATATAGTGGGAGTGTGAAGCTTCCTTGAGAAGCTTTACTAAAGTACAAGTAACCACCTTGTACTTTGTTGTCTTCATCTTTTGCACCTTTGACAAAGTAAGCCTTCCTCTTGAACCTTTGTGTTCATTGCTAATAAGACATGTGCCCACTAATACATAAGACACTTCTTCAGGTCTTCTTAACATCTTCAGGTCTTGTAATCAGTAATAGTTTTGAGGAGTTAGTAAGCTATTATGTCATCACTTACTAACTCCATCATCCTTGATTCTTTGCACACTTACTGAGATCCGCCTCAGCTAATGACGAGTCTATCTCGTAGACTCTAAAGAACTCTAAAGAATGACACACTGAACTTATAACATACGTAAGTTCAGTGACTAACACTACTTAGGATACTTTACATCCAAATCCTGTGCAAGGGATAAATCAGGCACTGAATTGACCCAACAATAAAAAGGCGGGAAGAATCAAACTTGAAATTAAAAGAAGAAAACTTAAAATTAAAAACAGAAAGAAGACTGACAGACCTCTTCATTCGGAAGTTCAAAACTTCCGAATGAAGCTCCTAACTTCCGAATGAAGCCCCAAACTTCCGGATGAAACCCCAATCTTCCGAATGAAGAACAACTTCCGGATGAAGGACAAACTTCCGGATGAATCCCCAATCTTCCGAATGAAGAACAAACTTCCGGATGAAGGACAAACTTCTGGATGAATCCCCAAACTTCCGAATGAAGAACAAACTTCTGGATGAAGGACAAACTTCCGGATGAATCCCCAAACTTCCGAATGAAGAACATGAAACACCTTTGATCCGGAACTTTTAAAGTTCCGAATGAAGGATCATTGATCCGGAAGTTTTGGAAATGCAGTAACAGAAACCCACAAAATGAAGAACAGGGGATACAGTAAACGCGCTTTATCCTTAAATGAATTAAAATCAAACGAAAGATTAAACCAAAACAACCAATAAGCATCAACTAACAATAATCAATCAAAACAAATCATCAAAACTAACAAACATAACCAAATTAATCAAAACCCACTTGATCAAAATCATAAAAACTCAAGAACATGAACAATGATGAATAAGAACAAATCAAACAAGAAAGGTAGAAGGAGATTGGCTATAAGATAAAGATTAACAACAATTGAAGGTAAACTTACTTGGTATTAAAAGAAGATTAAAGGTGCGATACATAAAGATTAAGATGCATAAATTTAAAGAACAAGAGAAATGAAAAATGGGGAAGGGAGGCTTGTCAAGCCTCCAACAACCTAAACAAATGGCTAGTAATGTCTATTTATAGGGGAGGAAGGGATTAGTGGAAGGAAGCTTCCTCCCCTCTTTCCTCTTTTCCTTAATTGCGTCATTAGGTCCCTCCTTTCTTTAATCTTCTTAAATCTTGGACTATAATGACTTTGGCTCGGGATTTCTTTGAACTCGTCTTGTAATTCTTCAATAAATTATACTTGAGTTCTTCGGCTTTTGGTAAACTTCTGTCTTTTGACTTTTTCTTCGATAAATCTTCAGAATTGGTCTTGGACTTCCGTTCTTTTTCCACTCTTGATCTTTCGACTTCGTCTTTTGTCTTTTTCTTCAATAAAAGCCCGTGAAAGCCGTTTTTTCTCCACTTTTCACCTTCTCGACCCTGAAACACAATAAAAACACAAACCACGCATAATTCCGCCATTTACGACATAAAATATACGTTTAGGTACCGTTTTAATATAATTAAGTGGTAGAAAAGATGGGTGTTTTCACACCTATCAAATCCCCTACACTTAACCATTGCCATGCCCTCATGCAATGCTCAGTGATAAAGAAAGGTTTACACTTTCCATCATAATCAACCTACCTTGGCCTTTATTAAACAACTAAGGAAAATCAAAAAGATAGAAAATAACAAGATGCAATCAAGGAAGAAACATGTAAAGAAATCTAAGACTTACATTAGGGCTTGTGTGTCATGAATGTTTATCACCCTCAAGTTTCACGTTCCCCATGCCAAGCTTAAAAATAAGATCATTGTTAATACAAGTTAGCATAACAAACATTTACTCATGCGGTTCAATTAATCACTTAAACTCCCTTATTCCTATGGGTAACTCTTATGTTTTATTGATGTCTTGAATGATCACGAGGATGCATTGTTGACTTATTTCGATAATTTATTTAAGCTGAAAGCAAAGTAGGGCGATTTGATTAATAGTTAGCTAAAGGACAAAATCTCTTAAAATTGATTCTTGGGATATCAAAAAGTTCATATCTTGGCATAACTCGGTTCACGATTTGAGACCTTTCTCGGGCCGATATTTGGCATGTACTTCATACTTCATATCTTGAGAGACGTGCTTGAGATAATGGTCTTCTCATCGTTCATAGAGTTTCTTCACTTGGAGACTTTTGAGAGGTACTCCAACTTTGTTGACCACGACTTCATGATTATTTCTTCAATCTCTATTTGGGATTTTCAGATACAACGATCCGCCTCCTTTTCGGACTTGGATCTATTTATCCTCATACCTTGTTAGGGCCTTTTCGGATAGACTTCTCCATGATCTTTATGGGAGTTGATTGCTTTTCGTCGTGAGTCTTGATCCTTCATAATGATTTTGGGAATAATGCTTTTCACATCACTTTGGATCTTCAGCAATAAAATTGAATCCTCATGCCTTGTTAGGGCCTTTTCGGACTCGCCAATCTTCGCACCCCGCTTCATAAGTTATGCCTTGGCTATGAACTCTTATCATTACCGAGCAACTTTTAAACGATCTTGGGCTAGAAGCTAAGTAACCTTTCAAATCGTACGACCTTACTTATTGCAGATAATTTATTAGCAAGTGATGGGAGAAAAAGATCATAATTAACTCACATAAGTTAATGAGAGAATACCAAACTTGTAACCAACTCTATCATTTCTCGTTCTCCACAATTTAAAATCTCAAGGAATGAGACTCGTGGATGCTTAGCCTAATAAACCAATTAAGGTCTACATGGTTAAGGATACTAGCTAGAGTGAACTTGAATAAGTAAACTCGGGTTGAGTCAAAATATTCACAGCGGGCCTAATATATCTAAGATATCTAAACTTGCTAAAACCATTTTTATTAAAATGCTAGAAAGTAACAAAAATAAAGGAGACTACAACTAGGCCAAAATAGATTAAAAATTTTGAAAAATGTCGAAAAATTGATTTTCCGGTTAAAATGAGGGCAAATACAAGGAAAAGACCACTTAACTTCGATAGAAGTCCCCCTACACTTAATATAAACATTGTCCTCAATGTTTAAGCATGTGGGAGTAAACTCCCCTACACTTAGGACATTGTGCACGTTGTTTAAATCTCGCTAAGGGAAAGACAACTAAGGAGATTCCTATTTTAATATTGAGAAATATAAAATAGTGAATCGAAAAGAGTTTAGGATAGAACCGGGAAGAAGGGAACACGGAATCCCGGTTCGTCAAAAGTCATCAAGATTGTGTCTTTGAAGCTCTAATCCCTGCATATGATAAGAAGGAAAACAAGAAACACCAACAGGGGCTCCCCTACACTTATGGTTAAGATAGATAGATAATTGGGTTGCCTCCCAAAAAGCGCTTGTTTTTGTTGACCGAGTCACGAGCCTGACTCGTCCCCGAATTAAATGGTCCATGGGGAAGCCTCGAATGTGATACCGGGATCAAAGACCTTGTCCTCGTTCCCGGAGGACATTAATAAAGGAGAGGCGGGGGGATAAGTCTTGAAAGGGAGAAAGGTCCTTTCAACATACGTATTGTATGTGAATTCAAGATCCACGGGAGGTGGGTTGGGTATAGTGAGCATATTGTCATCCCCCAAAGACAATGGATGCTGAACAAACGGCAAAGCCGTATTGTTATCAATCATAGCATAATCAATGTCACCTCCCGGGTCCAAGCACTCATCCTCCGTGATAGTGGCTAAAAGGGGGGACGGAAGGTGCTCGGGAGGGGGACTTGGGTCAATACTTTCCTGCAGCAAATTATCAAAATAATGTCCCCCTCCGTGTCAGAGTCATCAATACCTGGAGGGATGGAGTGGATGTCGATTTCTTCCAGCAATGGGTCATTATCTTCAACGGGAGGAATGGATGGAGGTAGAGACTTGGAAAGAGAAGGAGAAGTCAACGCTTCGATTTGAGCAATAAGAAGGTGCACTTTCCGTAATCCATCGCGAAGAAGTACGTCTTCCACCTCATCCACAAGATCATGTTCATCGGTGAACTGCTCGTAAACCGGAGAGAATAAATCGCCATCGCCCGCATCTCCCGGTGGAGATTGAGAAACTTTAAAAGTGAAATTCTCATAGGAGATAGAAGAATCGTCATCACTAGGATCGACCTCGTCTGTAAGAGCAACGTCGTCCTCAGGCTCCATAGCAGGTAAGTCACAAACCTCATCATCCAATGCTTTGTCGAGACCAACATCACTAAGCTCATTCAGCGAATCTAGATCCTTAGATGTAGAAGGAACATCGAGAGTAGGAGAAGTAACTTCAGAAGATGAGTTGAAAGTGCATACAGCATCATCGTCATCATCATCATAATAGTATTGACGCACAAGCGGAGGGGTATAATCACTAAGATTAGATACTTGCTCTTGTTGCAGTCGCTTTTCCTCGTCCCTAAGTTCTTTAAGCAAAACAACGGCTTCTTGAAGTTGCAAAACAATGGAGTGTGTTTCTTCATTCAAGGGAGTGAGTTGTGGGCCAAGATGCATTTGCTGAGAGGATTGATGATTGAGGGTGTGATGTGGGGGCTCAAAGTGTTAAAAACCTGAATTGTAGCAAGGTTGTGGCTCATAGTTGTTCATCGGTTGAGAATAATTAGAAACCGGGTTTGGTTCATAAAAATCCGTAGGTGAAGAAAATTGAGGACACGGATTTGGCTCATAACAATTCATTGGTTGACAATAATAGGTATCGTGAGGACCCCCACAGTTGGTGCAAACCGGGTATGGAGAAAAATCAAGTGCATCTTGTGGATAGCTATTTTCATTGTCATAATTGTACCCCGGTTCTTGCCCGTGACCATACGGGTATCGAACCGGGTACGAAACATGGCAATGAGAATCGCTTCCACAATAGATGCACGGGGGAACAGGAGGTAGGTCCAAAAAGTACGAATTAGTCGAGTTGCACAAAGGACAAAATCCGGATTGTGTGTAGTCGATATCGTTTCCGCACTGCTCACATGTACACCATTGACAAGAGTTGTTCCCAGATAATTGTTTCTCACACCGGACGCAATGGACATAAAAATCCATAAAGAAAGATAGATAAGCAAGAAGAATATTTTTGGTGCCAAACTTTGAAAAGAAATGCTTTTTATGATTTTTCAAATGTTTTTGGATTTTTGAAAATTTTTGACAAGAAAAATAACGTTCACAAGTGAACGGATCCCAAAAGCCAACGCGTCACTCACAAAAAACCTTTGATCTTCACGAAAAGAGCCGGCAGCGGCGCCATTTTAATAACTAGGTTTTTACTCGTTGAAAAGTTCGTTTTCTCGGTGTCTCTTCGAATTGATTTCCGGTTAATTGTGTGAGATTAGTTGTTCTTGGTGAAACAAATATTTTTGGTTTTGGAAAATAAATGAGCAAGACTTAATAATTAATGACGAGAAATTAAAACAAGTTAAAATGTAAACGGTACGATATTTAAAACTTTAAAAGTAAATGACGAAAAATGAAAGGACGTAAAATTAAAACTTAACAAAAAGTAAATGATGCAAATAAAAACTTAAACTAAAAATAAAGTGAATAAAAATTCAAATAAATAAAAAGGCGGGAAGAATCAAACTTGAAATTAAAAGAAGAAAATTTAAAATTAAAAACAGAAAGAAGACTAACAGACCTCTTCATTCGGAAGTTCAAAACTTCCGAATGAAGCACCTAACTTCCGAATGAAGCCCCAAACTTCCGGATGAAACCCCAATCTTCCGAATGAAGAACAACTTCCGGATGAAGGACAAACTTCCGGATGAATCCCCAATCTTCCGAATGAAGAACAAACTTCCGGATGAAGGACAAACTTCCGGATGAATCCCCAAACTTCCGAATGAAGAACAAACTTCCAGATGAAGGACAAACTTCCGGATGAATCCCCAAACTTCCGAATGAAGAACATGAAACACCTTTGATCCGGAACTTTTAAAGTTCCGAATGAAGGATCATTGATCCGGAAGTTTTGGAAATGCAGTAACAGAAACCCACAAAATGAAGAACAGGGGATACAGTAAACGCGCTTTATCCTTAAATCAATTAAAATCAAACGAAAGATTAAACCAAAACAACCAATAAGCATCAACTAACAATAATCAATCAAAACAAATCATCAAAACTAACAAACATAACCAAATTAATCAAAACCCACTTGATCAAAATCATAAAAACTCAAGAACATGAACAATGATGAATAAGAACAAATCAAACAAGAAAGGTAGAAGGAGATTGGCTATAAGATAAAGATTAACAACAATTGAAGGTAAACTTACTTGGTATTAAAAGAAGATTAAAGGTGCGATACATAAAGATTAAGATGCATAAATTTAAAGAACAAGAGAAATGAAAAATGGGGAAGGGAGGCTTGTCAAGCCTCCAACAACCTAAACAAATGGCTAGTAATGTCTATTTATAGGGAAGGAAGGGATTAGTGGAAGGAAGCTTCCTCCCCTCTTTCCTCTTTTCCTTAATTGCGTCATTAGGTCCCTCCTTTCTTTAATCTTCTTAAATCTTGGACTATAATGACTTTGGCTCGGGATTTCTTTGAACTCGTCTTGTAATTCTTCAATAAATTATACTTGAGTTCTTCGGCTTTTGGTAAACTTCCGTCTTTTGACTTTTTCTTCGATAAATCTTCAGAATTGGTCTTGGACTTCCGTTCTTTTTCCACTCTTGATCTTTCGACTTCGTCTTTTGTCTTTTTCTTCAATAAAAGCCCATGAAAGCCGTTTTTTCTCCACTTTTCACCTTCTCGACCCTGAAACACAATAAAAACACAAACCACGCATAATTCCGCCATTTACGACATAAAATATACGTTTAGGTCCCGTTTTAATATAATTAAGTGGTAGAAAAGATGGGTGTTTTCACACCTATCAATAAGACTTGAGTTTTTCGGCTTTATTAAACTTTCGTCTTTTAGACTTGTTCTTCGATAAATCTTCAGAATAGGTCTTGGACTTCCGTTCTTTTTCCACTCTTGATCTCTTGACTTCGTCTTTTGTCTTTTTCTTCGATAAAATCCCGTGAAAGTCCGTGTTTTCTCCCCTTTCCACGTTTTTGTCCTAAATCACAACAAAAACACAAGCCACGCATAATTCCGACATTTACGACATAAAATACACGTTTTGGCCTGGTTATTATTGTAATTAAGTGGTAAAAGGATGGGTGTTTACACACCTATCAAATCCCCTACACTTGACCATTGCAATGTCCTTATGCAATACATTAGTTACAAAGCACGTTTTACATTTTCCATCATAATCAATCCATATTGGCCTTTATTAAAGAGATAGAAAATTATAAACATTCAAAGGAAGAAAGTAAGTAAAGAAATCAAAGACATACCTTAAGGTTTTGGAAATGTCATCAATGATCATCATCCTCAAGTTTTAACATTCTCCAAACCAAGCTTAAAAACGAGATCATTGTTATTATAAGTTAGCAAACTAACACGAACTCATGTGGGCCAATTATTTACTTAGACTCCCTTATTCCTAGGTGTATCTCTTATATTTTATTATTGTCTTGAATGATCACGAGGATGCATTGTTGACTTATTTCGATAGTTATTTAGGCTGAAAATAAAGTGGGACGATTTAATCAATAGTTAGCTAAAGGAAAAAATCTTTTAAAACTGCTTCTCGGGAACTCATAAAGTTCATATCTTGGCATAACTCGCTTCGCGATTTGAGACCTTTCTCGGACCGATATATGGCAGCGACTTCATACTTCAAATCTTGAGAGACGTTCATGAAATAATGGTCTTCTCTTCATACTAGGAAATTCTTCACTTGAAGTTTTGAGAGATTCTTCATATTTGGACCACGACTTCTTCATTTTTCTCCAATCTTTATTTTGGACTTTGATATACAATGATCCGCCTCCTTTTAGGACTTGGATCTATTTATCCTCATACCTTGTTAGGGCCTTTTTGGGTAGACTTCTCCATGTACTTTTGGGGAGTTTTTGCTTTTCGTCGTGTGTCTCGATCCTTCATATTGATTTTCGATAAATGATTCTTCACATCACTTGGGATCTTTAGCAACAAAATGTAGCCCTCATGCCTTGTTAGGGCCTTTTCGGACTCGCCAATCTTCGCATCCCGCTTCAATAAGTTATGCCTTGGCTATGAACTCTAATCCATACCGAGCAACTTTTAAACGATCTTGGGCTAGAAGCTAAGTAACATTTCAAATCGTACAACCTTATTTATTGCAGATAAATTTATTAGCAAGCGATGGGAGAATAGGCTTATAATTAACTCACATAAATTCACGAAAGAATACCAAACTTATAATCGACTCTATCATCTCTCGTTCTCCACAGTTTAAAATCTCAAGGAATGAGACTCGTGGATGCTTAGCCTATTAAATCAAAGTTTTGGGTTTTCGAGTCGTCTATAGGATCTTGCAAATTCTTAGGCTTTTTCAAGTTTAGAAATCGCATTTTAAAGTTCCCTTGATAAACGACTCTCTAGGATCAATTATAGGAACTTGCGAAAAGTTCTTGTTCTTAACCCGTAAGAGTTAAGACTTTCGCGTTTTAAAGTTCCCTATATAAAAGCCTAGCAAAACTTGACTTATACACGTTAAGGATACTAGCTAGAGTAAACTTAGATAAGTAAACTCGTGTTGAGTCAAAAAATTCACGACGTTTGAAAATTAAAACCACTTAATTAAAATTTATTCTAGTAAAGAAAGAAAATAGCTATACAAAGGTAAAACTACTAGGCCAAAATAGATCAAAAATTTTGAAAAATGTCGAAAAATCAATTTTCCGGTTAAAATGAGGATAAATACAAGGAAAAGACCACTTAACTTCGATAGAAGGCTCCCCTACACTTAATATAAACATTGTCCTCAATGTTTAAGCATGTGGAAATAAACTCCCCTACACTTAGGACATTGTGCACTTTGTTTAAATCTTGCTAAGGAAGAGACAACTAAAGTGATTCCTATTTTAATATTGAAAAATATAAAATAGAGGATCAAAAGAGTTTAGGATAGAACCGGGAAGATGGGAACACGGAATCACAGATCGTCAAAAGTCATCCAGAATGGATCATTGAAAGCTCGAATCCCTACACATGATTAGAAAGAAAACAACAACCATATACTAGGGTCTCCCCCTCCACTTATTACGAAAACAGAGAAAAAGGATAGATACTTGGGTTGCCTCCCAAAAAGCGCTTGTTTTTGATAACCGAGTCGTGAGCCTGACTCGACCTTGATTAGTATAGGAAGAAGGTTGAAACACATCCACCGGGATCAAAGACATGGTTTTCATCCATCAAATAGCACAGGCTTAAGGTGAACAAGGCAAACCAAAAGAAGAGTAGGCAGGGTTCCCTTAAGCATAGATGGAGCACGGTGGAAGCAAGGGTGATGAGGTACAAGCATATCTTCATAAGTTCCAAATATTTTTCCTTTTATTTCATCAGATGGATACTGAGATGGCTTGAAAAGTGCAATACCGGGGTCGAACACCTTTTCCTTTAGGGGAAAATAACACTCAGGCGCAGCAGATCTTGAAGAAGATCCGATCATAAATCTAGCAATCTCATCCTCAGACGGAGGGTAGAGAGGAGTTAAGACATAAGTGCTGCTGATATCGGTGTCGGCCGGCTTCTTCTCCTTTGAAGCGGGTTTCTTCATATCCAAAGGAGGATAAAGACCATAATCATCAAAGTCCAAAGGAGGAGCATCACTCTCATTTGGGAAGTATGTGTTGAGAAAAGTAGCAAAGTCTTCCTCAAATGAGTAGTCATCCAAAGTAGGATCAAGTGTTGTTGGCGGAGGATCTTCATCATGAGAAGAATCACTCGAAAGAGTATCGGCCTTATAAAAATCATCATAAGTGGGCATGTATGGATACTCAAAAGTAAAATCATCATAATCATCCCCATCGGTGCTAGAATCATCAGCATAAGCATCATAGATCGGTGGATAATCATAAATTGGTGGAGAATCAGAATTGGAGAGAGAATCATCCACATCGTCTTGGAACAGTGGATTATCAAAGCAAAAATCGAATATAGGATTGTTGTAGACGACAAAATCATCAAGCACATTAATCATATTCGTCGATTCTCTTCCATAGGATTTGTTTGTGATCTTCCCCATTTCGAACACTTGTGCATCATTCCCGACCCTTAAGATTAACTTACCTTCGGCAACATCGACAAGAGCTTTTCCGGTTCTCAAGAATGGCCGACCAAGTATTAAAGGAATACGAGGGTCCATTTCATAATTTACAACAACAAAGTCGACCGAAAAAGTGAAGGTGCCAACTTTAATGAACACATCTTCGGCAATACCAACGGGGTAAGCGAGAGTGCGATTTGCAAGCTCAAGAGTCATCTTCGTTGGTGTAAGATCGGGTAATGATAACTTTTTCCAAACAATTAAAGGCATCAAATTTATGATTGCCCCGAGATCGGCTAAGGCGGTAAATTCGTCGGTTTGGTTAAAAGTACATGGTAGCACAAAACGACCGGGATCTCCAAGTTTCTCCAGAAGTTCTTTAAGAAGGACGGCAGAACAATTTTCATTCAATCGAGTATTAACAAACTCGGCCATCTTCTCCTTCTTATTAAGCAATTCCTTAAACATCTTGACAAATTGTGGCATTTGTGCAAGAGCTTCAACAAGGGTAAAGGTGACGGTCATGCCGGCAATCTTGTCCAAAAAGTTAGAGACTTGAAAGTCATTCTTAGTCAAAATTTTAGCTTTGTCGAGTCGAGAAGGGTAAGGAATGCTGGGTTTATCGGTGGAAGGTGGGGTTGGTGAAGGGTTCTCCTTGGGTACTTCAGTAAGAGGTGGAGACGGTAATGGTGAACTAATACTAGGTGCGGGAGTAGTAGGGATAAATGATGGTGGAGGAGGTGTAGATGGTGTAACTGGGGGTGGGATAGATGGTCCTACTAAAGTAGCTCCACTACGGGTAGTAATAGCACTCACATTTGCTCTCGGGTTGGTGACGATGTTTGAAGGTAGAGAGCCCGAAGTAGAGGGTTGAGTGGTTGGTAAGAAACTAGCCAGCATATTCTTCAAATCATTCGTTTGAGTGCTGAAGGAGGTTTGTATATCATTTCGAAGCTCAGATCTAATGTCATTCCCTTGCTTAGTGATATCCCCTTTCAAGTTGATAATTTAGCTTTGCAGATTCTTGATTTGCTCTCCTTGGGTTCTCATTAAAGCTTCAACGTCTTGATTAATGGGTGGGGCTTGTTGAGCGGGTGGGTGATAAGGGTTAGAAGCTCGAGGTGGGATTTGGTTGCTTCTATTGTAATTGTTGTTGGGGTTGTGGTTTTGAGGAGAAAAACCGGATGAAAGATAGTTGTTCGACCGGTAACTTAGCAAATGTCGATCCCCTTGAGGTCCGGCTTGGTAGGGTGAATAATTACCATAAGCCGCATACACGTTTTCCGGATTTCCTTGAGTAGAAGGACAATCAGCGTATGAGTGAGGACCGCCGCATGTCTCACAAGGAATTTCTACAGCTTTAACTTGTTGTTGTTGGTTTGTAGCGATGAGCAAGATATTTTTGTTCATTTCGGCCATCATGCGGGTGAATTCAGTCATATCAGGGTTTGCTGAAGTAGAAGAAACATTGACTCTCGGGTTGTTCCTTGAAGAAGAGGAGGAATCCCAGTTTTTGTGATGAGTAGTCATGTTCTCAATAAGCTCTCTACACTCCTCGGGTCACTTTTTCATAAATGTGCCACCGACGGCTGCATTAATCGTATCACGATCACGAAAAGTCAAACCGTTTTAGAAAGTATCAATTAAGGTAACGGGGAGCATGTTGTGGTTTGGACATCGATCGAACAAAACATTATATCTTTCCCAAGCATCAAAAAGAGATTCATCGGGTTCTTGCATGAAACCGCTGATTTGATTTCGAAGGCTCGTGACCATGGATAGTGGAAAGTAGCGCGACAAAAATCGTTGAGTCATGTCGTCCCAAGTATGAATGGAATTCTTCGGGAGACGATCAAACCATTTTTCGGTGTGGTGTGATAAAGTATGTGGAAAGAGTTGAAGGCGAAGAACATCCATTGTAGCACCGGGCAACTTCATGCTTTGAGTAATAGTACAAAATTTGTCGAGGTGTTTGTTGGCATCATCATCAGGCAATCCGCGAAAAGGATTAGTTTGCACTTGTTGGATCATGTGATGCTTCAACGAAAACTCCGGAGCCGTGATTTGCATCGGCGCAATTGGTCCTCCTCGTCCAAACATTGTGGGTTGACAAAGCTCCTCCATTGTCCGAAGATCAGGCTGTGGAAGAACATTGTTGTTGTTATTGTTGAGGTGCGGTGGATTATTGTTGTTGTTCACACCTGCCATAGCTAAATCTTCACGAGTCTCGGGCTCTGGATAAGTAGAAGATCTAGTACGCATACACCTGCAAAAACAAAAGAAAAATATACCAAACACAAAGAGAATATATATACACTATAAAGAAAATAAAATCTTTTTGGATTTTTGAAATTTTTTAATTTTTTTGGATTTTTAACAATTTTTAATTTTTATGGTTTTTTGAAAATTTTTGTACACGAAAAATAACGCTCACGAATGAACGGATCCCAAAAAGCAACGCGTCTCTCACAGAAAACCGTTAATCTTTACGAAAAGAGCCGGCAGCGGCGCCATTTAATACAGGGTGTTTGCCCAGTATGAAAATTTATGTTCGTTGAAGTGGTCTAATCGAATTGATTACTGGTTTAAAGTGTGACTCAGCTGTCTTTTGGTGAAATTAAATGTTTTGTCGTTGTAGTGTAATTGAAATGCGAAGGTTTAAAAGTAAATGGAGTTTAATTAAAACTAAACTAATTAAAACTTAAATTTGGTGCAATATTAAAACTTTGAAAAGTAAATTAATTAGATGACGGAAATTAAAGCGTGACGAAAATTAAATTTGACGAAGTATTAAAAATGTAACTTAAAAACAAAACAAATCAAAATATAATTCTAAACCCCAAACCATCGGAATCCAGATTGGAAAGCTGTCACCAAGTCCATCGGAATGTCAGATCGGGATATAGGTACAAAATCCATCAGAATGTAGAAAAATGCTATCTATCGGAATAATGAAAAGTAAGCTGTCGCAATAATACTTCAGATCGGAAAGCCCAGATCAAAATCCTAGATCGGAATGTTGCTCAATAAATTTGGGCAGCACTTCGTCTTAGAAAACCTCAAGAGCCGTCGGAATATGCGATCGCAATGTGCGATCGCAATCCCAGATCGGAATGAGGGGGATGTTACTAGATCACAATCCTCAGATCGGAATAAGCAGTCGCAATGTGAAATCCCTTGATCCTATTCTGTCACAATCGGAATGTGGAGAAGTCGAGCTGTCGCAATGTGCCAAATCCCTCACTTTCCGATGGAGAGCAAATTCGCAATAAGCACAAGTGCAATAAGCTAATTCTAATAACCTGATACAAAAACTTAAATGAAATTGAAATAAAACGAGACAATAAGCTAAAAAGTTAAAACCTTTCGAAATTTAAAAGACGAAACTTAATGAAATGGAATTTAAAAGGTAAAACTTTTGAGAAAAACTTGAAAACAATTAAGCTAAATACCAAATAAGTAAATAAGATTGTCAAACTTATAGCTTATTTCATATGAAAGCTTAAAAGGAAAAGAAAAGACAAAACTTTTAATCAAATAAGCAAAGGGATTAAGCAAACCTTACTTAATCCGAAATTTAAATGAACCAAAAAGAACAAGAAAAGTAGAAGGAGAATGATAAAAGTAAACTTGATCAAAGGTAAATAAAGATTAAAGCAACAAAATCAAAAGACTTACTTGGAATTAAAAGGAATTAAAGTGCCAGACAAGTATTTAAAATGACATGAAAAGTAAATTTTGCAAGAAATGTAAATGGAAGAACTAGTGTCACTCTAGCCAACACCTCACATGAAGTGGTGTGGCGTCAATTTATAGGGAGGGGGGAGCATGTGTTGCTTCCTTCTTTCTTTCTTTCTTTCCTTCCGTCTTTTCGTCTTCTTAATTCTTCGACTTGTTTTTTTTCGACGTTGTCTCGGGATTAATTAAACTCGTCTTGAAAATTCTTCATTGATAAGACTTGAGTTTCTCGGCTTTATTAAACTTCCGTCTTTTAGACTTGTTCTTCGATAAATCTTCAGAATAGGTCTTGGACTTACGTTCTTTTTCCACTCTTGATCTCTTGACTTCGTCTTTTGTCTTTTTCTTCGATAAAAGCCCGTAAAAGTCCGTGTTTTCTCCCCTTTCCACGTTTTCATCCTAAATCACAACAAAAACACAAACCACGCATAATTCCGACATTTACGACATAAAATACACGTTTTGGCCTGGTTATTATTGTAATTAAGTGGTAAAAGGATGGGTGTTTACACACCTATCATTCATAGTGAATCCAAATTAACAATCTTCTTATCAATCTTGTTAATTTTCTTAATAATCGGGGTATAACTAGCTTCCTGGTGAGAAGTACCATCCCTAGATATAAACTCACCCGATAGGTCATCGACACCAATCGAGTTAGAGTTTTCACCATTCGTATATGTATCATCATCATTATCCATAGAATTAAGCGCATCAAAAGAATTTGAGTTACTAACCCCTTTACTTGGACTAACCTCTTTGTTATGCCCCGTATCACCATGATTTTTCCTACCACTTGAAATAGTATTCTTCTTTCCTACTATTCGATATTCTTGAGTAACCGGCTTAAATTTAACCTTAGGGCCAACGGGTATACCCGTAGCTACTTGTTTAGGCTTGTTCACATTCTTTGCCCTAGCTGATTCATAACCTTAGGACAATCGTCAAGTACATGGCAAAAAATCTTACAATTTGAGCATTTAGGAGGTTTCTATTCACATTCAACACGAATAGTGCTTAAATAAAAACCCTCTCATTTGAGTTTAGGCATTTCCAGCACAATTGTATCTTTCAACTCAACATCAGCATGTAACTCAATCGTGGCTCTAGCATAACAAGACCGACCCCATGATTTCAAACGCATTTTAGCCGTATCCGAATCGAGAATCAAGGGTGTACCAAATTTTGAAACAATTTCACTCTATCCATCATCACTAAATACCGTCATAGGAACACCATGAAGTTTCACTCAAATCGCAATATTAGCAACATCTTCTTTCAACATATTCATATCCGGATCCCATTTATTAAGGATAATCGGATTATTTCAAATTAAAAAAGACCATTTTTAAGTATAACATGCATATCATTCATAGAGTTAAATTAAAAGAAAAAAATGAGGTTAATACGAATAAATTTATTGAAAAATAATTAAATGGTTCGTAATTGTGCAACGATTACACCTAATGACTAACGATTCTAGTTATATATTTATATTTTGAGAATTAGAATGGTGATAATAGGTTTTCATGGTGAGAGTGGATAAAATGAGTTGTATATTTTAGTTATACGTGATTGATAAAAATTATTTTAATTTCTTTATTTTTGTGTTGGACATAATTAATCACACGATTACGATCAGAGACAAAATAAGAACTAAATATATGGTGTACAATTTTTTTGAACCGTAATATAACAGAGTTATAAGGTGAACTGCAACAAAATTTCATTAATATGTAAATGAACATATTACCTTCTAACCAGTGATGTTAGGATCTCTTATAGCAAAAAACGCTTACGTACGCCCTCCTTTTAACATCAATAGGTTCTTCTTTCTATATCACATGTTAAAACATTGTTAAAACAATCATCACCCAGCCAATTATGCAAATAAGTTTTAATGAGCTTCATTTTAGAAAATAAAACATCTTTTAACCGTAGCAGTAGCAACACGCACGACTAAAGCCAACTTCAACAACCGATATACCAAAGGATGAGATGTATGATTTTTGTTAACCATCATCTTCTCTCCAAGTTAGAAAATACTATCGAAGTTAGCGGAATCTTTGTCGTCACGAATAATTTGATAATAGAATTCAAGTTCTGTAGGAGGAGTTAACCTTTTCTCACAAGTAAAGTCACGTTATACATCTCACTAGGTTTCACTAATTTTGATACCTTAAATTCCGAAAATGAATCATGTCGACTCAAGCCGTTATACAATCAAGTAGATCTATACTTATCTTAATAAAATGATCTCCAAACTCATGAGTTTATATATCCATAACGATGTCAAATGTATCAATCTCAAAGTGATGTTGATTTATAATTCTCTCTTCGACCTTTTGAATGAAACTTCTGTATATTTACAATCTCAATATTATCTTTACCACAAAACTTCATGTTACTAATTCTTATTTATATACATTTGACAAATTAAAAATTCATGTTTTTTACTAATAAATGCCTATATAAAACAATTAATATTTAGACAATGCAAAAAAAAAATCAAATTCGAAATCAATTAACATATAAACAAATCAAATACCAAGTTAATATTGGTCCTGATGGTTTATTATTCACAACAATTATTAAAACCGTAAACAAGATCAAAACACGTATAGCGGAAACGATTTAACAAGATCATTAATTAACACAATTATAATTAATCCAATTAGGGTTATGTACCTTTTAGCTAATGCGATTCCCTCGAACAAAACCTAATTCTCCAAATTTGAGTTTACCTAAGATCACCAAGATATAGTCTATGATAAGACTATATTACGATCTTGTACACACGTAATACAACGAGCTAACCGTAAGTCTAGTACGTGTAAACCGAGCTACTACGCCTTGTGGAAAATCTACCCAACAACCCTAGAAAGGGGGTAGGACTAGATTATACTTTTAACCAAACAAAACCAAACGAAAAACCCTTTGGGTTTATTTGTGTCGATCTGCCAAAAGAAAAGAAGGAGAAAAAGTTGTGTAGTAAAATTATGGGTATAAGGCTTGTTTATATAGGCACTTTAAACTTGAAGCCTAAGTAAAACAATTTTCCCTTTGGCCCCTCCCCTTGTATCCAACTATGCGGCACACCCTAAGGAGGTGTTCCATAATTTTTCTTTTCCTTCTTTTTTATTCCATAGCGATCGTTTATACTTAACTTTTAATATATAACGTTTTTTTACATTTTATAGCTCGATTTAATTTAATAAATATAATAAATACATTTATTAAATAATTAACTCTTTACGTATTGTGTGCAATCTCGTAATCTCGAGTTCGATCCCAACACACGCCTACTAAATTTATGTCTATAAACTTTCAGCTCCCACTTGGACAAATTTATATAGTGTGATCACATTGACTAGCGTCTAGTTACGCTACCAATGCCTCTAGTACAACTCGAGTAAGGTATCCTGGATAAAACCTTTTAATGATTCATCATTAATATTATCCTTTATTTCTAATACAACGTTAATAAGGATATGGATCTCAGTTATTCCTTTCATTAACCATTTTGTTCCTCGTTCACAGATCAAATAAGATTACCAAAACACATTTGGGTGTGGCCAAACAAACATCTTACTAATCCCATGAGGGGCCCAGCTATATTAAAACTCCAAAACGAATTGGAGGAAATAAATTCCATATTGACTACAAGCAAAACCTATGAATTTTGCAACACTTCTCAAAATAAACCTTATAGCTACCAGTTACGTTTAGCGTTAGATTATTCTACAGAGATGCACTAGATTCATAACAGTTTTCTGGTATCTCATGTCTAAGGATAACTATTTATGATATACTTAATGACAAATATCCATAAAGTATAGTCATATTGTTGGGATAAGTCGAATATTCGATCCATCGAATATCATCCAAAATCGATCAATATACTTTCAAGTATGCTCTATCATAATTTTGAATTGTCTTAATTTAACAATATTCTCATATTATTAATCGACAACAGACTGTTAGCATAACATATTTATTCATAGATTAAAACATGTAAAATAGGATACAAAATTAAATAATAAGAATAAACAAAACTCAATCTTTATTTCATTATATAATAATGTCTTAACATCCTTTATCCAAATACTAATCACAAATTTATTGCATGAAATCGCTAGCTAATTGAAGTCCAATGCTTTTGGCATGTTCAATAACCTTTCCTCTAGGCAACGCCTTAGTTAAAGGATCTAATACGTTATCATCTGTGTGAAATTTTAATAATTTGATTTCACGAGCTTCAACATGTTCTCGAACGTTGTGATATCTACGTTCAATGTGTCTGGCGCCCTTCATGATTCCAACGTCATTGGCGAATATGATTGTTGCAGAATTGTCATAATACATATTTATTAGGTTCTTTTATTGAAAGCATCACTCCATGATCTCCAATAAAACTTCCTAATCCAAACCATATTTCTTTCGCACTCCTTAAGTACTCGCTTCCCTCCAAACACCAAAACATTTCTTTTCGTATTCCTCAAATAGTTTAGAAAATGTTTAACAACAACCCAGTGGAGCTTCCTTGAATTCTGTTTGGTAATGACTGATCAAGTTCTGAGCAAACGCCACACCAGGCCTTGTACATCTTACAACATACATTATAGATCCTACAACCGAAGCATAAGGCACCTTCCGCATGTATGCCTCCTCTTCAGGAGTTGATGCATCCATCTCATGACTCAGATTATGCTTAACTTCCATAGGTTGAAAACCTTTCTTGGAATTATGCATATTATACTTTTTCAATATTTTGTCAATATAAGCATCTTGACTAAGACCAAATAACCGTCTACTCCTATCTCGATAGATATTAATTCCCAGAATGTATGTAGTTTCTCCTAAGTCCTTCATAGAAAAACATTTACCAAGATAATCCTTAACTTCTTTAAGTCTTGGAATGTTACTTCCCATGATTAATATGTCATCCACATATAAAATTAGGAATACTACATAACTCCCACTATCTTTGCAATATACACATGGTTCATCACGATTTTGAATAAATTTAAAGTTTTTTATTTCTTCATCAAATCGTTTGTTCCATTGACGTGATGCTTGCTTCAAACCATAAATAAATCTTTGAAGTTTGCACACGCGTTTTGGATACTTAGGATCAACATACCCTTTTGGTTGCTGCATATAGATATCTTCATCTAAGCGACTGTTCAAGAAGGAAGTTTTAACATCCATTTGCCATATCTCTATAAAACCTGCATTGAAATACCATGAACAGTACACATGAATAGTAACACACAAAAATACGATAAAATTAAAACTTTCCATTTATAATATAATTCACGTATCACGATATTAAATAACATGTAATTACGTATATATTATAAATGTGTTAAGTACATGACATATAAAAATCACGATAATTAATCATGAACGATCACGTAAATAATTGAACTCGGAAAAACTACGGGTTTTCCCGTGGGCTCCCTTTAGGCCAAGGCTAGACAAGAGGAAAGGAAGGGATGGGCTTGGCCCATGACCCAACTTAAAATACATGTTTAGTAAAAACACAAGAAACATTAAACATAAAATTAGGTTACAGAAAAAGTTCTCCTCTTGCCTTCTTTTTGCTCTTGCCGCCGGCCACCACAAACCACAAGGACAAACCAGACGATTTTGATCATTGAATTTAGGTGTACGTGTTCGTGATCGTAATCCCTTTTCTTCCATGAGTTCGGTATAATCAAACACTTTTCTTTTCTTTTTAATTATTTTTGAATTCATGTTTTTATTTAATTAATCTTAAAAATAAGTAATTAAAACAAGTGGGATTAATTAAAACATGGAATTAAGGGGGTGTTTGTGGGTGTTTTGTTCGACCGAACACCAAACCGAGAGCATGAGGGCTCTCAGTGGTGTTTGTTTTTGCCCAACCGAGACCCCATGGTCTCGGTATGGGGTTCTTGTGGGTTGAACGTAGCAAGGGAACCCCGATTACGTGTCGGGGTGAGGTTTTGTGTTGAACCGAGTTCCAACCGAGACCTATAGGGTCTCGGTGGGGCTTTTTGGCTAACAGTGGGAACCGAACAAAGCAAGTTGGGGGAACCGGCCTCAACTGGTGGGAACCGGTGTGAATCAGTGTGAACCGTGGCTCGGCAGTGGGAACAGAGAACCACCAGTGGCAACCGGCTAGCCGGTCTAGCCACTGGTGGGGCTGTTTGGATCAGCTTATATGTTTCGGCTTATATGTGACCCGGGTTTCGGGCTCGGGTTAATTTTTAAGACACTGGTTTGGGAAAATATTAAAATATGTTTAATTAAATTAATTACTAGACTTTTTAATTTAATTAATTTCATGACTTAGGTTAAATATTAAAATTAATATTACATGTATAACCTAAAGTATTTTACTTAGCTTAATTTAATTAAAATATGTATTTTTAATTAAATTCCATATAACGTATAGTTTAATTAAATTAACCAAGTTATTTAATTAATAAGCTATAACCATGACTTGTATTATACTATTTAAACTTTACTTATTATTAATAATCAAGCTTATTTCTAATTATGGAAACTTACTATTTTTGGAAACTTTCTATTTTTAGAAACTTACTATTTATGGAAACCTGCTATTTTAAAAAGTTACTTATTATTACAATACAAGTATTATAATACACTATTACATGAATAATACACTACAGAACATCAGTATAACTACAGTTAGCACAGTAAACAGTAAAACATGACAGAATAAGTATAACAAGCTAATAACACACAGAACGAGTAAAACATACGTAATTCAGACAACTCATACACGTCCATATTTCTTGTGTAGTATTATCCGTCAAGGCGGAGTAGTTCTTCATCGTTTTCGTTAGCTTCTACTGGACATAAGGTACAGATTTCCCGTCCTTCAGTAAGGACAACTTCTTCCTTTATTAGGATTTCCCGTATGCAGCAAACTGTTTTCCCACTAGTTACAGATTTAATGCTTATGTTTTATTAGTTACCTTAGCCATATACATGCATGACCAGTTTCACCTAGTTATGGAGGTACCATAACCATAACACTAGAGGCACTAGTGTTATGACTTCACCACGGCGGAGTGATAGCTCGTGGCGTCCCTTTCAGTTATTTGGCCATTATTATTATCATGTGGGGCGTATGGGTGCATCCTAGGTTCAGTTTTCAGTTAGGATTTCATGTTGGATGTGGTGTGTGCCGTGCATCCTTCACAAGGAGTTGATCCCTCCTACCCAGACCAATATAATTAGAGGCATCCCCTCTAATTGCATGACGAGGTCACCCCTCTATGTATTCATGCACGTTGTTGACCTCATGACATATATTGGCTAATTTGGTACAGTAAACTAATACAGATTTTCATAAGTAACATAAGCTATGTTTTCAGAACTAAAACCAGTTAACATGTTATACGCCTAGGTTATCCTAGGACTTATTCATTTCCGCTGCTATTCATGCTTTATGTTCTTTATACGCTTTCATATTCATTGTCTTCTATGCTATGCTATATATCCGTGCACTGAGCGTTATGCTCAGCCGTTTTCCATTCCATGTCCCTAAACGACAGGTACTCAAGGTCGCAAGTAGGAACTCCAGAGTATGTGCATTCGCATTGGAAGCTATCCGGCCTCTTTTACCTTATGCATTTATTCCTACTTTTCATACTTTATTTCATTTTGACATTGTTTAATCCTTTCATTTACAGTACTTTATATTGCTTGTGTGTGAGTTACTTAGACTACTGATGTTTGATTCCGGTATTTCTATTTATGGTCATGACTGTTTAGACATTTACCTTGCATGCTTTGATGATACGCCATAAATTACTGTAGTATTCCATCTTAACAAATGGGGTGTTACGTCTCATAGTCATAGTATGCTGGTATAGCTATGAGAATCCTAATAGCTCTTAAGTCTTCTACAGGAGAAAATGTCTCCTCGTAGTATACGCCAAAAGTTTGTGTAAAACCTTTAACTACTAAACGAGCTTTATAGGATTGTACTTAACCATCCATGTCAATTTTCTTCTTGTATATCTACTTATGTTTCACTACTTTAGCATTCGGAGGTTGATCTACAAGAATCCAACCTTTATTAATTCTAATTGATTTTATTTCCTCATCCATTGCAAGCATCCACTTATCCTTTTTAGGATCAAGTATGGCGGATTTATAATTAGTAGGTTCACATAGATCCCTTACTTCATCATCATCATCCTCTATGTTAAGACATAGTTTGCTTGGTGCACGTATAGTCCTTTCAGACCTCCTAGAGGAATTATTTTTGGTGGAACTCCCAGGCTTTCTGGTTCTACAGGAGTTATTTCGCTAGTGTTTTCATCAGAAGGTAATGTATCTATATGACTCTCTTCAAGATCATAATTTCTCCCCCTGAATTCTTGATTTACAAGACCACTTTCAAGGAAGTCTCCATACCTAACAAAAATAACTTTGTTCTCAGGTGGATAATAAAAGTAGTAACCCATAGTTTCCTTAGGGTAACCTACAAAGATACATTTCATAGATCGTTGTTGGAGTTTATCACCCGAGTAACGTTTCACATACGCCTCACAACCCCAGACCTTTAAATAAGACAAATATGGCTTTTTGCCATGCCATAGTTCATATGGTGTCTTATTAACCTTCTTCGTGGGGAACCATATTTAAAATGCGAACACCAGATTCTAAAGCATAGTCCCAAAAGGATAATGGCAAAGTTGTAAGATTAAACATTATCGCACCATATCTAATAGTGTATAATTTCTCCTTTCGGATACACCATTTTGTTGTGGAGTAAATGGAGAAGTAAGATTCTGAACAATTTCATTCTCACTTAAATAATCTTTAAACTCTTGACTTAAATATTCACCACCTCTATCAAAACGAAAAGCTTTAATCTTCTTTCCTATTTGCAATTCTACTTCTGCTTTAAACACTTTGAATGATTCAAATACCTCATGTTTATGCTTAAGTAAATAAACATAACCATAACGGCTATAATCATCCGTAAATATTAAGTAGTAGCTAGCACCTTTCCTTGACACATGTCTAAGTGGTCCACACGCATCAGTGTGTATTAAACCAAGTAGATCAGTAGTCCTTTCAATATTGTTATTAAAAGGTTTTTTGGTCATCTTTCCAGAGATACAAGACTCACATTTATCAAACGATTCATCATTGATATTTTCCAAAAGACCTTCACGTTGAAGCTTTTGTATGCGAGTCTTCCCAATATGGGCAAGTCTACAATGCTAAATATAAGAAGAGTTCTTGTCTATCTTTCTCTTCTTATTTATGCTAAAAACAGAACTATTATTATGCTTGGATTCATTATCATGCATGTCAATTTCAAACACACAATTCACAGCAATTGCATTAAAATAGAAAATACCATCTTTAAAAACAGAAATTCCATTATTATCAATAGTGTGAAGAAATCTAAGATTCAACAAACAAGAAAAGGAAATAACACCCCTAACAATTGAAGGTGCATAATGACAATCATTTAAAATCAGTACTAAACCCGAAGGTAAAACTAAATTAAATGTTCATATAGCTTCAACTGCTGCTTGTGCGCCATTTCTCATTTGCAGAAATTGTTCTCCATAGGATAACTTCCTTTCCAATTTAAACCCCTGCAGCGTATTACAAATATTAATACCGCATCCCGTATCATATTCCCAAGAATTTAATTTATATGTCAAACTAAATAATTCGATCATAAATAAAGTACCTGAAGTTGTAGCGCTTTGCCCATCCTTCTTCCTTATTTCACGTAACTCATCAAGGTGAAGAGGGCAGTTCCTCTTCTAGTGACCACTTGCCTTGCAGTAGTGACAAGTATCATCCTTTTGGGATTGATTCTTCTTGGTAAAGTTCTTCGGCTTTTGATAATTCGCAACATGCTTGCTCTTATCAGCTTTGCCTTTTACTTTGCCTTTCATCTTGTTCGCTTTCGGTTTTAGCTTACTCACTCTACCCTTTTGTATAGTTAGTACAGGAGGAGTAGAGGTAGATGCCTTGTCCTTTAACCCCTTTTCGTAGTTAATAAGCATTGCATGCAAATCAATAACTGTCCTCCCCGTGCAATGCATATTATAGTTCCTAACGAAATTATTATAGTCCTTGTTAAGGGACCTATTGATCAAGTTAATCGCCATATTATGATCATAGGGTTGTCCTAGTGCAAGGAGCTGTTCTATATAACGCATCATTTCCATATAATGTGCACTAACAGACTTTCTAAGAGTTTGCTTGCAGCTATGTAAAGCATCTACTAAGTCGTAGATTTCCACAGCTTGGGGCTTCTCAAACATAGCCTTGAGTTCATCAAGCATACGCTTAGGCGAAAATAGCTCATAATTCTTTTGAAGTTGAGGTGACATTTTCCTAAGATATAAGCAACCACATTAGAGTGCTTCTTAATACCAGCAGCGTGGGTAAGCCTTTCATCTTCAGAAGCTTCTTCAGCAAGATCAGCCGGATACGGCATGGACAATATATCAATAGTACCCGCTACTCTCAAGACAATTCTTAGTGAGTGATACCAATCATAGAAGTTTGGGCCAGTAAGTTTAGGACGATAAAAAAATGTTTTGAACGTGAAACTTATAGCGTTATTGTCGGGTTGAGCCATTTCTACAGAAATAAGTTCAAATTATTATTATTTTCGATAAATACATTCAAGAAAATAAAATTATCCCGATATATAAACTATAGTATTTGCCTTGAAACTAAAACCTATGTTGACATAAATCCATTACATCAGTTGATCTGCTAGTAATGAACGTATTCAGCATAGTAACTTGTCGAACAATTTATTGGCAAACAATTTCCAATTCCAAGATATTTAAGGGATTTACATTGCAAAAAACGTTTTGCATTGTAAACATGTTTCATCCCTTCTGAATACCTTAAGTTTCCAGATCTCACTGAGTAACTTAATTAAGTCGTCTAATCTAAAGAACGTAAAACTTATCACACGAATTCTCATTCCATGAAAAGTTTCCTCTTCATCACAACATCATACAAATCTCACATAATGACACTGTAACTTCACTTGTCCGTCAATTAGATGGTATTCAACTTAAATTTTAAGGGTATAAATTTGATGTCAAAATTAATGTATGGAGAAGCATGCATACATCTCCATATCATAAGTTTAATAAAACATTTAATAAACTTTTCACGAGACTAAATTTCTACATATATTATATTGAAGTATTGGTTAAAACCAATTAAAGAATTTTACCCACAACGTACTTTTACTAGAACTCGGTTACGTTCAAAGCAATAACCTTATTCATTGTGTTTCGGATGTGAATTTGCGGTAAATCAACCTTAAGGTGTAAAACAAATAATAATCGTAGGTAATTCCAATTTCGACGCACAAGCAAGCCGGGAATTTGGTCAGCGGCAATGGCATAACCTCCTTCCTTAGCCGGGTACTTGACCAGCAGCGCGTTATACCCACTTTATAGTTTGTCAAAATTGAGTAGGCCGTTAAATTATTATTGTAAATCATCAATCAACTTAATTCTATGTATTAGATCTCAAAACATATCTTAATTTTTATATGATTTAGTCTATATTATTTTTCTAAAAAAAATTACCCTTTTTTACAACATGCATAAAAAAACGCATGAAAACATATAGGTAAAAAACACTAAATCATAAATACATAAGAACAATTATATGTGCAATTAAAAATATCAAATAGCCACATGCAAACGATTTTATTCAATAAATTAAAATATAGGTTTTTTATGTTCATAAAAGTCTTCCTTAATTCTAGATTTATTGAAACAAAATAAAAATGAAGCACATTCAATTTTATGATCTATGAAAAAACATGCATGTTCATCATGGATCCACCTACAAATCTTATCAATTTAATCTTTACGGATCGTAACCCCAAACAACTACCTTTCATAACAATTAATCATGTAATTTTAATCTAAAACATACAATATGTAAATTTTAGGGTTTCAAAAAAGATTATTAATTTTTTTTATAAAAATTTTAGCTAACCAAAATTTTAAAAAACAAAACCCTAATTCTTAGAAAACCTAACAAAAACATGAAGTTTTAACCCAAAATAATTATTGGTTAAAATCTTTTCTCGCTGGTCGAGCTTTCGACAAAAAAAGCGAAACGTATTCTCTTATCTAAGCTTCTTCCCTGTGCATTAGCTCCCCCCATGGTAGATGGTTCAAGCACGCCCGGTTCCACGAAATGATTGAGAACTACGACGGGGTCGAAATGCATTTGGTTCTTTGTCTTCAATAAGTATTGCATGACCGAATAATTCAAGGAAGGGCGCACCGCAGGGAGGGTCCTTTTAGATTTTTCGATAATTATAACTTGTTAAAACGGCTCTCGATGCCACTGAAGGTTTATTATTCATAACAATTATTAAAACCCTAAACAAGATCAAAGCACATGTAGCGGAAGCGATTTAACAAGATCATTAACCGACACAATTATAATTAATCGAATTAGGGTTATGTGCCTTTTAGCTAATGCGATTCCCTCGAACAAAACCTAATTCTCCCAATTTGAGATTACGTAAAATCACCAAGATATAGTCTATGATAAGACTATATTACGATCTTGTACACACGTAATACAACGAGCTAACCGTAAGTCTAGTACGTGTAAACCGAGCTACTACGCCTTGTGGAAAATCTACCCAACAACCCTAGAGAGGGGTTATGACTAGATTATACTTTTAACCACACAAAACCAAAAAAAACCCTTTGGGTTTATTTGTGTCGATCGGCCAAAAGAAAAGAAGGAGAAAAAGTGGTGTAGTAAAGTTATGAGGCATAAAGGTTGTTTATATAGGCATTTTAAACTTGAAGCCCAAGTAAAACAATTTTTCCTTTGGCCCCTCCCTTGTAGCCACTATGCGGCACACCCTAAGGGGGTGTTCCGTAATTTTTCTTTTCCTTTTTTTTATTCCATAACGATCGTTTATACTTAACTTTTAATAATTAACGTTCATTACATTTTATAGCTAGATTTAATTTAATAAATATAACAAATACATTTATTAAATAATTAACTCTTTACGTATTGTGTGCAATCCCGTAATCTCGAGGTCGATCCTAACACAAGACTACCAAATTTATGTCCATAAACTTTCAGTTACGACTGCGTAAATGCGTAATCATAATAACGACAAGATAAGTAGATAATGCAAAAAAGCAAAAAAAATACAAATTTCTAGAAACATATAAAAATAAAAAAGTAAATAAAGATAATAATATAAACCTGTATCATCTTTTAAACAATTGAAATATCAAATTTATTAACTTTAAAAGAAACCAGATCTCTAGATTTTTCTTTACCTTCTAACATGTAAACAATGTAGAGTTTGGGGTCTTTGGGTCTTTCAAATTTTGAGAGTGTTTTTTCAATTTTAACTTTAAATGTTTTTATGAGTGTTATATAATACTTGATGTAAAGTATATGAATAAATTTTGTTTTATAAGTACGTTTCACTAGTATAATTTTCGTCAAATATTATATAACACAAAAAGTTATTTACGGCTAAAATTGAAAAAGAAAAACTTGAAAAATCGAACGTGAATATTTAATATGAAACATAGAGAGTAGTAAATAAATAAGAATAAAAATACATTTTGATAGATCGAATGCCTTTAAAATACATTTGAAAAAGTTTGATTTTTTTTTAAATTAACACTATATTTAAAAAATTTATAAGTTTTATGAGCATTCGCGAGACACCTCCTAACTTCGCCTCAACTAATATTATTGGAATAAAAACATGAAAAAGTACAAAATTTGGTACAAGTAACGATAAAGGGCCCTAAAGTGCCAAATTGGTTCGTAAATTAAAGAAGTTATAACAAACCTAAGCACCCAAACAAAAGATGATAAGATAAGGACCATTCTTTGCCTAACTTACCAATCTCACTCTCATTACTTCAAGTTGAACAAATGAGGTCATTATAAAGCTTAAATTCAATCATGCTCAATATGGTAATTTCCCAATTTAGTGTATGTCATGGCCTATCTTATTCACTTCTGTGTGTTTTAATGAATTCGGAAACAATTTAAACATTGACACACTCCTAATTCTCATAGAATCACTCTTCTTAATCAGATGCGAACTTAGGTTTTTTAATAGGGTGTTGCACAAATTTTTTTAGGATTATTAGTACTAAAGTTGACCCACGTTACGTAAAATTAGGTGTTGCACGTGTCAAGAAAACTTCTATTTTATATAAAATTTACCATTCGTGACTTATAATGAAGTGTAGACCGTGTAATACCCGGCTCCTATGTGAGTCCGTCTATATCCTTAATACGTCATATAATTTAATATGCCATGTGTACTTTTATATATTCTTTGGTAGCTAATGAAATTTGAACACCAATATGTCAAATTCTCAAGTCATGTACCTATTTGATTCTTGTCAAGTCCATCAAATATATAGTTTCATGTGATTGCTTTTTGTCATAATATTTTGTGTGAGTTGAGTAGACTTCCCATGAAGAGAGTGCTTGAAAGATTTCAGTAACTTCCAATGGAAATGAAAGTGATTTGATTTAACATACATACAAAATGACACTTGTAAAATCATGATTCATTGATTTGCCTATGATACCCAAAGATGGTTGATGCCTTATACTCAAAATATCCTTGTCATTGTTAATGATAAGTACTGTCTAATTGATGCATCTTAGCATAAAGAGAAATGGCCTTAATTTTAGTTAGATTAAGATAGTTCTTCTAGTTTCTATAATTAGAATGACCAACTTCTTCTTTATTAGCATCCATCACTTAATACCGTATAATCTGTTATTGTTTTTTTATTGATAAATTGTTTAGGTAATTTGTTGTTGAGATTCGGATAATTTTTTGGATTTCGGGTCGAGTTGTTTTTCGGATATTCTGCAATACAAGTGAACGCATCAAACTTATACCAAACTTCGGCGTAAGAATAAATATAATGTATGTGTCGAGAGACATAATAAATGATATATTAAAATGAATATAATAATAGAGAATACGTTAACCTTCACCATATATATTGAAGGGTATTTATGTCATGTGAAAAATCGAGTTTCTGAAATATCGAAGTATTTGTTCTTGGGTTGTGCTTTGGGTTGAACCCTGCCCTTCGGACTAGACCATGCCTTTCGAATCTTATATTAATCTGCCGTTTGAAACTTTGAATACGTCGTGTTCGAACATATACACGAACATAAATTTTTGCACATCACAAATTTCTCCAACTTTAACGAGACTTGGGCTTACAACTTCTTGGTTGTTGTACAACTCACATACGAACATTAAACTAAAGTCCTTGATGTGTATAATAACACTTTTTTTAGTAGATCCAGTTCTTTAAAGTATTAACGACGCATGTCTACCATATAATGGAAGCTTAAGACCTTATTTTCAAACCCCTAATTCATAACCCAATTTTAGTATTTAAAATCAACTTTTGTTGTTTACTTGACACGTTCCAAAAATTCTTGGACCTGGGTATAATGTTAAAGGATACTTTAAATAAATCACCATCACATTGACATAACATCGCATGTGGAATACCACCATTTTGTATAGTGAATGAAGACCATTGTGAGTGGTGCATTATGACTTTTATTTGATGTTCTTTTGTGTCAAGAATTTATTGGCCTCCATAAAAGAAGTTGAAATACCTTATCAAAAGTTACCCAAATTAGAAATCCACAAACTGTAGTGATCTAGGCCCATTTTGGCTTTGATTGAGGCTTATTTGTACTTCTCTAATCTATGGTGATTTAAGCTAAACAATGAATAAAAGTATTTAAAGTATTTAAAGCAATGACACAATGATAAACCTTTTTTTATATATTTTTAGTTTAAATGAGTAATTATATTTAATTGCAACTCCGCATCGCACATAAACCTTACGCATTCAACAATTAGATATACTCTCCTGACATCAAACACGACTAACTGAATCTACTCTAATCAAGTATGATGACTTCTATCTTTCATGTAGGATTCAAAGTGTCAGATATTACCTTTATTTCTATTAACTAAACCATCCTTCCTAGCAGGTTTCGAATCAAACCAAATTGTATTCCTATATCTCCATATGATTCATGATTTTGTGCATTATCGTGTCGAAATATCTCTTAGTAAGTGTAAATTTTTTTTTACTCTCCTCATGATGTTAATCTCAAAATAATGTCTTCAAGATAATCTCCCATGTTCAACCTTGCTGAAAATCCATACTCCATAACTGGACAGAAACCAATCATTCTATAATATAGTGTTGTGATGTTTTTCGTGTCTCTACGGCACACCGGACACCTTGTTAAGTGTAGATCAACCACTTTAATATCTAAGTTTTGACGTGTGGGAAGATGATTTGGTTTAAGAAGGCAGCTATGAGTGTATATTAATCTTGACAGGATTTCTTTGTTTGTTAGGAATCAACAACCAATAATAAAAAATAAAGAGCAAAGAGAAAAACAAGAATCTACACATTTTCCCTGTATTATCAAACAATAGTCGAAGGTACAAAGTCCTAAACTTACGAATCCCTATTTATAAGCAAAAACAAATTGACCTGTGCTAAAACAAATGACCTATTTTATTAGATACTGAAAATACGAAAAGACCTCTTTAGGCATTCTATTAGCTTCATAACATCTCTATCATGATTGAAAGTCCTAAGGAATACCATATGCTCCAAATCAAATTCAAAATTCCAAATGGTAGAAAAACTAGTCTAATTCAAACAAACAACGAGATTCAAAGACGATACAAAACAAATCAATACAAACCAAACAATGATGGCTTCAAAATCGAATAACTAGATGTTAACCAAAAAAATCTGAATGGTGAACCATTCAAAGAAACTCACATTCAGAATCCGCGTAAAATGAGTCGTCTTTAGTAGTAACATATACGAAAGCTTTTTCCTTTAATTAACGTCAATCAATCTTTTAATGACCAGTTTCTTTGAAGTAGTTACAAATATATCGAGGATTAGGGCCTTGAGAGCTTGACTATGCTCCACCTTTATCTTTCCCCTTTTCAAATCGATATCGACGCCTATCATAGCTTGTGTTGATAAACCCATGGAGTGTGACTCATAAAAACCACTTCCTGAAGCTTGTTGAGAAAGCTCTTTTGAACGCAAACTAGATCTAACATCTTTTAAAGTGGTAGTGTCTTTACCGACAAGAAACGAACTAACAAACTCCCAAACGAAGAAGGTAACAACACTAGAAGAATAAAATTCACATCTTCATCTTCAATCTTCACTTCAACATTTTTCAAATTCATCAAGATTGAGTTCAAAGCATCAAAATGCTCTTTTAATGATGAACCTTCTTTCATTCGACGCAAAAAATTGTTGGTTGAATAACAATTTATTAGTCAATGAATTCGTCACATAAATTGTTTCTAACTATTTCCATACTCATTTTACAATTTTCTTGTCACGAACCTCATAAAGAATTTCATCCGAAAAAAATAGCAAAATAGTTGAGTGTTCCTTTTCTTCTTACAAACTATAAGCATCAGTCATATCATCCGCTTTAATACCGCGAATGGGCGCCCAAATACCTTTTTGTTTTAGTAAGGCTCGAATCTTGATACACCACATGCTAAAGTTACTCTTTCGCGAAAACTTCTCAATATTAGTGATTTGAGAAGACATGATTTTCAAACAAACATCAAATGAGTAATACTCAAACCGTTCCCGAAAAATCCAAAGACGGATTATGAACCAAGAGCTACGGCAAAGGCACAAATTCTAAAACGAATGACCCAAAAAAGCTGCTCACAAAACCTTAATCCAATATCAAAACCCACAACAAAAAGTAATGATATAATCATTCCTAAAAGAATACTAATAACTCCAGAATATGACTAGGGAAGGCAATGGGTCAAGGAATTATGAAGATCATGTTTCCCACCCTCATCCCTAATCTCAATATACATCCCCATCCCTAACCCCATGCCCAACTGGGATAAAAATTGTGATCCCATCTTCATCCCCATCGAGGTCAGAGATCCTCGTTGGAGAAACAATGATTTTATTTTTCATGTATACAGAAGTCACTTGTAGTTATTTAACTTCATACTTAACTATTCGCATCCAAGAAAGCATATAAACCTGCAAATAGAATATAAGAATTAGGAAAGCTAATAAATAATTGTAAAAATAGTTTTGCATACTTGATACATGCATCAATACCGTTTGAAACAAAAGTTTAATTGTTACTATAAGTCTACTAGTAAAATTGTGGAAACTAAAAAAAATTCAAGTCAACCCATAATAAAAGCAAATATTTAATATTTTTAGTAGATTACAAGTATGGTTTAATCTTTGAAACTTGATATATCTAAGTTGCTTCATGACATTTGGGACTTTATAGACTATTGGACCTATAGTATAGTAGTAATATAAGTGCTATTTAAACTAAATATTTTTCGAGTATGGGTTCAAGTACGGGTTTGAGTATCTTGAGGGTATCACATTTCCGACCCATTCGTGTTTTTAATATCCGAGATTCCCCATTTCCGTCCCCATCCTCGGTCAACTGAAATTCCCCGATCAAAACGGGGTTGGGTATCAGTTTCCCATCGGATTCGAGTTTTATTACCATCCCTAAATTTGACACACAATTCTGAAACACATCAATCGAATCGAATGAATCCAAACACCAAAATCAAAATCAATCAAGAATTAGGATTCTTAGGATTTAACAAACGGAAAACCAAAATACTAAAACAAAAGAAATAAAAATGAACCTTCAACTGAACCCTAAATCATAAACGAGTTTAGCTTCTTTAAATAGCCACAATGATCAACCAGCCTCTTACACCACTTGTTGCGAATCAATAACTGCTAATCAAAGATAAAGAACAAGAGAAAAAAATCTACACATTCGTGAATGCTTTTCTGGAATATCAAACAAAAATCGAGGGGTACAAAGTTCTGAACTTATGAAGACCTATTTTCTAAGATACTAAAAAAATACCAAAAGACTCTTAGGAGTTCTATCACATTCATAACATGTCGAATTCACCATGTTGCTGCTATCTTTTCAATACTTATTTGTTTTCGTTCTTATGTCTACTTTATTTAAGGTGTTAGATGATAAGTTGTGTTATTTGGTCCAAGGTCGATTGCAGGCTCAATTAGAGTCCTTCAAATTTTTTCCTTCTTCTCCTTTTGTCTCGTGAATAGAGTAAATTTATGGTTGAATAATATAGGGTAAAAGTCACAAATACATCATGTACTATACTAATGTGACCATTATACATATTGGACTTTTTTTATATACAAAATTAACATTGAAACCTGTTATAGTGGGTAACCCGGTGACGTGGCAAAGTCAAACCGGTTTTGTTTGACTTTTTGCTGCCTTGGATTCCACCTCAGCTGGGTTATATGTACCCAATCCATTTAGTAACCTGATCAAATCTATTTTATCAACTAATATCCATTCTATAGAAACTAGAAGGGGTGGGGGGTTGAATAGTTTCTCTCGATTATGGTCCTATTTAAGAATCCTTTCAATTAGGCTTGTCCCAAAGATACATTTTACTTGAAAACTAGTTTCATAGTTGTTAGGTTCAATTCTAATGCATTAACAATGAGTAGTGACAATGAAATGCAATGCAATAATGTAAATGTAAGTAATGAGTACTCCCTCCGTCCCACTTTAATAGTCCCACTTTCCTTATTTACTTGTCCCAAATTAAATGTCCCATACCAAAAATAGATGATAAACTGACTTGTGTTTCCGGTATTGCCCTTGCTAAAAGTTAACATCACCAATTCAATTGAGACACCAAAGTACTACTGTAATCTGTAGCCAACAATTTAGATGACAAAAATTCAAACTCATTGACCATCATATAGTAAATGAATTTCGTGTATACAGTTAGCAAAACATACAACATCATCATTTATCAAAGACATTCATCTTTTTTTCCTAAATGAGAGTTACAGTAACAAACATTTTTTTGCATCTAGAATTAGCTTAAGGCACAACTGATACTGTAAATACGAACCAACATCATTTAGAAGGTTTTGATCACACTCGATTTGTAGTTGCAATTCACCTTGTCGTTCCAACCTACCTTTACCTATATGTGGTGTTTGATAGTTGTTGCCTCCTCGAACCTTCATGATTTCCTTCATGCACGTTTGAAGAGTTAAAAAACGTTGTTAAGCTCACGAGATGGCATACTTTCAAAAGAAGTTTCAGCCGCGGAAATGAGTTCGTCAATGTTACGTAAATCTTCTTGCTGCTGAAGAGATTGTTTTGCTCGAAAAAATACAATATCCAAAACATTCAAATCCGGACTATTCGGGGGTTGAAAAAAGAGTCGGATATCAAACCCGTCTCGAGAAGCTGCTTCAAGAAACTCTCGATCATTTACATCGATGTGAGGTCTTGCATTGTCTTGTTGAATAAATATAGGACCTGCATGACCTTGAGGCCATTTACCTCTAATAGCAGGTAGAACCTTATCAATCAACCATGACCTCGTTACATCTTTCGTCACCGATAAAATAGGTTTTGTTTCTAACGTGCCCGCTACACGATTCTTGCTGGAACGTTTAGCAGGCTCTAGTGTTGTCAAAGGAAATATACCAATTTTTCCCGAAAAAACTTCGTTGCCCAATGTGTCAAATCTTGGTCGTGCAACAGCCGCAAAAAACATGACTTTAGTGATAAATGTTTTGATTTTACAAGTTCTTACCGGTTCATCCTCACCGGGAACGAGATAATAACGTTTTGTTTGTTTCGACATGTAAAACCATTTTTTATTAATGTGTACAATGTTAAACATATCGTAAAATTTTGGGCTAGGACTAAACAACGATCGGTCTACCATAGATAAACAAAATCTTAACCTCGCTATTTTATTTTGGTGAGTGAGATCCGGCTTGATGTCATTTGTGTGAGGTCTAAGTACACCTTCTTTGATTCTTCTATGCAAAGTTGATTTCGAAATACTCACCGATTTAGAAAGAGCTCGAATATTGGAGCGTCGACGTAATGGAACCTCTGTGACCAAGCTCAAATTGACTTGAACTTTCTTTCGACCAACAACTCTTGGCATATTTGAAGATAAATCAACATTTGAGCCATTATCAACTTGATGCTTTGCTTTATTTCAAATGCGACTAATAGTCTTTCTGTGCAAACCAAATTTTTTTGCTACATCATCTATGGAGCCTCTTATTAACACCCCATCTAAACTCCGTTGCAATAACTCTTGATATATAGCATGACGTTGGGCTTTTGTGGTGTTCTTTTTAGCAATTGATTCTATAATGCTCGTACTTTCCATGATCTAGCAAAAGTGGGTAGTGTGATTCATGTGTGTGATGTTATTTTGAGCAATTAGACAGCAAGCTACACCATGTTTTTTGGATAGAATATGGAGTAAGCTACTCTATGGTAGAAAAATTTAACACTTTTATGAATTGTAAAAAGAGAGGTCATCAATTTGGCGGCAAATTTGGCGCCATATCTCTACCAAAAAGAAGTCAAAATGTAAAGTAAGTTACAGATACTTTACAAAAGCCACTTTTGTTTTATTACTACAATGAAGTACTATTGTACGAGTATAAAATAGAAAGGGGTATAAGTGTCATTTTAGGGAGAAAAAGAAATGATAGTGATATTTTTCTAAAACTACGTATTTTTTGTCGGGGGACTATAATTTTGGGACAGAGGGAGTAATAAATAAGCAACCTAAGGAAAGACACCAAGATTTATAGTGGTTCGGCAACGAAGCTCTCTCTTTGTTCCTACTCCACTCCTCGAATACACCTTACTCGAGATTTCCACTATATCCACAAGCTCCCTTCTTGGCGGAGAAAACCTTACAACGTCGCTTACATTATTTTCCGACACTAAGCTAAATGTCGAGACCAAATCTTAGCTAGGACCACTCTACACACGTCGCCTACTTCACCATTTTCCGACACAAGGCTAGATGCCGAGTTCTAATTGAAAGCTATAACCAATCTTCGTCTCCCATCTTCTTTTCCGACACAAGGCTAGATGTCGAGTTCTAATCAAAAGCTAGAACCAATCTTCACAACTCTTCACTTTGAAGTTAAGTGAGAACTCACAAGACACATACACACATCACTTTATAGTTTAGTGAGAACTAACACACAATACTTATTACAACTCAATAAGACATATCCAAGTATACACATGTAACTTGGATCCACACAAGACAAATCCAAGTATACACATATACAATAGATTAACACAAGACTAATACAAGTATTCACAAATACATTGTATTAACACAACACTAATCCAAGTATACATAAATATATTGGATCTATACAAGACTCAAATATAAAATGATGAATATGACTAGATCTAAGGAAGGGTGATCTTCATCAAGGATTCATTTTTAATCACATAAAAAATATGTGAGTGATCTTCTCTTTTGACAAGTAAACAAGGAGATCAAGAGGATAATCATAAGTAAACATACTTAACAAATTAAGTGATCATTTACTAATGATTGAAGAACATAAAAAGAAGATAAGAGGCATAAAGATTTTGTCCAAAAAGATTCTTGGAATATGAAAATTTGATCCACTATTTATAGGAGCCAAAAACCAACGGCTAACTAGGCGCGGTTCCTTAATTAAGGTGCTAAAATATCGATATCGAACCAAATAGCTATTTGGGGAACCGCCCCAAGTAGACTATGCTCCTTTTTGTCTTTTAGTGGGGAAATGTTATCTGAGGTAGATTTTACCTTCAAAGGATATTCCTATGGCATTTGGAATATACCATATTCAAATTTTCAGTTTCTAATAAAACATTTTCTTAAAAATAAAGTTTATTAAAATCTTTTGTCACATTTGTCAAAATATGAATTTTAAGGTTAATCACTTTCTATGATCACTAAACATGATTAAGATATGTTTGTGTAAGACTTAAATGATTATTAACTTGATAATAGTGTTTGTTGAATAATTCGTCTTTCGGTTGTCTTTGACGATAAATTCTTTATACTTTGTCGTGATCAAAACTAAGAAAGATTAGTTAACATTAATAATGTTTTTAGGCATTACTTGCATTAACACATTCGTTCATATTTTCCCTATTCTAAAAACACAAAAACGAAGAAACCTAATTCCCAACTGTTCATCCAGTTCAATCGATTCAATTATTGCCTTAAAATCCTAATTCAATTAAAACAGACTGTTCAAATCCCTTGGCACCTAATAAATTCCCAACCACAAAAGTATGTCTAGTTCGTCTTCAACATTGTTTAAGCGACACGACTATAATTAAGATGTTAGAAACCAAACTCATTATGATTGTGACCCCCACATCCAATCCCTGTTCAAACTTCTTGGACACCGGAAAATCCTGGTAGAAGTTTTACGGGTTGCCCTATTAGAGATAAAACCAAAAAATGTAGTGTCTATGGTTTTCTAGACCTTGAATTACTGTCTGAATGAAGACTTGCTGTATGAGTTGAATGAGGAGAACAAATGTTTTTAAAGGTTAGGAAAAACGTTTGGTTCTAGCAGAGTGTCAGGAATCCTTTTACCCGTGACCTAAACAAAGACATGCTAAATGGCATCAAGGAGGACTTGAAGATTGTCAAGTCCAAATTTCAAGTTTATGATAGGCAATTTTTAGTGGTTTCTATCTGTGTTTTGTTATTAAGCATTGTTATCTTTCTTGACTTGGTAATGTAATCTTAGTGTATGCAATGAATGAATATAATTATCCAACTGTGTTGTTTCCAGATTTTGTATTTCCGTGTGTAATTTTAGTTTATATATGGAATGAATATAATTAACTATCCTTATGTCAGATTAATGTGAACCATCCTTATAGTGTTCCCTTTTCCTTAGTTCATGTTCTATTGTATAAATTTGGATTCTACACCAAGTACTTATATGTTCCCTGTTTAATTCACCCTTATAGAGCTTATTTATTGTTTGTGAGTGATAGTATTGTTACCCTCTTTAAGGCATACCCACACCCACTTGGATAGTGATATAAATGATATATAACCATCCCTCATCTGCCTATTTAACATTTACCGCCTACCCATTTTTAGTCAAACACAGACATATATACAACATTATCACTTAACCTAAGATGATAAAAATAGATAAAGGCAAAGGTATGTTTGGTCTAGATTTAATAGCCTTCTTATTTGGAAAATACCTAGGCCATCCTTTGTATTTAATGTTTTTTACAGGAATCATTGAAATTAGTAGTGACACAAACTCTGATGATGTTATGAGTGATGGATCTTCTTCACCCAATGTTGATTCATGTAAAAGGTCCTTTAAATCTATGTCTTTTGGTGCTGGTGGATCAGAAAAAGGACAAGGATCTAAAAATTCTGATGCTGATGAAATGCTTGAAGCTCTTCTGAAAGGTATGGCTATTCTACCCAGGAATCTTTTGAAAATGATGATTTGACTAAGTATAGAGACAATGCTTTGCATAATTACATTCAAAAGTCAAAACTTCTATTTGCACCCAAACCTGATGATGATATAATAGATAGATATATACATGTGAATGCAACTTCAAGACCCATTTGTAAAAGTCTAATCACACCTACTTTAACACCCCCAAATTTACACGCAGCGGGATACATCTTTGGGTGCTAAACAATGATACAACAACACATAATTTATAGAGAACGACTCGAAAAGAGACGTTTCAAATTTATCGTTCCTAAAACATTTATCAGAGTAGCGTAGTCCCAAGTAATCGTTACCAAAAGATAAGTTAAAACAACATATTGGTTTGTTTTAAAAATGGAACGATAAATAAATCAAAGAGTTTGAACAACAAAAGCAGTGCACAACTTCATTCCCCGTGACCTCCAAGCTTCCACTTCTTGATTTCCTAAAATACATGTGAGTAAAACAATCAGCAAAAATGCCGAGTGAATCTATAGGTTTATGAAATCAATTTGAACACAAGCAAAGATTATAAGTTTGTGGCATGCTTATAAGCATCAAATAATAATTTGCATCAACAATGATAATTGTATATAGCATAAATTGCAATAAGCTCATGGAACCGAGCCCTTAGACACTCCCATATCAGTCTAATAAGACGAGAGATTTATTAATTGTCGGTTACCTCCAGATTATTGGTACATTGCCTTATACCTGACTTCTCAATACAATATGTTCAAACAGTGTGGAGGTCGGGCCTAAGCTTCTATGACAAGTCCACAAAAACTGAACCGGGGCGGCTTCCCCCATAGATCTATTAATTGTACTAGCGGTTAACCCATCATAGGTTAATTAACGGTCCATAATTGAGGCTTTAACTAAGGCAATCACTTAATGCAATTTAAAGGCAACCACGGGTCCATTCATAAAGGGACAAAGCATACCATAAAAATCTTGTGTTCTAAGTTTATAAAACATGTATTCCCCCTCGCGGGTTTAAAATCATTTAATAACTAGTATAAAGCGAGGCTATAGACTCACGTTGATAATGAAAGGCAGATTATCGGCTACGGGCGTGCTTCGGTCACGGAAACCTATATAAATAATAATCGGTCTTAGACTCTTGTCTAATGACTTTTATCAAAATAACAATATACATATGATGATTTTGTACATATGATGATCAAGTGGGTTTATATATCCTTGTTTACTCATTTTAGTGTTTACGTTTTGGTAACTTTTTACTAGTTTACTAGTTTTACCTACTTACCTATTTTAAGTCCAATAAGCTTAGTATAAGTTCTTTAACTTGTTTTAATCCATTTTATACCTATATTATCAGTATCTATACTTTCCATGTTGGGCCCAAATGGGTTAAGCCCAATAAGTTCTTTTTATAAGTGTTTAACTTATTTAGTCCAATTATTCGTCCAATATGCTTAGTTAGCTCGTTAATGTCCGTATGTCCTATAGTTCGGGTTTTATCGGTTTTTACTTGTATTAGTTACTTATATATCAGTATATGACTTTTAAAAACTTTACATTAGACGGGTTTGATCGTCTAAGTTTTAATTGGCGAAAAACGTTAATTTTACGGTAATAGCCGAAAAAGTCGTAAAAATCAAGTTTATAGTTTTTAGTACTTATAAGTATTATTCCACTACCATTTATATAATTTATCCATTTATTTAACCTTTTACATATTTATATAAATAAGTTTCATAAGTTAGTGAGTTTTTATTTTACATTTTATACAATAAAATTTGAGTGCTTATATAATAATAATAAACATTAATTCTCAAAATCTGATTTTTATTTTCATCTTCACCATTTTTATCATATCTAGAGTTCTATAACGAATTAGAAGCTCATTTTTGGGTGGCATGATCTTCATATTATGTGCTACATTTAACTTAGTTATAGCTACTGCTCATTTTAAGTTTATCTTGCCTTAACAGTCCCTACAAAACTGCTTATTCAGATTAGAACACCCAACTTGTTTTGATCATATCTCACTCATTATATTGATTCCATTGCACGGCCAACTCTCACATGTGTATAACATCTTTTACTTACTGTAAATGGATCATACCATGAAATTTTATCAGTTCAAGTTTTAGTTATATACTGTTTTTATACAGCCAACTAAATAAGCATGATTTTAGCCTTATTTCTCATGGTTATTAACATTTTTAAGCATATTTATCAACACTTGATCCCCACACAACATTTTTATCATCATATATACATCATATACATATACAAAAATAAAGAAAATACATTTGTTCTTTACAAAAATAACAAGAGAAAATGGAGAGGATGATCTTCTTTACCAACCAAGTGTATTTCTTGTTTTTGGAAGACAAGAACTTGATGAACACCAAAAGTAACTCCAAGATCATCAAACACCAAGAACAATAGTTGAGAAATCAGCCCTAGGACACAAGCAAATCACCTCCAATGTTGTTAATATGGCCACCAAATGATCAAGGCTTCAAGATAACTCCATGATAGAGCTAGTTAACATGTATTTCATGGCTAGAAAAGATCAAAAGGGGTGTTTGTAGCTTGAAAGTGGACGGAAAGGGGTGATGTGGTTGAGAGGATTTGAGGTTGTTTGCATGTATGGAAATGGTGGTGTGTGTAGTAGCTAATGGTTTTGACTAGGAAGTGGAAAGTGTAAGCTTAAGGTGTAAGCTAATGCTTACACTTGTAGCTAGTTAGTTAACATGATGCCACATCCTTAGATGTGGTGTCATGTGTGTCATCCCATGTTAGCTAGTGGGGTGGGATAATGTATTTTGTCCCACCTCACTAATTTACGGGTATTCCTCGATTCTAGTTTTCTCGATTTGCGTGCCCTCGGGTCGTTTTACGAAAAACGTTTTTATGAATTATGAATCAACGACACAAAACGAATCCAATAAAAATTGTCTCATCAAAAACGGAGTTCAAAAACGTAAATACGTAATCCTAAGGTTTCCGGTTTAGTCGTAAGGGACGCTAAATTATGCACGTAAGCCCAAATTTAAATCCGTAAATTGTGAGTTCGTCAACCAACACAAAAATAAGTTTCAAAATATTATAAGAGAAAATATTTCACTACCTGAAAATGTTAGATTGTACTTTTTAAAAGTTTAAACGCACATGAAAAATAATAATATAACGACTCGATACGTAATTGAAACGATATCGTCGAAAGTATTAAATATCAAAACTATCGATAATAAAATATAAATTTTTTGGCATCCGTCGGTATCGCGATCACTAGTAGTCCTCGTTGCTCGTCAAAATATTAAAATATAATATTTAATATTGGTTTCAACTTAAACCGTTAAACATAATAATATTTAACGTTATAAAATACTTCAAAATAAATTAAAATAGTATTAAATTATGACCTTATTTTTACGGGTTTTACATCCTCACCACCTTAAGGGAGCGACGTCCCGGCGCTCAACTCGCCTCACTTTCGCCAACGCGCATTAAAGTCTCAATAAACATCGTCGTTGAAAGTCAAAAAGATATTACATAATATATGTTCTACATGATCGGACGTCATCAGATGATGCCGTCTCAAGTTCTCACAACTTACGATCATTTGACTAGATCACATACCACATAAGTACATAAAAATAAAAGGTCGAACAATAACATCAAGTATAGATTTCCATCGTTAATCATCGAGAAAACCTTGAACGAACCCTTGATAATAACCACTTGATCACAAGAGTCTTTCCACTTGCGGTGTCGGCTTCAACATGCTCCTCGAGGTTGTAACAAATTTATTAACTCCATTCATTAAGAGATTCGGTCCTCAATCATTCCACAAGTACACGTATAAATCCTGGTGACACTTATCGTTTCTTCTTATACACTGCTTCCCGAGATTTATTTTAAACTCAGAATAAAATAGTGGTATTCAATACGAGGAACAGAACGAGATAAAAATAAATTCAATAAACGCATAAACGGACAAGATGTGGTAAAATGATTTAAGGTTAACGATCGACGAGGGATCTCGAATCACGTAACCGTAAAACATAATAATTCACAATACTAGAAAAATGAGGGCAAAGAATGAATTAAATATTAATATTAAAATAACGTTTGTCACAGTTATCCGTCCCGGATTTGTATTACCTTAAAACTTAGTTGAGGTACCTTCTTGATAAAGATGATATATTAAAAATAGAAGTTAAATAGCTTCATAATTTATTTTGGTTGTCTTAAGAAACTTTGAAAGAATAACACGAATTTATTAATTAAACTCGTATTGATGGTTACAATTTAGAAAATATAATTTTCAAATTAAATTATTGTTAGGAATATAAATTAAACCGGTAATTTTCATTACATTAAAAGTAAAGTATGATAAGTCAATTAGTTCAAAAGATAGAGCATAATTTCATTTTAAACATTAGTTTTAGTTATACAAAATATGATGTATAAATTTGACCTTTTTCTTATGGTAGTTATTTCGATAATTGAAAATCATTGGAAAATGTATAAAAGTTCCATAAAATTTTATAATACGTTGTAGAAATACATAAAGGTGTTTATTATTTCAAAATAAATATGGGATATATTCGGGTTTCGAAAGGTGACAAGATAACAACGAATACGAATGGAAATAATAGTCAACAGTTAGTACGAAATCAACGGTACAAAAGAGAACGAAGCAAAGGTCGTATGAATTCTTAAAGAGAATAATAAAATAAAGGCGTCGATGGTATTACGATAAGAAATAATAGATTAAACAAGTTGTCAATTTTGTTAGTGCGGTCGATGGTTCACCAATATCAGTTCGTTAACTTAACGGTGGTCGTTACACGATCGGAAATAAGATCCATACAAAAATTTTAATCAAAGAAAATTCCTAATAATCACTTGTAATTAAAACAAATCAAATGAACGATGTTAGTGTTTAAAGAGAGAAGTCAAAGCACGGTTCACAAGAGTGGATTTCGAGACAAACGAGAGTGACGGACGTCATCCCGGATATACGGAAATTACTCTAGTGATAATTCATTATTCACGTGCGGAGACATTCCAAAGATCTACCCAGTCGCATAAAGAAGATTGGACAAGAAGGAAGGATACAACATCTAGACTTTCAGGTCATTTATCAACAGTCAGTAATTAGACGAACGGTCAAAAGAAATCAGTTACAAGACAAAATGAAGTAACGAGTGGAAAAACGATTGTCGAGTAAAAACGTATTCGTAAGCGCGTAATTCGTTCAAGAAAAGGTAAGAAAACATATGCGGATGCATAGAAATTGCGCTACTTGCATAAATTATGAAGGTTTTTAAAACTACTTTTCATTTTATTTCATTTTATTTATCTTTATCATAAATACAAGTAAAAAGTTGATTATTATCAAGATTTTTAAGTTGACTACTATTTAGCCTAGCATGGCTCCTTCTAAATTAGACATAGGTGATCAGGCCATGTATAATTTAGGAATAGCAATGCGGTGCTCAGTTTCGTCGAAAAGTATTACGTTTCTTATGTTTATATATAAACCATGTCATCTGTAAAATGGAATTTAAAAATAGTTTATAAATTTATAGGATACAAGTAATTTGTAAGATACTTAATAAGCAACTTTTAATCTTACGAAAAGTATTTTATAAGACCAAAGTAAAAATAATTGGTGAAAATAATCGTAAAACAATATCAGATTTATTTATAATATGACATTATGACAACGTATAAAGTAGTCAAAGTTTTGCAAAAGTGGCAAATAGTAGCTCATAAAACAACCAATGAAATGGTTACAAGTTGTTAAGTTTTCAAAGGGTTATAAGGTTTAGACGAAAACGTCATGAGATACGCGATAAGAATGTCAACGAAGAATGTGAAGGCAAAACTTCAAAACTCAACTCAAATCAGTGAAAGGTTAGAAGAAAAATAAAAATAATATCGAATGACAAAAGAGTCATATATATAAAAAGAATAAAACAATCCAAATGTGTACTCATCGTAAGCTACACGATACATACATGCTTTTAAGAAAGTATGTTATTCGTTTTTAAATTACACCATTAATCCGGTAATTGCTAATCCTGTACTGTTTTTATTTTTAAATATTTTCACATGCAACTAGTATTCGTTAGTTGTAAAATAATATTTGTTAAAATTTTACGATCTCAAATGAAATCAAAACAGCTTAGAAAAATTTAAAACTCATGTTCTGGATTTTCTATCAGATTTAACTTTTAAATATGAGCCGATTAATTGACCCGATAAACGACATCTCCAAGACTCAGAGTCTAAAGCATTTTTATGCAAAACGACGTTTCAGACGACTTTCTAGTTTTACCCGAGACCTGAAAACCAATGTAAAATGACCAAAATACCCCTGCAAGTTCTGTGCAGGTTTGACTATTTTATTTTAAAAACGCAGGTTTTACTTTTAAGTTTTGACCTGTTTATACTGCCCCTACAGTTTCTGCATACAGTGTATTTTTCGACACTTCTTAACGGCTCAAAATATATACATATATACACACATGTCTTGTGGATTTTATAACAACGGAAAATAAATCTCGTAATGAGCATCAAATAAAATATAGCATAATGAATGACAGAAAAATGCTTCAAGGTATTCAACACGAAATTTAGGAAGCAAGACGGTGAAAGACGTTCGTAATTTAGATTTCAAAATGCAATGTAGGCAAATCTCCTTGGTGCCACGATTGTCAAAAACACAAAACATAACAAGGAAAGAATGGAACATTAACATGCTACACTTCGGGAGCGAGAAGGTTAATGAAAAACAAATGATACAATTTTATATAAGTAAAATCGTATTCCAATTCTAGTGCCATAATCTAGACGATGATTTATAAAATAACGATGACGTTACCGAGATATAAGTGAACAATACACTTCGGAGTCGATACATATAAATGTCAATAAGTTAAATCTTCGCATGCCGTGTAAAACAATAATAAAAATCAACAAAATATTATGAAAAACCATGATATTATTCAACACGATTATAGGAAATGTTTCAAAATGTGTGACTCACACGATAGTGGTTAGTCTATTCCAAAGACACATTGAGCTACACAATGGTCTAGGAATTACGTTTCAAGACGTCTAAACACAAACAGTCGGAAGACGATTTGGATATCTATATAGATATCTCAAAGGGTTAAGCAATAAAAGTAACGCGCGCAGATGAAGGTATGTAAGGTCATAATATAAAATTTTTGCAATAAAAGCAATTTAAATACTTCAAATATAAATACAGAAAGATTTTAAAAATTCATTGTATTTATTTAAGTTAATCATTAATAAATGATAAACTTTTATCGAAAAGTTTAACGACATAAATATATATCGATAAAAGGGATCCTAGATATAAATATATATCCGTAAATGGATCATAGTATTTATTTATAATTATTTGGCAATAAGGTATACGTAATAACGTATACTAAAATTGTAATCTCAGAAGTAGCTTGAACCTGAAGTCACGCGAAATTATGTGCACCGACTCTTTGAAAAATAAAAACTGATAGTTATAGTTTAGGTTTTTAAAATAAAGACCTAGTTCTCTATAACTCATGGCTCTGGTACCAATCTTTAACACCCCCAAATTTACACGCAGCGGGATACATCTTTGGGTGCTAAACAATGATACAACAACACATAATTTATAAAGAACGACTCGAAAAGAGAAGTTTCAAATTTATCGTTCCTAAAACATTTATCAGAGTAGCGTAGTCCCAAGTAATCGTTACCAAAAGATAAGTTAAAACAACATATTGGTTTGTTTTAAAAATGGAACGATAAATAAATCAAAGAGTTTGAACAACAAAAGCAGTGCACAACTTCATTCCCCGTGACCTCCAAGCTTCCACTTCTTGATTTCCTAAAATACATGTGAGTAAAACAATCAGCAAAAATGCCGAGTGAATCTATAGGTTTATGAAATCAATTTGAACACAAGCAAAGATTATAAGTTTGTGGCATGCTTATAAGCATCAAATAATAATTTGCATCAACAATGATAATTGTATATAGCATAAATTGCAATAAGCTCATGGAACCGAGCCCTTAGACACTCCCATATCAGTCTAATATTACGAGAGATTTATTAATTGTCGGTTACCTCCAGATTATTTGTACATTGCCTTATACCTGACTTCTCAATACAATATGTTCAAACAGTGTGGAGGTCGGGCCTAAGCTTCTATGACAAGTCCACAAAAACTGAACCGGGGCGGCTTCCCCCATAGATCTATTAATTGTACTAGCGGTTAACCCATCATAGGTTAATTAACGGTCCATAATTGAGGCTTTAACTAAGGCAATCACTTAATGCAATTTAAAGGCAACCACGGGTCCATTCATAAAGGGACAAAGCATACCATAAAAATCTTGTGTTCTAAGTTTATAAAACATGTATTCCCCCTCGCGGGTTTAAAATCATTTAATAACTAGTATAAAGCGAGGCTATAGACTCACGTTGATAATGAAAGGCGGATTATCGGCTACGGGCGTGCTTCGGTCACGGAAACCTATATAAATAATAATCGGTCTTAGACTCTTGTCTAATGACTTTTATCAAAATAACAATATACATATGATGATTTTGTACATATGATGATCAAGTGGGTTTATATATCCTTGTTTACTCATTTTAGTGTTTACGTTTTGGTAACTTTTTACTAGTTTACTAGTTTTACCTACTTACCTATTTTAAGTCCAATAAGCTTAGTATAAGTTCTTTAACTTGTTTTAATCCATTTTATACCTATATTATCAGTATCTATACTTTCGATGTTGGGCCCAAATGGGTTAAGCCCAATAAGTTCTTTTTATAAGTGTTTAACTTATTTAGTCCAATTATTCGTCCAATATGCTTAGTTAGCTCGTTAATGTCCGTATGTCCTATAGTTCGGGTTTTATCGGTTTTTACTTGTATTAGTTACTTATATATCAGTATATGACTTTTAAAAACTTTACATTAGACGGGTTTGATCGTCTAAGTTTTAATTGGCGAAAAACGTTAATTTTACGGTAATAGCCGAAAAAGTCGTAAAAATCAAGTTTATAGTTTTTAGTACTTATAAGTATTATTCCACTACCATTTATATAATTTATCCATTTATTTAACCTTTTACATATTTATATAAATAAGTTTCATAAGTTAGTGAGTTTTTATTTTACATTTTATACAATAAAATTTGAGTGCTTATATAATAATAATAAACATTAATTCTCAAAATCTGATTTTTATTTTCATCTTCACCATTTTTATCATATCTAGAGTTCTATAACGAATTAGAAGCTCATTTTTGGGTGGCATGATCTTCATATTATGTGCTACATTTAACTTAGTTATAGCTACTGCTCATTTTAAGTTTATCTTGCCTTAACAGTCCCTACAAAACTGCTTATTCAGATTAGAACACCCAACTTGTTTTGATCATATCTCACTCATTATATTGATTCCATTGCACGGCCAACTCTCACATGTGTATAACATCTTGTACTTACTGTAAATGGATCATACCATGCAATTTTATCAGTTCAAGTTTTAGTTATATACTGTTTTTATACAGCCAACTAAATAAGCATGATTTTAGCCTTATTTCTCATGGTTATTAACATTTTTAAGCATATTTATCAACACTTGATCCCCACATAACATTTTTATCATCATATATACATCATATACATATACAAAAATAAAGAAAATACATTTGTTCTTTACAAAAATAACAAGAGAAAATGGAGAGGATGATCTTCTTTACCAACCAAGTGTATTTCTTGTTTTTGGAAGACAAGAACTTGATGAACACCAAAAGTAACTCCAAGATCATCAAACACCAAGAACAATAGTTGAGAAATCAGCCCTAGGACACAAGCAAATCACCTCCAATGTTGTTAATATGGCCACCAAATGATCAAGGCTTCAAGATAACTCCATGATAGAGCTAGTTAACATGTATTTCATGGCTAGAAAAGATCAAAAGGGGTGTTTGTAGCTTGAAAGTGGACGGCAAGGGGTGATGTGGTTGAGAGGATTTGAGGTTGTTTACATATATGGAAATGGTGGTGTGTGTAGTAGCTAATGGTTTTGACTAGGAAGTGGAAAGTGTAAGCTTAAGGTGTAAGCTAATGCTTACACTTGTAGCTAGTTAGTTAACATGATGCCACATCCTTAGATGTGGTGTCATGTGTGCCATCCCATGTTAGCTAGTGGGGTGGGATAATGTATTTTGTCCCACCTCACTAATTTACGGGTATTCCTCGATTCTAGTTTTCTCGATTTGCGTGCCCTCGGGTCGTTTTACGAAAAATGTTTTTATAAATTATGAATCAACGACACAAAACGAATCCAATAAAAATTGTCTCATAAAAAATGGAGTTCAAAAACGTAAATACGTAATCCTGAGGTTTCCGGTTTAGTCGTAAGGGACGCTAAATTATGCACGTAAGCCCAAATTTAAATCCGTAAATTGTGAGTTCGTCAACCAACACAAAAATAAGTTTCAAAATATTATACGAGAAAATATTTCACTACCTGAAAATGTTAGATTGTACTTTTTAAAAGTTTAAACGCACACGAAAAATAATAATATAACGACTCGATACGTAATTGAAACGATATCGTCGAAAGTATTAAATATCGAAACTATCGATAATAAAATATAAATTTTTTGGCATCCGTCGGTATCGCGATCACTAGTAGTCCTCGTTGCTCGTCAAAATATTAAAATATAATATTTAATATTGGTTTCAACTTAAACCGTTAAACATAATAATATTTAACGTTATAAAATACTTCAAAATAATTGAAAATAGAATTAAATTATGACCTTATTTTTACGGGTTTTACACCTACTGGTTGTGTTATTGGTCTTTCAAATCAAAGGACATGGTTGAGAATTTGTGGCCAAATGAAAGGTGGTAAGAATGCAGTGAAAGAAAAGGGGAAATCCAAGGTTTGATATCTTCTATTATGCACTTATCTAGGTGATCATGATCACAGATGGTTTATTTATGTATTTAGTTGACTTTTATGTTTATCTACAAGACTGTGCATGCTTCTATGTAATGGTTTCTGTAAGAACAAGTTATTCCTATCAGGATGTTTAATGGTGTTCTGTTCCATAAAGGAATGGAAAATTTTGTTTGCTAACTTAAAGAAAACACGTGGACATCCACATAGGGTTTGTTTTTGTTGTTGGCTATACATAGTATCTCCCAACTGGTCCAATTTTTGTAAATAGATACACTACAAAAACCATAAAAAACAAAACTTGTTACTTTAAATAAGAGATTGCTAAGTGAAATATTGAAGGAATAAAATACATATGCTTGTGTCCAGAAAATTTATGCATTCATTACTATGAATCAGACATACAACCACATCATCTTAGCTTATCCTTAACAAAACATTGGTATAAGTTTTTAGGTCATTTGACCAATACCATCACAAAATACCAACATATTAATCATCTAGTTTACAACAACAAATTACAACACCTAAATAATTTCAGTCACTTAGATGAAGATCCTTGTCTAGTGTAGATCCATTTCCATCTTTATCAAATTTCATTTTCTTTGACTTCATATTAGCTATCCTTTCAGATGTGCCTATGTTCATGTTGGAAACCCTAAATGTAACTACTTCCTCTGAGTGCGATCTTTTTTAGTCCTTAGCCTCCCTCTTTTTTTTGGAAGAGGAGCACTGGATCCACCCATAGTTTTACCCTTATCTTTAAGTATGAAGTTGCTTTGTTGAGCAGGAATTTCTTGAGTTGGTTCCTCAAAATCTAAATCATCACCATGTAGCCTGTGTTGAGTATCAAAGTATTCTGCTGCATCTTGTGGATTTGACATAAAAATTTAATTCATTGGTTCTTGATTGTACTTCCTCATGTCTGCTACTAATCTTGTAATTAGAGTTTTGGGGATTGTCTCCTTAACTGAAGGCCCATATACCTCCCAAGATTTTAACTCACTATAATATTCTTTCCAAGCTTCTTCATCCTCTATTCTTTGTCTGTCTTCCTCATCCCAATTAGCTTGTTGTTCAGCTTCAGCTCTTAAGTGCTCCTCCAATGCCTCTATGTCTATTTGATCAACATGCTCATATACATAGGTAAATTACTTTACATTACTGATTTTTATCTATAAATAATTTAAATATACCTAATTTTGTCTTATATTTTCCTTTGGAGTTAATTTCGTTTCTGAACAAGATACTAGTTTTTTCCTTTGTCTTTCTTACCATGAGGAGGCTTCTTGGGTGCAGTTGGTGGCCTTTTAGAACCAAATGAAGTACTCCTAGATGAAGAAGTTGGAATATTTTAAATAGGAGTTGTGTCATTGGTCCCTGAAGCAGGCATAACAGGGCCAACCATTCGTGTTGGCTCATCCTGTCTTGACTGGTTACCATTTACATCTCCTTCTTTAGTTGTTTGTGTTTGTTAGGCACATCCTACAAGTTAGCTGGTTTAGGTTTTGGTGCATTCTTACAATTGGTTTTGTTGTGTCTTGCCTCCTAGCATCTATGGCAATGCATCAACCTACCCATCCTACTAATTTCGTGGTCATTCTTTGATGGATGAATTATCCTTTGTTTCCTTGGCCTACCTGGCATTTTCCTTTCTTGAGGTGGTAATGGTTTTTCAAGGTTTGTTTTCTTTCATAACCTACTACCAGGAACTGGTCTAACAAAATGTTGATAACAGATAATCCATTTATTTTTTGAAAACCATTCACTGACACCTGTTTTTGGCTTAAGCCCTAAGTGATCATAAGCAACCACATCATGAACACATGGAATACCTGTAATCTTCCACATCCTACAACCACACAGCTTTTTCTCAACATTCACACCATATCCGTTGTCATCTCTTCTGGCCTCATGTCCATCTGATATGATTGTAAGGCCAATATCATTGTTCAATTGTAGGTCATGGGGAAGCAAAGCCAAGAACCACATCCAGTTATGTTTGTTTCCACTCTCACTACAACCCAAGCTACAAGAAACATTTGATTGTTAGCGTTACTCCCCATGGCAGTAACTACCTGGCCTATGAAAGTGTGTGTCAAAAAACACCCATCCAAACCAATGACTTTCCTATAACCTGCTTTCCATCCTGCCTTCAGCCCTACAAAACATACATAGAATCTCTTGAAATAAGTCAACCCATCATCTTTTTCTTCTAAATCAATGTGACATGTTGAACTAGGATTAGAGTCCAATAATTCTTGCCTGTAGTCCCATAACCTACTATAATGGTCAACTAAGCCGCCCTCATGATCAAACAGTGCAATCTGTTTTGCCTTTCTACATTGACCCAAACTGACACATATCATGAATTTTTCTTTGATTGAATTCTGCATATACTTGTGAGTAATATGAGGGTTATCAATGATTTCCCTAGCATAATGCTATGCTATCCATTTATATGTAACTAATGCACCTAAGTTGTAATTTCTACAACACTTGTGAGCTGGGTAGAGGCTATTAATTTGAAAGGACCTTTCAGTGCCAATCCAACTAGCGCATAGCCGAAATGGGCAGTCCACTCCAAGCATAACATATTCTTTTTCTTTGGCCTTTTTTTCAGCCCGTTTAGCTTTTGATGTTTCACTTACTTTTGCTAGGATCACACTCATCTTATCCTAATATGCCTTTACCTTTATCATTGTTTGAGGTAGTTTTCTCATTATCATATGTCTCAATTTCTAGTCTTTCATCTATTTCCACAAGTTTTTTTACCTCTTTTGCCAGCACACTTACCAGCACTAACATCCCTACCGCACTTGACTAGTAATCTATGACAATCATTTTGCAAATACCATAATTGGTAACCATTTTTAACTCCATAGTTAGCTAGGCAATTTTTTAGTTGTAATGGAGTCTCATACTTCATACATGGTGTATCCGGATCAAAAGTAGGGTACTGAAAGTCCTTCCTAACCTTTTATCTAAGTTCTACAAAAGTCTCATCAAGATCATTATATTCTAACATTAAATTTCCAAGTTCTCTTGCTTGAGGAATCTCATTGTCACCCACGAACCTACCCACACCAACAAGCTTATTCAACCAAGAGTCAGTGGTAGTCAACCTAAGAATGACTATATTTTGCTCACCCTCGTTTTGAAAGTCAATGTATTCAGGAAAATCATCCAAGTTCTCATCCTTACTAACATCATCAAACTCACTATCACTAGAATCTGATGTTAACCTATCCTCATTAACCAACTGAAAAACATCATACCCATGATGTTCAGTATACATAGGCAAACGACTATCATTCTCAAATAGGCATTCTACAAAATCTTCTAATTGGGCATCATTATTGATGGGTCTCAAACCCATATACATTGGAACACCGGGTATGGTATAAAAGATCCCTAAGGGTACATCTAGGACAAACCTACGAATAATAGTGAAGAAATGATCATACTTCATACCTACTTCATACCTTCGAAGTCTATATCATCTATTACACGAACATCTTCATTCGAATAGGACACTGGATTGCTAATAAATACAAATTCACCACGAACTTCACCATTAGTATTCAAGTAAGCTGACAAAACAACAAAAAACTTTTTTAGGGCAAATGCAATTATTAAACATCTCAATTATATATAACTATTATACAATTGAGGTTTGAATTGGGAAAAATTAATAATTGACCTAGTACAATCAAAAAAGTTTTGGATAAAACTAGGGTTAATGAAATAGATTATGGGAAGATCTTATTTATATAGCCCGATTATTTAGAGAAAGAACTAATTTAAATGAGGTGGAACTAATAATAATTACGTGGATGGGTTAAGTAAATGTCACCGGTCAAAAAGAATTCAACGGTAAAGTAAAAAAATATGGTAAAAATCTCACGTGGTATGCATTTTGTACATAAAAAATCTAATATGTATAATGGTCATCACATTAGTATAGTAGATGATGTATTTGTGGCTTTTACCCAATAATATATTGCAACGAGCTGAGGAATATCATCGTTTCATACGAGGTGTACTCATCTTATCATGCTAGCTAGCTTTAAATACGACGTCTCTCATCTATTATTGTTTAGGATAAAACAGATGATGTTTCTATATCCTCAGCACCTTCATTGTACTGTGCAGGCAAAATGCAAGAAAACTTTTATGAGTAAAGCAATATTACGAAACCTTGTGGGTTGTTTGTTTTGTTTGGGTCCTCTTTGTTTAATCGTCTCGATTATGAAGTTGGATGCGAATGTTTGAAATGTTGTGTTAATATATTGCTTCCTTTCAGAAAAGAATTTTGATGTCAAACGTCCATTTAGTGAACTAGCAAGAGTCTACTAATTGGAATTGTTATTTGGTTAGCGTTATAATATCACAATTCTCAGGTTGAAATAATGTTCACAACAATAAACATCTTCTGCAGGATCTGTCACATTTTATTAGTAGGATCGTTATAGTTTAATTTGAAGATAGTTCTTGCATAATAAGGATTCCGATTTAAAATACATCTAGTAAACCTGCTAAACTCACTATTGTTCCCTAGACAGGATCTTGTAAATGGCTCATATATATTGATGGAACAATCATTATTCTCCATAAGTCCAATAAAATGTTACTAATTAGTAATAAGACGGTTCAGCCAAAAGCCCTGGGAAGTCCAAGAGCATGTCGTTTTCGCCATCCAACATGGCCTCCACAAATGACCCATCACAAGCTTCTTCTGTAGTGTCTTTAACACCATTGGTGGATGTGGTGTTACCCTTAACTAGCTCAATCCCGCCAATTGCTTCAAAGTTCAACTTTTCCTCATTGACATTTCCATCTTGTGAATTCTCGATTAGAAAGTCACGCCAATTAAAAGTTTGTTGTGGAGTCATTTCATTCAAGGTAGAACAAGTACTAGAAGAAGACGAGGAAGATGATGCCACGGAAACATGGAATTGTGTAAAAGAGATTTCATGGTTTGTTGACGAGTCTTGACAGTGTGTGATGGCTTGAAGTTGAGTTAGAAGATCAAGTGAGTCGGTTTTGATAACTTCCGGTGGTTCCATTTTGATATTGTTGTTAAAGTTCGGAAATAACGTTTCTTGTTGGATTATTTCTTGGTTTGATGTAAAGAACGTATTCTTGTTGTCTCTGCTAAGCGAGCCCATTCTAGTTTGGGTTCTTGTGAGGCCACTAATGTTGCCATAGTCTGCAAGCATTTGAGAGAAAGGCCTATGAGTAACAGGATCAATTCCCATTGCCGATAACTTCTTCTTTAATTTAGTGTTCCAGTAGTTCTTCACATCATTATCTGTCCTTCCTGGAAGTTGTTGCGCGATTACAGGCCATCTAGAAAAAACGACATCAATTGAATGTCAAATGTCTCCCTCATGGTTTTCTGCCATATTCATAACGATATATCCGTCTATGTTGATAAAGAAACAAAATGTGATACTTTGACTTGAACCATCAAATAAATTTCGAAATATATCTTTCTGAAGTTATTAAGGTCCCTTATTATCTATTTGTTAAAAAAGTCCTCAAGAGGGAAAGGAAATGCACATTAGAATATCATGTTCATATGCTCTTATTTCTGTTGAAATGATATCCCTAGCTTGTAATTTTTTTATTATAATATCAAAAAGTTTTTGAGTACGAATTGATCATATATGGCATGACTTCTACTATTATTGAATCATCTTACCGAATATTATAAAGGCTGTCATTCAGAAACAAGTAAACGCAACTGATATGCAGAACAACAGAAAATGAAATCCCCAAACGAAAAGGTGAAGGAAAAAGTGAAAATGCAGGTGAGTGTGGGGGTTGGTGTTTCACCTGCTGCCTATAGCGGAATGAAGCTTGATGATCAATTCCTCTTCTTGTGGCGTAAAGCTTTCTTGCCTGATATGATCATTCTTCGTAACATTTGTTTTCCTCAACTTACAACTCTTCCCACTGCATCTTCTTATTCCTTTTTTTTCACAAAAACATAAACATTAACACTGAGTTACCGATTTTTTTCATAATTTCAGACACATAATCAATTCATATCCAAGAAAATATTATTTACCTTGTTTCCGTGGAGCCCCAACTTGCCAATTACTCGTTGGTTGTTTTGTTACAAATGCAAGCATTTGTGCATCATCCTCTTCGTTCCATGCTCCTTTTCGCATATTGAGCTTATCACAACATGGAGGCTTTACCATTATCTAACGTGTATAATGGATCAAAAATCGGCCAAAGAAGATGGGAATTGCATTATGGAATAAGTTTTTTTTTTTAATATAGAATTGTGTAAAGACAATGAACTTAAAAGAAATTTTAATAGGCAAGTCGAAGAAAAGGCAAGAAAAGCATGCTCCAATTAACTAAAAATTCATGATAAAATGGCATCTATTCTACAAACTAGAATGAATGCATACGAAGGGTAGATATATTATCTTTTTATTATAAAAAAAAAAATTAGTAGCTCAACTATTTGGATCAAAGAATAGGTTAATATTGTGTGGGATCATTTGGTTAATCATTTAATTAAACCTAAATTACTAATTTTAGTTGGGATTAAAAAGGTGGAAGTGAGTTTTGAATGTGATTTGATTAGTTACAAACGAGATCACAAGTTTGATAAGACATGATTCAACTAATTAATGGGAAAACCAAAAGCCCATTTTGTGCCATGCTCTTATCACAATTTTCGCATGATGGCTTAAAAAACTGTCTGATGTTTAGAATGCAAACCGCATTTGAATTGATGTGTATCAAAAATAGTAACACAAAACCATATTACTTCCAAATTATTCTTAAGATTATACAGACTTTTAAAATCTATTGTAATCAAGGTTCCAAAAATCTGTTAGGCTTTAGTTGCGTGGTTGGATACTTTCTAGCAATTAATCGGTTAGGCGGAGATTAACCGAGAGTTAACCAGATTCTCGATTGGATTTTTTATATATAAAATATAAAATTTTGAAACTATATGGTTGGTTTAGCCTATTTTGTCTCATATGACCGATTTAATAAAGCCGATTAGTAAAAATGAAGACGGTTAATCCCCGCCTAGCACATAAGCACCAATTAATCGGTGCCCATAGGCTGATTTTTCAACACTGATTATGTCACATTCTATTAGAGAAATTGTTAAAACTTAAGTCTACATTAGAATAATGTTTATAATTTTGTTTTTTACTAAATGAGATCAGGGGTAAATACAAGGCTGGCAAGGCCTTCCTTGAGATGTTTAACTACATGTCTTGTTGGAAATGTGAAAAGGACGCACATCACCAATACATTTCCAACGAACATTTTTAGAACAACATTTCTCCGACAATTAACAATGGGAACATCTATGATTTACGATTGGTCACCGTAACTCAAGGGGTACGTACGTATGTGGAGGATATTTGAATCCGTGAACTCCAATCCCTGCATGTAATGCGATCTTCATACTTCTGTCATTGAACTGCCACAAACCAACACGTCTCATGTACAACCCGCAACACATGATATCTGAGAGGTAAATTGCATGAGCTCATGATTAAAGAGACGACACATGGAGAGATTTCAGCCCATGAACATCGTATTATGTTTCATTTCTTCAGCATTTGGTTACCATGACAAGGACACTAATAACTTCAAGTTACAAGTATAAGCTAAATATATACACAGGGCTGGTCTTTAGTTTTTTGCTACCCTGGGCGAACGATAAATCATATGCCCCACCCGAAGCAAATAACACACTATATTTTCAGTTTTGTGACTTGGTCAAGTTACCGAGTTGATTTTCACTGTTGTGATTTAATGTCATGCATACCGGTGAATGAACTGCATGCCATGCATACCACTGTTGTGATTTAATGTCAAGTTAACCATGTAACTACGAGTACGCAGCGGAATGGATCTAGTTTGGGCAATTTGATTAACACGTACTTAATAATAAACAATAAAGTTAACGCGAAAACTAACCTTCCACTACTACACAAATGGACATAGAGCCCCCTTAATAGAGCCCATTTATTGTGAAAAGAGGGCTATAAAAGAAGTCTGTCCTTTTTGAAAGGGTATAGAGCCATATTTTCTCATATAAAATAGGGCTTTATTTGAAAAACTCTTAAAGCCATGTTTCCTTTTACAACACCGGGCTCTATCCCCAGCTCAGTTTTACTTAAAATTTTACAAAAGTTGGGCGGGGAATGAAAAAGTTAAATAGAAAAGGCGGTGAAACCAAAGTTTCATTATCAAAACAAAAGCCAAAACTTTCCCCCAAATCCCATTTACTTTCACAAACCCCAACCCTCTCTAACATCCACTTCACAGCCGCTTGACAACCAAGCCAACTTTCCCCCCAAACTTTCCCCCAATCGGATTAGCAGGTATCATTTCTACAATTCATATCGTTGTTCAACTAACCTTTCTAATATCTCATAATTTATATTGTTAAATTTGAATCTCAATTAAGATCTTTTTTTTTATATTTTTTGTTTTTTATTGTTTTTTGATGTTTAATTATTGTTTTTCTTGAAATTCGTTCTTCAGTTTATAGTTTTTTTTCCTAATTTATTGTCGAGATTTATTGTTGCTTTTTAATTGGGATTTGAGACCTGATTTTTATATCATAAATTGGGGATTTAATTTGTGCTATTTGCTCGGAAAAGAGGTGTCTGTTTCTACTTATACAGCCCGCTTACGGCTTATTTGATTTTGGGCAATTGGGCTTAAGTTTCATAAGCTTACTTGTTGTGGCTTATTTTGAAACTTTTCGCCTTATATAAGTTCATATGTCATAACAAACTTATATAATCCGAGAAGTTTGAAAATAAGCCACAAAAAGTGGGCTGATGAAACATAAGCCCAAAACCAAATAAGTTATAAGCGCGATGTATAAGCCGAAACAAACACCCTCTAAATCAGTGGTTTTGTGTTTCTTATTTGCTGTCATAAATGGATTGTGTGGTAAAAAAATTGCTCTCACAAATAGGTCGTTCGACATCTTATTTGTTGTCATAAAGAGGGTTTAGGCGTGATTTTGCTGTGATAGGTAAAGATTTTTGTGTGTCTTATTTGTTGTCATAAAGGGTTGTTCGGTAAATCTTTTTTGCTGTCACAAATAGGTCGCTTGCACATGCTATTTGCTGTCCAAAGAGAGGTTTCAGGCCCTTGATGTCACAAATAAGGTTTTTTCTTGTCATATACTTATCCGTCATAAATTCTATCACTACTACAAAAAAGGCTATGAAAACCCTCAAACATAGACTGGTTTTATAAAAAGTAGTCTCAATAAAGGAAAAAAAACAATTTTAAAGAAAACACGGGTGTTTATAAAACAAAACACGGGTGTTTATAAAACAAAACACGGGTGTTTATAAAACAAAACACATAAAAGTACTTTTTTTCTTAAAAGCCACTCTCTAAGCGTTAGTAAGACGACTCTTTTCATTAAATAATCTAGCGAGATATCTCCTGCCTATCTTTTTCATTTTACTAATATTTGTGTGGGTTTTTATTTCACCCTTTTCATCTTTTTTTAACTTTCATAAATTCATTTAGATCTCAGGACACATTTGATAAACTTATTTCACCCAAACAAACCACTTTCTACAAAACCTTCGGTATAGAAGAACTCATGAAGAAGATATCCCCTAAAAATATAGGAAGTACCGTATGATACATGAAAACCACCATATCACAACGACGCGTATACTCACCCCTAGTCACAAAGTCCTCTCTTAACCCGATCTGAGTTATTTTCACCGATTTGAGCTTCACGTTCTGCTTTTTCCGGCGGGTTTGTGATTTGGAACGAGTCTATGAGGTTATTCGTATAATTTTTTGTCAGTTTTTTAATTAAAACTTGATGTACTAATCAATTAATTGCTTTTATTTAGTTTTGTAGGGTGACTTCTATTGCTGATTTTGATGACAAACATGTAGCTTATGCAAGACCTGGTGGATGGAACGGTAGGAATAGATCTTTTAGTTTTCATGAGTGCCTCCACATTGGACCACTTTTTTCTAATTTTCAGTTTCTTACAGATTCAGATGTGTTTCGGTTTTTGTGTTTGCTTCTTTATCGTATGTGGGTGCAATGAAAAGGTTGTCCTGAGTTGCTGCAATGGAGGTAAGGATAATTAGGTTGATCTTTCATCCAAACACCCAATGTGTAAAACATTAGTTTCTTTCTTGAGTTTTGTATCACCTGTGTAGTTTAATTTGTGATGTAACTCCAGGTGCATTTTGCCTATAAGCTGTGATACACATATACTTGATTTTCACATATATTTTTTGCAAAATTTTAACTGTATTAATCTTTGTTATTTTGTATATTTTGCAGCCATTCACTAAAATGATACGCTTGGTGAATCACTTTTAATTGTAAAAGAAAATGGGACTGCATTGCTTAAACAAAAAAACAAAAACTCAGTTTGATCTTATATCAGCTAAGGTCGCGAAAGGTTCTTCTAAATGTAGTTGCCTTCCATCTAGAAAAGTAGATGAACCTAGTATGTATAGGTATGTTGCTGCTTTTACCATGGAAAAGGTCATAAATCATGGTTACCTAAAACTTATTTTGGAAAATGTACACACTCAAGTATTGCATTTCACGATAAGCTAATAATTGTTATATGTTGTTGCAGAAAACTTGCAAGTATACTATAGTAAGAGAAGCTTGATCTCTGCAAGACATAAAAATACTAGGTAAAATAATACTAAAAGCTTCATTTTTGCTTTCATAATCATTCATATATTGTTTTCTTTAAAAATAATATATATCTAATATGGTTCCCTGCTGCCGTTGTAGGTCTAGTTCAGTGACATTGGTGAATTTTGTAACATAAATGCATCGAAAGTTATGCTCTCGTTGTAATTTATTTTTACAAAGTCACATGTATGCGTAGTTAACTTTTTTTACTCTGCTTCTCGTTGTAATTTATTTGTTTATCATATGCCTTGGAGGTTTTATAGATGTGACACCATTGCATCTATTTATACTTTTACTTAAGGGTGATTTTTTTCATATATTGTATCAACTAGAATTAGTTCTTTATGAAACATCATTTAATTAGACAGTCTTCTAAATTTCTAATGTTTATGCTATGTAGGCAATGTTAGTAATCTTCCACCATTGGCACCCGATCAGATCCTCTCAAGCTAAAGCAACTCACTGCTCACACTAGCTGAAACAAACAAGGTAAATGCTCTAATTCGTTAGTTTTGTATTAGTTGTATTAGTTGTTGTAGTTAATGCATCATAGAAGCACAACTAGATCCGGTTATAGACATTTGTGGATAATATTATGACTAAAAATCATCTGCGAGAAGTGCCAAGTTAGATTATATGTTTTTTTGACATTCACCTTCAGAAGGTTGGATCTTAAGGATTATTTGTCTACGTAGGTTTCCTACAATTATTTAATTTAATCTATCAGAAGTATTTATGTATCTATCAGCGAGTGATTCTCTATTTTTCTCTGCAAGACTTGTATTGAGATCTAGTAAATGTTGAAATAACCAACTTCTTAGTGCATAGTGGTGAACAACTTAGAGAAACTATATATGGTTCATTATAGTTTATAAGGAACAAGAGTTTCATTTGAATATTTGACATAAATCCAAGTTAGATCAAACGGGAAGTTAGGTATTCCTCACTTTGTACCAGACCATTCTTTTCCGCGGGTAAGCTCGTATTTTGCTACTCATTGTGTAAAAGAAAAACAAGTGGCTGATGTTAGTGTAGCCTAATTACTTTCGAATAATGATGCCATTGAGGTTGAGAATTTATTTTTAATCAGTTTTAGATAATGTGGTTGGATAGTTGATTTGTAAAACTGCATGTTCATCGATCTTTTCTGATATATGTTTTATGGTTGCAGGTAGATAACAAAAAACTTGGAAAATTGCGGAACAAGAAGGGTGCAGCTTCTGTAGTGCAGGTATGATCAACCAGAACCCTGAAGTATTAAGATTAGTTTATGGTTCTTGATGGCTGGCGATTTTTGGTTGTTCAGATTTGCTTGCAACTAGTTTTTGTTTATACAGTTTTATCTTCTAGATATCTGATTGGGATGTCTCCTTCTTCTTTGGACAGTTTACACTTGAATGCAATTACAATGATTCACGATCGAGATTTCATACTGCCCCGTCGATCTCAAACACCAGCGAAGCGCAGTTTAAGACCTAGTACAACTTAATAGAGCATTAGAAGTTTTTTTTAAAATTTTTTTGTTTGTAATAGAGCCATGTTTGTTAATAGAATACATGGCTCTATATCGACTAATAGAGCCCCTTTTTAGAACAGGGCTTTATTTGGGTTTCACATAGGGTCCCTCCCCTTTTGAGCCCTCATGAAAAAACGGGTTTTAAGGCCATTTTGAACAGGGCTCTATTAGCTTTTTTGTAGTAGTGTTCGTCCGAAAGCAAATGAAACAAATAACTGGCTAAAGAAACCACCTCTACGGTTGCCGTACTTCACGTATAACCAAACACCGTGTGTCACAAACCCGATCCGAACCCAAAAAACAAAACAGCCTAAAACTGCTTTGTTGTCCGAGATATAACCTTTACCCGAGAACCTTTCCCTTTGCTGACGATATCGGACAACACAGAATCTGACAAAAATCAGTTTCTGTCCGAGAACGATCAGGAAGCTAGAAAAACCTTCTTCAAGCTGTTGTACCTTAACAACTTTATAAACCTTCGTTCTAAGCTTTGTTTTAGCTAACTTAGGATTGCTTCTAAGTTACTAATCCCCTTAGAAACAGATAGAACAAGTGAATATGATGGTGAGATGAGATCAAGTGATATAAACCCTAATATTAGGTTTATAGCAATTTGATTATAAGAATGGAAGAGATCAGAGATTGATTGTTGTGTTTTCTGTTATGTTGGACATTTTTTAAGAGTTAGGGTTGATGGTTTATATAGCCTTCAAACCCTACTCTTGATAATGCTCAACTTAAGCCTTATCAAGACTGTTCCAACTCTTATCACAACTCTAATACTTCTTTCTTATCCTCTCAATGAACCTAAACACTTTAGAACCTTTCTAGATCCTTCCAAGGCATGCCAAAACAAAATTAGGACAACCTAAGAAAGTTGTCTTAGTCGTTCACTACTTGTGGTTTATCATTCAAAGGTTTTCTATAAACGTGAAGTAAAAAACGCACTCTAAGTGTTTAACGTGTGTGCCCCCAATAGGCTCACACACCCCTTGCCAGATTTGGCTCATCCAACGAGCATGAACTAACAGCTCCCACTTGGTCGTTGGAGTTGATTGCACAAATGTCAACGACGGAAACGTCTAGCAACGCTCACACTCGTTATTTAACTAGAGGTGTCTGAGATATAGTTTCATAGAACATTCTCAGTAGCATGGTCATTTATGTCTTGCTTTTATCATCCTTTGTTATAGATACCGTTAAACCATGGATATGGATCCTAACTCAATCTATATAGTTTAACCATTTAGATTCTCGTTATTGAATTCAATTCAGATATACCAAATGTAACAAAGATTCATCTTGCATTACCATTTGGGTTCGGTCAAACAATTATCTGATTAATTCTAGAGAGGCGACATGGTATCATTCTGCACATACTAAGTGGAGTAACAAATCCTTTATTGACTACAAGTGTTGTGGATGCTGCTTCACATCACTCCGAAAAATAGCTTTTATAACTACCCATCGTTTTGCATATAATTACGAAAGTGATATCCACACATGTAGAACTTGTTTGCATCTCAAGTCTAAGGATGACTTAACAGACCATTTTCAACATCTTACTCATGACAAGGATCCAAAAGTAAATGTTTGAAGTTGGGGAATCCAGTATGCATCCCTTATGAATACATATGAGTTTGGCTTAGAACAATTCTCATTCTCACAGAATATATCCAACACTCATATTTGCCTTATGTAAACAATATTCCCATATTGCTAACCGACAATGGATATTTATAATGATTAAATCATTCATGGATTAAACATGTAAATATAGAATAACAAATTTTATATGAATAAAATAACAAATACATCGTATCTTTATTTATCAGAAAATAAAATTGTCTTACAATTCCAAATTAACCAAATACTAATTAACATACAAATTTACATGAGACTACTAGATGGTATCATAGCAATACCCCGAGTCAATTAGAATGCTTAGGGAATGCTAACGCCTTCGTAAATGGATCAGCTGGATTGTCATCTGTATGAACTTTTTCTATCTTGACATCACCCATCTCAATGGTCTCTCGAAGATAGTGAACTTTTGCGCGGAAATGTCTAGCACCCTTGGTGACTCCGCTTTCATTAGCTATAGTAATGGCTCCAGTATTGTTACAATACATATCAATGGGATCTTCAATTGTGGGCATAATACCAAGCCCATAAATGAACTTACAAATCTAAACAGCCTCTTTAGCTGCATCAAAAGCAACTATATACGCAGCTTCTGTAGATGAAGTTGCAAAAATACTTTACTTTGTGCTTTTCCAGTCAACCGCACCTCCATTTAGAACAAAAACATATCCAGTCTGAGATTTTAGGTCATCAGCATCTGTCAGATATCCAGCATCAGTGTAGAAAGAAACCTTGAGCTCTCATTTTTCGTCACCACCATAAACCAGAAACATATCCTTAGTATTTCGTAAATACTTAAGAATATTTTTAACAGCAGTCTAGTGAAGTTCACCAGTACTCTGTTGAAATTGGCTTGTTATGTTCTGAGCGAACGCAACATCAGGACGAGTACATCTCACAGCATACATAATAGATCCTATAACCGAGGCATACGGAACATTCTGCATGCGTTGCTTTTCAGCTGGTGAAACAGCACATTGTGACTTACTCAATTCAGGCTTTTCATGCATTGGGATAGTTCCACGCTTGGAATTCTACATATGAAATATTTTCAAGATTTTCTCAATGTAAGCACTTTGACATAAACCAATTAACCGTCTAGATCTATCTCAGTAGATCTTGATTCCAAGAATATATGCAGCTTCTCCTAAATCTTTTATAGCAAAACATTTTCTAAGGTAGGATTTTACCCTTTTCAACATTGGAATATTGTTCCCCATGAGCAATATGTCATCAACATATAGAATCAGGAAAGTAACATTACTCCCACTGGCTTTGTGATATACACATGGCTCATCTTGATTCTGAGTGAAACTGAATTTCTTAATCTCATCATCAAAACGCTTATTCCATTATCTAGATGCTTGATTAAGTCCATAAATGGAACACTTGAGCTTGCATACTCGGTTAGGATATTTAGGATCGACAAAACCCTCAGGTTTCACCATATAGACTTTTTTGGAAAGATGTCCATTGAGGAAGGCGGTTTTGACATCCATTTGCCAAATCGCATAGTCACAGAACGCGGCTATGGCTATACGAATCCTTATAGCTCTAATATATGCTACAAGAGAAAAGGTCTCTTCATAATCAACCCCGTAGGTTTGAGTGAAGCCCTTTGCTACAAGACGAGCTTTAAAGGTGTGTACTTTTCCATCCATGTCAGTCTTTTTCTTGAATAGCCACTTGCTACCAACGGTTCTACCGTTAGGAGGAAGATCAACTAATACCCAGAAATCATTATCTTTCATGGATTGCATCTCCACATTCATCGCATTAAGCCATTTTTCGAATTCAGGATCCGATAGATTTATAGTTAGCGGGTTCTCCAAGATCCCCTAACTCATGCTCCTCAGCATCGACGTATAAACACATTCGATCTGGGGCACGACGTGTCCTAGAGGACTTACGAATGGGATTGATATCACTTTGAGGTTCTTCAATTTCTTGATCATCCTCATCATGATCTAAGCCAGTGTCATCAGAAGGGTTTGTATCTTCATCTTGAATAATTTCAAGATCTTCTACACTCCCACTTGCTTCTTGATCTAAGAGATTAGTCTCAAAGAACTCAACATTCCGAGCAACAATAACTTTGTTCTCAGGTGGGTAGTAGAAGGAATATCCCATCGTTTCCTTTGGGTATCCTACAAAGATACACTTAATAGATCTGGGTTCCAGTTTGTTAGGTTTGGTCATCGTATCACGTTTAACCAAAGCTTTACAAACCCAGACTCTTAAGTAAGACAACTTAGGGGCTTGCCCATGCCATACTTCGTACGGTGTCTTTTCAACCTTCTTAGTTGGAACCATGTTGAGTATGCGTGTAGCAGACTCAAGGGCATAATCCCAAAAGGACTTTGGAAGAGTAGTTTGACTCATCATGGATCAAACCATGTCTAGCAGTGTTCGATTCCTCCTCTAAAACACCCCATTATGTTGAGGTGTGTAGGGAGCAGTTCGATGGGCAATAATCCCATGCTCCTTAAGATGATCCAAAAACTCTTGACTCATATATTCACCTCCACGATCAGATCGTAGTGATTTTATGGTCTTACCGAGTTGATTTTCTACTTCCTTTTGAAACACTTTAAATGTCTCAAACACTTCATGTTTTTGCTTTAACAGGTAAACATAACCATACCGACTAAAGTCATCAGTAAAAGTGACAAAGTAGTTAGCTCCTTGCCTTGACATGATTCTAAATGGGCCAAAAACATCAGTATGTATTAGTCCAAGTAGATTTTAGCCCTTTCCACTTGATGTGAATAGGGTTTTCTTGCCATCTTCCCAGACATACAAGAGACACACTTTTCAAATGACTTAATGTCAGTTAAGGTGAGAAGTCCATCATGTTGCAACTTCTCCATGCGTTTCTTGCTTATGTGTCCAAGACGACAATGCCACAAGAGAGTAGAGTCCAAAGTTAATTGGGCTATTTTATTGCTAACGGCAAACATAGAAATATCATTTGTTTTAGAACAAGACATATCAATTTCATAAATGCCATCCCCTCGGGGAGTAGCAGTAAAATAAACAACGTTATTCCTAGTAACTGAAATTGCATTATTCGAATCAAAACAGTTTACAAAACCATCTTTAAACAAAACAGAAACTAAAATAATCCCTCTAGTGATAGAGGGAGAATAATGACAATTGTTCAAAACAATAACTAATCCACTAGGGAGACATAAATGATAATTTCCAATAGCTTCGACTCCTGCACGTTGACCATTTCCCATGTACAGATTCAAAGCTCCTGGATTCAGCTTCTTACTTCCCTTTAGACCCTGAGTATTATTACAAATGTGAGTACCACAACCAGTGTCATATACCTACGAATTACTCGGAAGGGAATATAGTTCTATAGTGAAAATACCTGAAGTGTTGGCTTCTTGAGACGACCTCTTCTTTTTCTGCAACTCGGCTAAGTGCTCGGGACAGTTCCGTTTCTAATGACCTATCTTACCATATTTGTGACAGGGGTCGTCCTTAGCATGATTATCCTTTTTGGGTGGTGGAGGATTTCTATTCTTGGGAGCATAATATGGTTTGTGCTCGGGAGCATAAGCCAGCTAATTCTTTCCATTACCATAATTCCCCTTCGCAGCCTTAGGCGGTTTTCAACCTTGGTTTTTCCTGGACCTTGCCTGCACGCACATTATGAAGTGCAGGTGAAACAACCTTTTTGGGAAGTGTCTGCCCATGTTGTTTAAGCATGCATGCAGTTCATTCACCGAATTCACAGTCTTCCCCATGCCATGCATGTGGAAGTTTTGAACAAAACTGTCATACTCCTTAGAAAGGCCTATCAAGATCAGGCTTATTCCATAGCTGACAGTCACAGGGTGACCAAGACGCTCCAAGTTCTCAATGTATCCCTTCATCTTATGAACATATGAGCCTACATTTTGACCTTCCTCAAGCTTGCACGCATGAAATTCACGCGCAGTTTGAAGAAGTTCATGTTCTGCTTGCTGAGAAAACATGGTTTTCAGCTCCTGCAACATGTCATATGCTCCGAGATGGGTTAGATTTCGTTGGATCTCTAATTCCATAGTCATGAGCATAAGGGCAGCAATGTCCTTTGACCCTTTGACCCAATCAGCATGAGCTGCAAGAGCATCGGAAGGGACTTGGTGACCAGGAGTTGCAACAGGTGCAGCAGGAATTGGATGTTCCAAGTATTGTTCCTTGTTTTCAGCTGATAGGATAATGCGCAACTGGCGGTACCAATCAATGAAGTTAGGCCCAGTGAGTTTGTGTTTCTCGAAGAAACTCCTGAGTACCGAATTGTTTCCAACATTGGTAGTCATCTAAAATTAAAAAGTTCAAACAATTAGTATTTTCGATAATTACATTCTTAATAGAATTAATTACCCAATTAATTACTAATTAAGACTAAGATCCATCTTGAACTCCCACTCATTACAAAAGGACTGTCCAATATGTAAACACGTGGGGCAAAAGGTAAGCGACGAGCGTTAATTGCATAACATGCAACTCTTAGACTTTATGAGACCATTCAAGACACTAGTAAAACGGTACTAATGTCATTAGCATGTTTAATCTCATCTTATGCCTCGGGTCCAGGGTCTGACCGTGCATACTCGAGTTAAGTTAACCAAGCAAGAACATGCAAATATCACAGAGGGTCTGACCGTCGTGAAAAAATTGCCATGGGTTTGACAAGGCCCTTAGGACTGTCCAGAGAAGCCAAATCAAATGCACGTGTTCTTAGTTGGCTGGCATACACTTAAATTTCACATAGGGTATAACACATAAATGTGGTAAAACATGTGTACAAAGAAGCATGTAAACAACTTTGTAGCACGATTTTTAAAAACTTTTAGTAATGACACTGTAGTGATCTACGATGGTTCACGGTAGCTCCAATCGAACTCGCAAGCAAGCCAGGACCAGACCAGCGCAAGGCAATAGTCGGATATCCTTTAGGTGTAACTGTGCGCACCGGCTTATACCCGCCTTATAGTTTGTTCCAGTGGCATCACGAGTCATGCTCGTTTGGTGGTTATGGGTTACACGTTTTAAATAAACATGCGAAACCACATGCATGAAACCTAAGGTAGTTATTTGTTTTATTTTTATTTGACAATTAAATTGTGTACTTGTCATTAATTATAAAAAATAACAAGATGATAATTATTAAAATTAATTGTTAATTAGAAACATATATTTAAAATTAAATGGTTAATTAGAATACATAAAATAATAAAAAAATTAATAGTTAATTGTTTTGCCATGATTATATTATGTGTTATCTGGCTATAAGACTCGCTACAATCACGTAATGTGATGCATGGGGAGATTAGGTACTTGATGAAAACCTAATGAGAGTCTTATGGTTCTTCGTTTGGGGAAGACTCTTCGGGGTCTCGGATTTATGTGTTTATTTAATGTCTTATGTTTATTGTATTTGCTTTCCTAATTGCATTATTGTTACATGTTTTTCAAAACACCTAAATTACATGCAATATGAATAAATACTTATAGAGAAACATGACATTAAAATTGGTCAATATTTTACACGCCTAAATACATACTCATTGTGACCGGTTATGTGTTACGTGGAAAAGTGTTTTATAAAATAAAAGGACCTAAACACTATTGAAACACGCTTTCATGAAAATAAAAACTGGACGCTATGGACTCATGGGATGTACGGGTCACCCACTAGAACAAACTATAAGGCGGGTATAAGCCGGTGCGCACAATCACACCTAAAGGATATCCGACTATTGCCTTGCGTGAATATCTTCTTGCATTTCGTGAAGCAATATTCAACGGTTGCTAAAAAATCGTTTGATCATACGAAAATTGTCATACTTGATTATAAATGAAACATATTTTTTAAATATTAGATATTGACCACGTAAACAAAATTAATACACCTAAAATATTACTAGTAATAAAGTATTATCTCAATCTTAAAATTATTATCCAATATACTATTTTGAGTTGTCCGAAAATAATTGTCCACGTTTAAAAATATATAAGAAATTTCATTCGAATTTACCATATTACCCTCACTTCTAGTTATTATTACAAATATTAAAGAAGTTTTAAATTAGTTAGTTGGGTATAAATTTGTTATTCTACAAAAAGTAAGAAAAAGAAAAACTGTAATAATTAATTTTTTTAAACCGTGTGATTTTTTTCTAATGACAAAATTTTGGAACGGAAGAAATGATACGAATGAGTTCCTTTAACCACAAAATTGACATTTGGAATCCATATTTCACAAAAGAATAATGTTATTTTAAAAAACAATAGTTTTTTTTAGCAAATCAACTTGAATCGGTTTAAGAAAAAAAACTTAAGTCGGTCATTTTAATGAAGAAATTTAATTTCTAAAAAGTATCTACTACCATACCCATTTGATTTTTAGTTGTCAAACTTTATTTTATTGTGGGTCTTTACGCTTTACGATGAATATATAAGTAATTGTATTTTTTTTCTTTTCACTCTCATTAATATTGTCATCTTCTTCCTTCGTTCTTGGTTCTTCCATTACCAGATTGAAAAGAAGAAATCACTACATCTCCATAATTCTTTTATATTTTAATATAGCATGAATAGATAATCCGATGCTCCTAAACATATGATGCCTTGGGCCGTCGCCCACCTCGCTCTATACCAGATCCGGCCCTGTATATACAGTATAGTAGAAATTAACAATTACAAATATTTTAGACACAAACTCATACATGTTATTAAAACATTTCTCGTAGGTATAATTTATTAGTAGGAAAATTATATAAAGAATATGTTTGTGGTTATAAGACCATAATAGGTTAAGATTATATTATCTAATTACTAATGAAGATTATCGAGTATCACTTGAAGTCGTGTAATTACTTTTCAAAAAAGATTACTCGAATTTGTATCTGGGTTAACATGAATACTTCCAGAGATAAACTCAATGCAGGTGTTTATTCTTGTTTTAGGCACAAAATCAAGAATATATGGCTTCTAAGTGTTTATATTATATGTATGTTTTCCATACAGTTATAATCTCCCAATTATAGGAGAACACTCAAAACCTAGTCAATGGATTTATGATAGATTGCGCCTCATTAATCTCTTCATAAATAGCCTCCATGATAATAGGAACATTGGTTACACGATCAATTAAACTTGGTCATTAATGCAGTGATAATTTCTAATTGAATAGGTCAAAGCTGTTACAAGTATAGCAGTTCAACTCCAACTTAATCTTTCTTTCATTCCTACTGAAGCATTAGTTAAACCACTGAAGGATATACAAGCAAGTACTCAACGCTGTAGAGACACGCCGATGAGTCCCTCATGACAAGTCCTCATAGGATTTTCTCTCGAATGGTACCATTCAGGTTAATACAAAGGTAAAGCCCTGATGAATACCGTGGTTTCAGAGTTACACTTGCTGAAGAGTTAACTCACTGAAGATCATCAGTGATACTAAACAATACTTAACCACTATATGAGTCAGGCTATTCAAGGACCTATAGGTGTATATTTCGTACCTCCAACCCCATTATTTGATATGAATAGAGCCTACAATTGAACTAAGTTTATAACAATCCTCCCAAATTTAGTAAAATTCATTTGCATGAAAATTAAACTAAACCAGTGCATAAATAAAAATATCTTAAAGATTGAATTCCCACCTTAGTACATTACGATCAATTATCCGAGAATCATTGTGTTCTAAGAATTGAAAACCATTCAACCCATTTGAATACATGACGATAAAATACACATAATTTTCAAACACTTAAATGCTCGTGACACAATGTCAGCCATGTGTCCATATTTAATTCATAAATGTTGTAAAAACTAAAAGTCCACAACTACCTGAGGCGGAAACCCCAATATTCACATAGACGGTTCCTCTTAATTCATGCTCCTTCTCAAGCACTTTTTAAAAGATATCAACCATCAAGAAGTAAAGACTTCATCCTCCTTTTTAGCAGGTACAAGCACATCTTTGGTATAATTGTAAAATATGTGCTTCAGGCCCCTGAACGTTTAACTTTCCACATTGAACTCGGCTCCTAACTTTCCTCGAGAGGGATTTGGGTGTCTTAGTATTTAGTAACTAATTAGGATAACTCATCCCTTTTAATAGACTTTATAACCAAGTATCTAGCCAGTCCCTTCGTCAAGTGATCAGCTAAATTTTGTTGAGACTCACAAAGTCTATAAATACCACCCCATACATGATCAATTCACAAACATGCTATGCGTGACTCCTAAGTGTCTAGACTTATCGTTTTGCATTTGGTTATAAGCCTTAGCCAATGTAGTTGCACTATCACAATGGTTAGAAATAAGTGTCATGGGTTTAATCCACAATAGAATCTCAAGAAGCAAGTTTCTCATCCATTCAGCTTTTTATCAGCAGCTTAGATTCCATTGTTGAGTTTGTGATGCAAGTTTGTCTTTTTATGCCTACGAAACCGCACCTCCACCAAGCAGGATTACCCAGCCATTGGTAGATGAATTATCTTCATTATCACTGATCCAACTTGCATCAATGTATCCTTCTAAAACTGAGGGATAACACGTATACGACAAATTATAATACATAGTTCCTTTCAAATACTTTAGTAACCTCTGAATCACTTGTTAGTGCTGAGTACAAGGATTTCCAGTGTACCTACTTAGTTTACCCACAACAAAAGCATTATCAGATCTTGTACGAGTCGTGGCATACATCAGGCAGCCAATTACCCTTGAATACTCAAGTTGAGATACAGCCTGACCATTATTGGGCATCAGCTTCTCACTTGTACCCACATGAGTACTCACTTGAGTATAATCAAAGTAATTGAATTACTTCAATAACTTCTCAATATAACGAGATTGAGACATTTCTATTCCATTACTTTCATGTTTAATCCTTATGCCAATGATAAAGACAACCTCCCCCATGTCTTATGTCTTTTATGGAGAACCTTAATGACAAAATTCCTTTGTTAGGGCAACATGAATTATGTTAGTGCCAAAAACCAGTATGGCATCAACATATAGAAAAATGATGGCTCTTTTTTTTATCAGATTCATAAAATTTTTTATATACACACTTTTCAGCTTGGTCTAGTAAATAAGAATTAGAAAATACCACATCATTAAACTTTTGATGTCATCGCTTAATTGCTTGATTTAATCCATATAATCACTTAATAAATTTACACACCTTGTTCTCATTACCAGGCATGATGAAGCCGTGAGGTTGGTTCATATAAACCTCTTCATCTAGTTATCCATTCAAAAAGTTGTTTCACCTTCATTTGATGAATAATCAAATTGTAAATTGATTCTAAAAGCAATCAGTAGTCTTATGGTATTGATTCGTGCTACTCGAGCTAAGCATAAAAAATATGTCCTTGAACTTCTATTTAAAGCTTTGAATGACTAATCTTGACTTGAACTTTTCAATAGTTCCACGTACCTTTAGTTTTTTTTGAAGATCCAATTAAAACCAAGAGACTCGCAACCTAGATGTAGATCAGCCAACACCCAAATATTGTTGCCCATGATCGAATCCCTCTTATCATTTATTGTTTCTTTCCAGAAAGCAACATCTTTGGACTTCATTGCTTCATTAAATATTTTGGGATCATCCTCAACATTAAAGAATTATGAGTGTTGGTAATAGAAATCAGCCATTTTTCCTTTAATTAAGTATAATTGAAATTCCCTCTCAAGGTTCTTTGGAGTCATATGCCTTCCAAAGTTCTTTGGGGTCTTATGACATTGCTTTTTCTAAACTCAGTCTCATGTTGTTGGACCACAACCTCTTTGATGACGTATAGTGCCCATTCGGGTCTTGGGCCTGGCCCACGGGTACTACCCGCATCTGACCCACCATGGATGGGTTGGATCAATGTAGTCTGGACCTATAGGTTTCAGATAATAGTGGTCGTGTGTACTATGTACGACCTACGACCTGATACACGCGACATGTGTTAGACAGAATCACAATCCAATTGTGATTGTGATTCACTCCAAAGCTATGAGATATTCACTAACCATAATCAGAAGATAATGATCAACTTAATTATGGTAGTTATCTCTTGCTTGGGGCTGAAGATTCGATAAGGCCCAACAGGGACTCTACCGCCTATATATGGAACCCCCAAGGGTTCTACAAAGGGACAATTCACTTTATACTCTCACATCTCACCGATTACTAAACCAAAAACTGATTACTTACTCTCACGCTGGAGTCTAATCGTAAGATAGGTTCCCATGGTAAGCCTAACAGCGTGTTGTTTAGTGTGCAGGATCTCAACCAGAAATTTAGTTGGTGCAAGAGCCGAAGCCTCGGTCACCCGAATTAAACTTAGTTCGGGTTAAACAAGGTCCATCCAACTTTTGTATCAACAAGTTGACGCCATCCATGAGACCCTACACTAAACTCTACTAATGAAAAATAGAAACCCTAATCAGGGATACAAGCGGAACGCAAGTAAAAGACCGACAACGAAGATGCCAGTCATCCAACCGATCACGGGATCAGCTGGAGCGTGTGCTACTCGAAACCTGGCCAACCAGTCCCCATGTGTAAAACCCGTAAAAATAAGGTCATATTTATTTTCTAGTGAATTTTAATTAAATTATATTTTAATTATTTTTCCACTTATTTAAAATGATTTATTTGGATTTATGGAAATTTTTATATATTTTTACGATTTAATTTAAGTCATGAAAATTGATTTAAATGCTCTCTCGCATAAATTTTATAAAATCGTGACGGATCGACGGAACGGGAACCGGAGGCGATATATTCCGACTTTAATAAGTCAAAATATTTATTTTATAAATTTTGTATTTACGTAAATATATTTGCACCAAGTTAGAATTTTAGCGATTTTTAAGAAATCGAGTCGGGCTAGGATTAGATGCATTTAATTTTGGGCTTAATTGTTAATTAGAACTTGTTTATTGGGCCAAAGCCCACGTTTCTCCCCCCTTTCTTTGTGACCGTCGACCCCCACAACACCATAAACAAACACATATTTTTTTTACTTACCAAAATCATCTTCTTCCCTCCTTCCCTCTCTAAAACCACGACCAACACCATGAAAACAACCCCCATCATCATATTTTCTTCATCAATCACTCAATTAAATCATACTACAATCATCTTTGGTAAACCCTTATCACAAACCCATGTTTTATTTACACATGCATTGATTTTTGGAAAATTATAAATTTCAAGAATTGGTGTTCTAGTATGTTTGATCATGGGATTAGATATGCAATATGTTTATTAGTGTTTAGACTTATAGATTTACTAGTAATTTTGTCCAAGAACACCATTGGTAGCTTGATTGAGCCGCGGCCAATCATGATCCCATAGGGATCATGTTGTAGTTTTTTTTAGGTGATTGGTTTTGTTGATTAGCTTTATTGTTATGGTTATTGTTCTTAGGTGGGTTTTGATTTTGATCATGTATGATACTGATTTATAGTGTTTTGATCTATCTAGGTTAATATAAGATGTGTTTTTTATTTTTGAGAATGAATTAGAGGTTGTTTGGTATAGATGTTATGATGCCTAAATTCGGACAACAGGTATGTGAGCCCAAAACTCACATATTTTCTAACGTGACCTGCATTTTTTACAGATAAAATGGGTTCCTTAGGTCTTATACATGTTAGTGGTGAGTTGGATAGGCACTCAACTCCTCCGGATGAGGAAGTTATGGTCAATTTAAGTTAGAAAATCAATTCCGGGACAACAGGTTTGCATAGCTTGTGTATACAGGTTATTGACCCCCATATGTGCATTTTAAGGTTTCATACAGTAGTAGGGATCATATATGAAGTCCTCCCACTGACCTCATGTTAATATCTATCACCAAATGGTTTTTATGACAAAAACGGTAAACCCGAGTTTGAAAACCAAATTCTGATTTTGTAACCTTTTAAAGAATGTAACTTTCCCGCTAATTGGTGGTAGCTATTTAGTCGTGGTTGGTATGGGCCGAAAGTAGAATCATGAGGCTTTCCGATGGTGTAAATCTCAGTTCCTTAAACCTTATAGGTTTACGGGTTATTTTTTCCCAAGTTTGACTAGTGCAGTTTGACCATTAAGTTCTTACGGTAGGGCTGTTAGTGTTTTGGACTTTTAGAATGTTCCGTAAACTCTTAGATCGAATGGTTGGACATTTTGGAAACTATATTTCAAGTGGGTTCCAGGGGTTTAAATTCCAAAATCATTTGATTTATAGTTTGGGATATATACTCTTCTCAAAACAGTCCCGCCGAATAATTTTGACTTTTACGTCTTTTGTTATGTAAACTTGAGGCGTTTTGTGTGCAAACCGTATTGAATACTTGGTTTTGCACTTAGAACATGTAGATTACATAATTCCTACAGGTTATAAACCTTGGTTAGCATTGGTTCACTTTGACTTAGGTGTTGGTGCAAATTTTTACCCGTAATACATTTTTATCGAATTATTTTCATATAATTGTTTTATAAGCATATAAAACGCGTACTTAAGGGGCGTGATCAATTTTGTAGGTCACGAATAGCATTGGAGTGCTACTATCTACTCTTCTACAGCCCGGTTCCATTATTCATCCGTCATCCGTTCCGTTCGCCTAAAGGTGAGTTTATAGCCTCGCCTTTAAACTTTAAATGTTTTATTAAACCCGCGAGGGGGATACATGTTGTGTTATATAATGAACACAAGTTGTTTTCAGTATGCTGGACCCGAATGAGATGATAAATGCATAAGTACCATTGTCTAATGAAGTCCCTGAATTTCATGCACTGTTAATTACTCGAAGGGGTAAACGCTAATACATATGATAGATCTATTTGGTTTGACAGCCTTATCCTAGGGTATGTATCCTTGTGAGCACCTGAAAGGGATATTATGTATAAGAAGTCGTTGGTATATGACAATATTACCTGTTAGTAGGGGCGCCGTAAGTGACTCGGTTTGATATGTTGGTTAACGTTCAGTGGCGTGAGCTTAATGCATTTATCTATATATATGACTTGTCTGTGTGATAAGTTTCAGATGATTAAAAATTCTTGTGTTCACTTATTATTCTTATAAACTCTATAAATTCACTCGACTTTTTAGTTGACTTTTTAGCATGTTTATCTCAGGTAATTAAAGATGGATGCTGGAGGTTTGGAATGGACGAGGAGGCAAGCGCTAATGTTTTGGAACACATGTTTTCGTTCCATTCATCTATCTTTTTACTTTTAAACGTTTATGTACTTTAAAAGTTTTATATAAGAAATGTTGGTAACGGTTTGTGGGACCAGTACTCTGATCTTTATGAATGGAACCCTTTATCTAAAAATGTCTCTTTTAGAGTTGTTATTTATAGTCTTTTGTGATTGTGCTATTTCATAACACCCAAATGGTTGGTTTCCGCTGCTAGTAAATTTGGGGGTGTTAAAGATTGGTATCAAGAGCTTAAGGTTATAGAGAACATGTCTTTTATTTTCAAAAACCTAAACTATAACCGTGTTTTGTGCGCTAAGTCTTCTCGTGTTCCTAGTCCAAGCCTCCAAGTAACTTTTATGTTATTGTTTATGCATATCTGAGAAGCATTATTGTTAAGTATTTTATTAATAAATACTTTGAGATACTTTGAGATATTCGAGATTTTTGAGATATATTAAGATATAAAATATATATATCGACTTTGAAAGATATTTTGATGTAAATGCATCCATTCGTATTTTTCATAATATTTGAAATTTTATAATGACCTTACATATTCGGGAGTGCGACTAGTTAATGTTTCATTCTTTTCTCGGTACATTTCGTGTTTTTGGAGAATCGTGTCGCCAAGGAGAATTCTCTACCTTACATATCAAAATCTAAGTGATGGACGTTATGAACCATTTTGCTTCTTAGTTTTCTTGTTGATGTTTTTGCAATCTTTTATGCCATATATTCTTTATGTGCTCACCTATATAATCTATTTTTCGTTGTTGTAAAATCCACAAGTCACGTGTGTATATAAATTTTAGGTCATAAAAAGTGTTGGTAAAATATATTAGATGACGTGGAATAGAAATTGCGTTATAATTGAAAATTCTAATAAAGTTTGATTAAACTTTTAGTTATGTCAAAAAAAAATAAAAAAAAAAATAACTGCTGTGCAGAATCTGCACGGGCAAAATCGTCCATTTCTGGTCCGTTTCAGGGTTCGAGTAAAACTGTGAAGTTGTTTAAAATGTCATTTTACGTCTACCGCGGGGAAAGTGGTCTCGAAACTGAATATTTAGGGGTCTTCTAGCTAATCTAAAACCTGCGTTTTTTCTAAAAATCGTCAGTTTTGACAGATCTGATGCAGTAACGAAAAAGGGGAAAATCGCCCAGTTCTAGTTCGTTTCAGCTTTCGTGTAAAAATAAAAAGTTGTTTAAAATGTCGTTTTACTTCTAGCGCGAGGAAACCAGTTCTAAAAACGAATATAGATGGGTCAAAACTTAAAAGTTAAATCTGCATTTTATAATAAAACAGTCAAACGTGCGCAGCAGCTTGCAGGGGCATTTTGGTCATTTTCTGTTGAGTTTCAGGTTTCGGGTAAATTAGAAAGTTGCTTGAAACGCCGTTTTACATAAAATTGCTTTAGACTCCAAGTCTTGAAAATGTTATTTAGTTGGCCAATTAGTCGGGTCAGACCTGAAAAGTCAAAGCTGAACGTAAAAAGTCAAATCTGATAGAAAAATTGGAATATGTTTTTTTAAACGTTTCTAAGCGTTTTTGAGTTCATTTGAGATCATAAAGTTTTAACGAATACTATTTTACAACTAACAAAAATTGGTTGCATGTGAAAATGTTTAAAAACAGAAATTTTACATGATTAGCAATTACCGGATTAGTGGTGTAATTTGAAAACGAATTATATACATTCTTAAAAGCATGTTTGTATCGTGTAGCTTACGATGAGTACACATGTGGATTGCTTTATCCTTTTTATATATATGACTCATTTGTCATTCGATTTTATTTTTATATTCCTCTAACCTACCACTGATTGGAGTTGAAGATTTGAAGTTTTATCTTCACATTCTTCGTCGGCATTTTTATCACGTGTCTCATGGCGATTCCGTCTAAATCTTGTAACCTCTTGAAACCTTATCAATTCGTGACCATTTCAGTGGTTGTCCTATGAGCTACTATTTGCTACTATTTTTTAAACCATTAACTGTTTTATACGTTGTCATAATGTCACCTTATAATTAATTTGGTATTGTTTTACGATTTATTTTAACAAATTGTTGTTTACTTTGGTCTTACAAAATACTTTCTGTAACATTAAAGTTGTTTCTTAAATATATCGCAAATTACTTGCATCCTATAAATTTATAAAATATTTTTAAATTCCATTTTACAAATGGTATGGTTTATATATATACATAAGAAACGTAATACTAGTTCGACGAAACTGAGCATTGCATTGCTAGTCCTAAATTATACATGGTCTGATCACCTTATGTTTAATTTAGAAGGAGCCATGCTAGGCTGAATAGTAGTCACCTTAAAAATCGTGATAATAATAAACTTTTTACTTGTATTTATGATAAAGTTAAATAAAATGAAATAAAGTGAAAGGAAGTTTTGAAAACCTTTATATTTTATGCAAGTAGCACAATTTCTATGCATCCGCATATGTTTTCTTACCTTCTCTTGAACGAATTACGCGCTTACGAGTACGTTTTTACTCGACGATCGTTTTTCTACTTGTCACTTCATTTTATCTTATAACTGAATTCTTTTGACCGTTCGTCTAATTGCCGACTAATGATACTGGACTAGAAAGTCTCGATGTTTTATCCTTCGATCTCTACCAATCTTCTTTATGAGATTGGGTGGATCTTCGGAATGTCTCCACACGTGAATAATGAATTATCACTAGAGGGATTTCCATATATCCGGGATGACGTCCGTCACTCTCGTTTGTCTCGAAATCCACTCGTGTGGACCGTGCATTTACTTCTCTTTTTAAACGCTAACATTATTCATTTGATTTATTTTAACTACAAGTGATTATTTAGAATTTTCTTGATTCGAAAATCTTTGTGTGGATATTATTTTCGATCGTGTATCGACCACCGCGAACTTAATGAGATGATGTTGGTGAACCACTGATAGGTGTGAAAACACCCATCTTTTCTACCACTTAATTACATTAAAACAGGACCTAAACGTATATTTTATGTCGTAAATGGCGGAATTATGCGTGGTTTGTGTTTTTATTGTGTTTCAGGGTCGAGAAGGTGAAAAGTGGAGAAAACTCGGCTTTCACGGGCTTTTATTGAAGTAAAAGACAAAAGACGAAGTCGAAAGATCAAGAGTGGAAAAAGAACGGAAGTCCAAGACCAATTCTGAAGATTTATCGAAGAAAAAGTCAAAAGACGGAAGTTTACTAAAAAGCCGAAGAACTCAGGTTTAAATTATGAAGAAATTACAAGACGAGTTAAAAGAAATCCCGAGACAAAGTCTTAGAAGTCGAAGAATTTGAGAAGACTAAAAGACTGAGGACCAAGATAGAAAGAAAGAGGAAGCCACCAACCCTTCCCCTCTCCTATAAATACCACCCTCACAACATGTGAGAGGGTGGGTTAGTTTTTAGGATTAGATTAGGAGTAGGTAGTTTCTCTCTCTAAACTTCTACTTTCTCTCTCTAGATTAATTTGTGTTTTAAACTTTTGTTATTGAATCCATACTTTTTAATTAAGCTTTTAATTCATCATCTTCTTCCTTTCTTGTGTGATTTGTTCTTATTTTTCATTGTTCATGTTCTTGAGTTTTTATGATTTTGATCAAGTGGGTTTTGATTAATTTGGTTATGTTTGTTAGTTTTGATGATTTATTTTGATTGATTATTGTTAGTTGATGCTTATTGGTTGTTTTGGTTTAATCGTTCGTTTGATTTTAATTGATTTAAGGATAATTAGTATTCACTGTGCGTCCCCTGTTTCCCAGATTGATGTTTCTGTATTTTACTAATTCCCAGGCAACCTTCATCCGGAACTTGGAAAGTTCCGAATGAAGGAACCTTCATCCGGAACTTGAAAAGTTCCGAATGAAGGAACCTTCATCCGGAACTTGGAAAGTTCCGAATGAAGGAACCTTCATTCGGAACTTGAAAAGTTCCGAATGAAGGGACCTTCGTCCGGAACTTGAAAAGTTCCGAATGAAGGGACCTTCATCCGGAAGTCCTAAAGTTCCGAATGAAGGGACCTTCATCCGGAAGTCCTAAAGTTCCGAATGAAGGTCTGTCATCTTCTTTCTGTTTTTAATTTTAAGTTTTCCTCCTCTAATTTTAAGTTTGATTTTTCTCGCCTTTTTATTTATTTAAATCTTTTATTCACTCTTCTTTTAGTTTACGTTTTTATCTGCATCATTCACTTCTTGTTAAGTTTTAATTTTACGTCCTTTCATTTTTCGTCATTTACTTTTAAAGTTTTAAATATTGCACCGTTTACATTTAACTTGTTTTAATTTCTCATCATATACTATTTAGTCTTGCTCATTTATTTTCCAAAACCAAAAATATTTGTTTCACCAAGAACAACTAATCTCACACAATTAACCAAAAATCAATTCGATTAGACACCGAGAACGAACTTTCAACTAGTAAAATCTTTACATTAAAATGGCGCCGCTGCCGGCTCTTTTCGTGAAGATTGAAGGTTTTTTGTGAGTGACGCGTTGGCTTTTGGGACCCGTTCACTTGTGAACGTTATTTTTCTTGTCAAACATTTTCAAAAATCCAAAAACATTTGAAAAATCATAAAAAGCATTTCTTTTTCAAAGTTTTGCACCAAAAATATTCTTCTTGCTTATCTATCTTTCTTTATGGATTTTTATGTCCTTTGCGTCCGGTGTGGGAAACAATTATCTGGGAACAACTCTTGTCAATGGTGTACATGTGAGCAGTGCGGAAACGATATCGACAACACACAATCCGGATTTTGTCCTTTGTGCAACTCGACTAATTCGTACTTTTTGAACCTACCTCTTGTTCCCCCGTGCATCTATTGTGGAAGCGATTCTCATTGGCATGTTTCGTGCCCGGTTCGATACCCGTATGGTCACGGGCAAGAACCGGGGTACAATTATGACAATGACAATAGCTATCCACAAGACGCACCTGATTTTTCTCCACACCCGGTTTGCAACAACTGTGGGGGTCCTCACGATACCTATTATTGTCAACCAATGAATTATTATGAGCAAAATCCGGATCCTCAGTTTTCTTCACCTATGGATTATTATGAACCAAACCCGGTTTCTAATTATTCCCAACCGATGAACAACTATGAGCCACAACCGTGTTATAATTCCGGTTTTCACAATCTTGAGCCCCCACCACACTCACTCGATCATCAGCCTCGTCACGGGATGAGTTACCCAGAACCAATTGTCGATCTTGCTACAGCTTTCCAAGCACAATCAAAAGAGCTTTTACACACGCTGCGAACTTGTATGGAGTCATTTGTACAGCAGCAAGATCAGACGAGTACCCATATCCCTGAGCACATTATTGGCCCTATAAATAATGAAGAGAGTGATGACGACATTGAGGTCATTTTCGACGAGGAGGAATTTCTAAAGCAAAATACTTCACTCATTAGTGATGATATTTTTCACATTCCTGAGATCGATGAGTTTCTTTCTATTGATACACCCGTGGAATACACATCCGGGTATGCTGATGTGGATGGAGATATACTTTTTCTAGAAGATTTACTACACGATGACACTACACCTTCTATCCCAGAGGTGGAAAGATGTGAATCTACTGAAAAAGGGACACAGGTGGAAGGTAATTGTTCTCATACTTCTCATATTATATTGCCACCTCATCCTCCCACGTGTACACCCAAGCGGGTGATGTATCACTTTTACTCTACTCGTTTCATACCGGGAAATGAGGATGAGTGTTTTGACCTGGGAGGTGACATTGATTATGCTATGATTGATAACAATACGGCTTTGCCGTTTGCTCAGCATCTATTGTCTTCGGGGGAGGACAATGTGCTTACTTTACCCAACCCACCTCCCGTGGATCTTGAATTCACATACTATACGTATGTTGAAAGGACCTTTCTTCCTTTCAAGACTTATCCCCCCGCCTCTCCTTTGTTGATGTCTTCCGGGAACGAGGACAAGGTCTTTGATCCCGGTATCACATTCGAGGCTTCCCCATGGACCATTTAACTCGGGGACGAGTCAGGCTCGCGACTCGGTTAACAAAAACAAGCGCTTCTTGGGAGGCAACCCAATTATCTATCTATTTTCAACATAAGTGTAGGGGGGAGCCCCGTTGGTATTTCTTGTTCTCTTTCTTCTCATATGCAGGGATTAGAGTTTCAAAGACACACTCTTGATGACTTTTGACGAACCATGATTCCGTGTTCCCTTCTTCCCGGTTCTATCCTGAGCTCTTTTCGATTCACTATTTTATATTTCTCAATATTAAAATAGGAATCTCTTTAGTTATCTCTTCCTTAACGAGATTTAAACAAAGTGCACGATGTCCTAAGTGTAGGGGAGTTTACTCCCACATGCTTAAACATTGAGGACAATGTTTATATTAAGTGTAGGGGGGACTTCTATCGAAGTTAAGTGGCCTTTTCCTTGTATTTGCCCTCATTTTAACCGGAAAATCAAATTTTTGACATTTTTCAAAATTTTTAATCTATTTTGGCCTAGTTATAGTTTCCATTATTTTTGCTATTTTTCTCTTATTTTAATAAAATGGTTTTAGCAAGTTTAGATATCTTAGATATATTAGGCCCGTTGTGAATATTTTGACTCAACCCGAGTTTACTTATCCAAGTTCACTCTAGCTAGTATCCTTAACCATGTAGACCTTAATTGGTTTATTAGGCTAAGTATCCACGAGTCTCATTCCTTGAGATTTTAAATTGTGGAGAACGAGAAATGATAGAGTTGGTTACAAGTTTGGTATTCTCTCATTAACTTATGTGAGTTAATTATGATCTTTTGCTCCCATCACCTGCTAATAATTTATCTGCAATAAGTAAGGTCGTACGATTTGAAAAGTTACTTAGCTTCTAGCCCAAGATCGTTTAAAAGTTGCTCGGTAATGACGAGAGTTCATAGCCAAGGCATAACTTATGAAGCGGGGTGCGAAGATTGGCGAGTCCGAAAAGGCCCTAACAAGGCATGAGGATTCCATTTTATTGCTGAAGATCCAAGGTGATGTGAAAAGCATTATTCCCGAAATCAATATGAAGGATCAAGACTCACGATGAAAAGCAATCAACTCCCATAAAGATCATGGAGAAGTCTATCCGAAAAGACCCTAACAAGGTATGAGGATAAATAGATCCAAGTCCGAAAAGGAGGCGGATCGTTGTATCTCAAAATCCCAAATAGAGATTGAAGAAATAATCATGAAGTCGTGGTCAACAAAGTTGGAGTACCCCTCAAAAGTCTCCAAGTGAAGAAACTCTATAACGAAGAGAAGACCATTATCTCAAAAACGTCTCTCGAAGATATGAAGTATGAAGTACATGCCAAATATCGGCCCGAGAAAGGTCTCAAATCGTGAACCGAGTTATGCCAAGATATGAACTTTTTGATATCCCGAGAAGCAGTTTTAAGAGATTTTGTCCTTTAGCTAACTATTGATCAAATCGTCCTACTTTGCTTTCAGCCTTAATAAATTATCGGAATAAGTCAACAATGCATCCTCGTGATCATTCAAGACATCAATAAAATATAAGAGATACCCATAGGAATAAGGGAGTTTAAGTGATTAATTGAACCGCATGAGTAAATGTTTGTTATGCTAACTTGTACTAACAATGATCTTGTTTTTAAGCTTGGCATGGGGAACGTGAAACTTGAGGGTGATAAACATTCATGACACACAAGCCCTAATGTAAGTCTTAGATTTCTTTACATGTTTCTTCCTTGTTGCATCTTGTTATTTTCTATCTTTTTGATTTTCCTTAGTTGTTTAATAAAGGCCAAGTAGGTTGATTATGATGGAAAGTGTAAACCTTGCTTTATTGCTAAGCATTGCATGAGGGCATTGCAATGGTTAAGTGTAGGGGATTTGATAGGTGTGAAAACACCCATCTTTTCTACCACTTAATTACATTAAAACAGGACCTAAACGTATATTTTATGTCGTAAATGGCGGAATTATGCGTGGTTTGTGTTTTTATTGTGTTTCAGGGTCGAGAAGGTGAAAAGTGGAGAAAACTCGGCTTTCACGGGCTTTTATTGAAGTAAAAGACAAAAGACGAAGTCGAAAGATCAAGAGTGGAAAAAGAACGGAAGTCCAAGACCAATTCTGAAGATTTATCGAAGAAAAAGTCAAAAGACGGAAGTTTACTAAAAAGCCGAAGAACTCAGGTTTAAATTATGAAGAAATTACAAGACGAGTTAAAAGAAATCCCGAGACAAAGTCTTAGAAGTCGAAGAATTTGAGAAGACTAAAAGACTGAGGACCAAGATAGAAAGAAAGAGGAAGCCACCAACCCTTCCCCTCTCCTATAAATACCACCCTCACAACATGTGAGAGGGTGGGTTAGTTTTTAGGATTAGATTAGGAGTAGGTAGTTTCTCTCTCTAAACTTCTACTTTCTCTCTCTAGATTAATTTGTGTTTTAAACTTTTGTTATTGAATCCATACTTTTTAATTAAGCTTTTAATTCATCATCTTCTTCCTTTCTTGTGTGATTTGTTCTTATTTTTCATTGTTCATGTTCTTGAGTTTTTATGATTTTGATCAAGTGGGTTTTGATTAATTTGGTTATGTTTGTTAGTTTTGATGATTTATTTTGATTGATTATTGTTAGTTGATGCTTATTGGTTGTTTTGGTTTAATCGTTCGTTTGATTTTAATTGATTTAAGGATAATTAGTATTCACTGTGCGTCCCCTGTTTCCCAGATTGATGTTTCTGTATTTTACTAATTCCCAGGAAACCTTCATCCGGAACTTGGAAAGTTCCGAATGAAGGAACCTTCATCCGGAACTTGAAAAGTTCCGAATGAAGGAACCTTCATCCGGAACTTGGAAAGTTCCGAATGAAGGAACCTTCATTCGGAACTTGAAAAGTTCCGAATGAAGGGACCTTCGTCCGGAACTTGAAAAGTTCCGAATGAAGGGACCTTCATCCGGAAGTCCTAAAGTTCCGAATGAAGGGACCTTCATCCGGAAGTCCTAAAGTTCCGAATGAAGGTCTGTCATCTTCTTTCTGTTTTTAATTTTAAGTTTTCCTCCTCTAATTTTAAGTTTGATTTTTCTCGCCTTTTTATTTATTTAAATCTTTTATTCACTCTTCTTTTAGTTTACGTTTTTATCTGCATCATTCACTTCTTGTTAAGTTTTAATTTTACGTCCTTTCATTTTTCGTCATTTACTTTTAAAGTTTTAAATATTGCACCGTTTACATTTAACTTGTTTTAATTTCTCATCATATACTATTTAGTCTTGCTCATTTATTTTCCAAAACCAAAAATATTTGTTTCACCAAGAACAACTAATCTCACACAATTAACCAAAAATCAATTCGATTAGACACCGAGAACGAACTTTCAACTAGTAAAATCTTTACATTAAAATGCACCGACCACAGTCACGAAGTTGATGTCCTTTGTTTCTTATTACCTTTCATTAACGCCTATATTGTATCCTTTTCTTTAAAGAATTCATACGACAATTGCTTCGTCCTCTTTTACCATTTATTTCGTACTGATTGTTGACCATTATTTTCATTCGTGTTCGTTTGTTATCTTGTCACATTTTGAAACCCGAATATATCCTATGTTTATTTTGAAATAATAAACACCTTTATGTATTTCTACAACGTATTATAAATTTTTTGTGGAACTTTTTTACACTTTCCAATGATTTTCAATTACCGAAATAACTATTACAAGTAAAAGGTTAAATTTATACATCATCATCTTTTGTATAACTAAAACTAATGTTTAAAATGAAATTATACTCTATCTTTTGAACTAATTGACTTATCATACTTTACTTTTGATGTAATGAAATTACTGGTTTAATTCATATTCCTAATAATGATTTAATTTGTAAATTTTATTTTCTAATTATAACCATCAATACGAGTTTAATTAATTAATTCATGTCATTCTTTCAAAGTTTTTTTTAAAGAAGATAAATTTTGAAGTTATTTTACTTCTATTTTAATATATCATCTTTATCAAGAAAGTACCTCAATCGAGTTTTAAGGTAATACCAAGTCCGGGACGGATAATTATGACAAACCTTATTTTAATGTTAATATTTAACTCATTCTTCGCCCTCATTTTCCTCCTAATGTGAATTATTATGTTTTACGGTTACGTGATTCGAGATCCCTCGTCGATCATTAACCTTAAATCATCTTAGCACATCTTGTCCGTTTATGCGTTTATCGAATTCATTCTATTTCATTATGTCATCCTATTGAAGATCACTATTTCATTCGGAGTTTAAAATAAATCTCGAAAAGTAGTGTATAAGAAGAAACGAGCCCCGGGACGGTGCTCCCTTAAGGTGGTGAGGATGTAAAACCCGTAAAAATAAGGTCATATTTATTTTCTCGTGAATTTTAATTAAATTATATTTTAATTATTTTTCCACTTATTTAAAATGGTTTATTTGGATTTATGGAAATTTTTATATATTTTTACGATTTAATTTAAGTCATGAAAATTGATTTAAATGCTCGCTCGCATAAATTTTATGAAATCGTGACGGATCGATGGAACGGGAACCAGAGGCGATATATTCTGACTTTAATAAGTCAAAATATTTATTTTTATAAATTTTGTATTTACGTAAATATATTTGCACCAAGTTAGAATTTTAGCGATTTTTAAGAAATCGAGTCGGGCTAGGATTAGATGCATTTAATTTTGGGCTTAAGTGTTAATAAGAACTTGTTTATTGGGCCAAAGCCCACTTTTCTCCCCCTTTTCATTGTGACCCCCACAACACCATAAACAAACACAGATTTATTTTTTACTTACCAAAATAATCTTCTTCCCTCCTTCCCTCTCTAAAACCACGACCAACACCATGAAAACAGCCCCCATCATCATATTTTCTTCATCAATCACTCAATTAAATCATACTACAATCATCTTTGGTAAACCCTTATCACAAACCCATGTTTTATTTACACATGCATTGATTTTTGGAAAATTATAAATTTCAAGAATTGGTGTTCTTGTATGTTTGATCATGGGATTAGACATGCAATATGTTTATTAGTGTTTAGACTTATAGAATTACTAGTAATTTTGTCCAAGAACACCATTGGTAGCTTGATTGAGCCGCGGCCAATCATGATCCCATAGGGATCATGTTGTAGTTTTTTTTAGGTGATTGGTTTTGTTGATTAGCTTTGTTGTTATGGTTATTGTTCTTAGGTGGGTTTTGATTTTGATCATGTATGATATTGAATTATAGTGTTTTGATGTATCTAGGTTAATATAAGATGTGTTTTTTTATTGTTGAGAATGAATTAGAGGTTGTTTGGTATAGATGTTATGATGCCTAAATTCGGACAGCAGGTATGTGAGCCCAAAACTCACATATTCTCTAATGTGACCTGCATTTGTTACAGCTTAAATGGGTTCCTTAGGTCTTGTACATGTTAGTGGTGAGGTGGATAGGCACTCAACTCCTCCGGATGAGGAAGTTATGGTCAATTTAAGTTAGAAAATTAATTCTGGGACAACAGGTTTGCATAGCTTGTGGATACAGGTTATTGACCCCCATATGTGCATTTTAAGGTTTCATACAGTATTAGGGATCATATATCAAGTCCTCCCACTGACCCCATGTTAATATCTATCACCAAATGGTTTTTATGACTAAAACGGTAAACCCGAGTTTGAAAACCAAATTCTGATTTTGTAACCTTTTAAAGAATGTAACTTTCCCGCTAATTGGTGGTAGCTATTTAGTCGTGGTTGGTATGGGCCGAAATTAGAATCATGAGGCTTTACAATGGTGTAAATCTCAGTTCCTTAAACCTTATAGGTTTACGGGTTATTTTGTCCCAAGTTTGACTAGTGCAGTTTGACCATTAAGTTCTTACGGTAGGGCTGTTAGTGTTTTGAACTTTTAGAAAGTTCCGTAAACTCTTAGATCGAATGGTTGGACATTTTGGAAACTAGATTTCAAGTGGATTCCAGGGGTTTAAATCCCAAAATCATTTTATTTATAGTTTGGGATATATACTCTTCTCAAAACAGTCCCGCCGAATAATTTTGACTTTTACGTCTTTTGCTATGTAAACTTGAGGCGTTTTGTGTGCAAACCGTATTGAATACTTGGTTTTGCACTTTGAACATGTAGATTACATAATTCCTACAGGTTATAAACCTTGGTTAGCATTGGTTCACTTTGACTTAGGTGTTGGTGCAAAATTTTACCCGTAATACATTTTTATCGAATTATTTTCATATAATTGTTTTATAAGCATATAAAACGCGTACTTAAGGGGCGTGATCAATTTTGTAGGTCACGAATAGCATTGGAGTGCTACTATCTACTCTTCTACAGCCCGGTTCCATTATTCATCCGTCATCCGTTCCGTTCGCCTAAAGGTGAGTTTATAGCCTCGCCTTTAAACTTTAAATGTTTTATTAAACCCGCGAGGGGGATACATGTTGTTTTATATAATGAACACAAGTTGTTCTCAGTATTCTGGACCCGAATGAGATGATAAATGCATAAGTACCATTGTCTAATGAAGTCCCTGAATTTCATGCACTGTTAATTACTCGAAGGGGTAAACGCTAATACATATGATAGATCTATTTGGTTTGACAGCCTTATCCTAGGGTATGTATCCTTGTGAGCACCTGAAAGGGATATTATGTATAAGAGGTCCTTGGTATATGACAATATTACCTGTTAGTAGGGGCGCCGTAAGTGACTCGGTTTGATATGTTGGTTAACGTTCAGTGGCGTGAGCTTAATGAATTTATCTATATATATATGACTTGTCTGTGTGATAACTTTCAGATGATTAAAAATTCTTGTGTTCACTTATTATTCTTATAAACTCTATAAATTCACTCGACTTTTTAGTTGACTTTTTAACATGTTTATCTCAGGTAATTAAAGATGGATGCTGGAGGTTTGGAATGGACGAGGAGGCAAGCGCTAATGTTTTGGAAAACATGTTTTTGTTCCATTCAGTTATCTTTTTACTTTTAAACGTTTATGTACTTTAAAAGTTTTATGTAAGAAATGTTGGTAACGGTTTGTGGGACAGTACTCTGATCTTTATGAATGGAACCCTTTATCTAAAAATGTCTCTTTTAGAGTTGTTATTTATAGTCTTTTGTGATTGTGCTATTTCTTAACACCCAAATGGTTGGTTTCCGCTGCTAGTAAATTTGGGGGTGTTAAACCACGTGGGACATGGGCGCAATTCAATACCCCCACACCTACCATCCCTGTGAATAACCCGAATCCAGGGTCGACATGCATCCCCCACCCCCCCCCCCCCCCAAGGAGGCGCAGAGACCTCCGGTCACCGACACGGAAGTCGACATCAACACCCCTGTCAACGATGGAAGTAACGAAGACTACGTGACGTAGAACTTCGAATCAATCATTCCTGTCATAACGACAAGAATGAACTTGGGAAAGAATCTCCAGGCTAGGCTGAACTTCGATAGTGTTGCTGAAGACACGCCTAAATGGTTACGAAAGATGAATAGAAGACGTCGGTCCGAGGCACTTCCCCGAAGGGAAGAACAACCTCAACCGTGTAATGTATTTAAGCGTCTTGGAGACAGGATACGCGAGGATCTCGAGGCAAATCGAGGGGACGCAGACCTCTCGGACGGATCTACGAATCACGCCCTCCAAGAGACGCCACACGAGAACACCAGGCGCGTCAGTGTCTTGGAGAGGACAGATCCTCATAAGGGGAGAGATTTCACTCCCTCACCAATACGTACAGTCACCACATACAGTTAAGGTTCAGAAGACGTTCGCCTAGCTCTCATCTGGATCCGATTCCGATGATCATCACCCCAAACGCCGCAGAGCGAGATACTCCTCCTCTGAATCTTCAGGCGGTAATCAGGAGCATTGGAGACGATCACGTCTCCACTCCTAATGGGATATTGAAGATCTATCCCTCCCATGGTGCCATGAGAGAGAGGATGCGTTCACAAGTCATATTCGGAACTACTCCAAGGTCAAAAAACGGCGCATGCCCACATGTGTAAACACTTATGATGGGTGCGGTGATCTGGATGACCATCTAAATGTTTTTGAAACACAAGCAAAGATTGAGCGATGGCCTATGCCTCTGTGGTGCCAGATGTTCAATTCAACACTCATTGGAAACGCTCGCGACTGGTTTGAAAAACTCTCGCGCTGAAGCATAGACAGCTTTGAGGAATTGCAACATGCATTCAGAAGGAATTATACTCAGAGAAAGAAGTATAACAGGGATCATGTTTCATTGGCCATGGTGAAACAAAAGCATGGGGAGTATACGGAAGACTTCACTGAGCCTTCAAAGACGAGTGCGCAAAATTAAGGCATGTCCTGAAGTTCTAAAGATATTCGACTATATGCACGCCATAACGGATAAGAAACTAATCAGACGTTTGAATGACAAGCGTCCTGAAACATTCGATGAGATAATAAAAGGGTTAGGTCTTTTGGGAAGGAGATACCACAGTCTCAGCGGCCTATTCCACAAAAGGAAACAAAAGCTATCGGAATCACGACCAATCCAAGAAGCAACCAAACCAGGCGAGTGGTAGGAGTCTTGACTACCGTGGTCAACAAAAAGGACGGGGTAGTGACAAGTTCACCCCTCTAAGAATGTCTCCACACGAGATACTATTATCAGAGGGCGCAAACTTCCCAACACCCCCTCCCATGACAACTCTAGTCGACCGTCGTCAAGGGAATAGATTATGTGAATTCGATAACGACAAGGGCCACGAAACGGATGAGTGCATTCAGCTCAAAAAGTATATTGAGTCACTTATAAAAACAGGACAACTCAAACATCTCGCCAAGGATTGGAAGGATGGGAAGGACAACAAAAAGAGTGACAGAAAATATCATCCTAAGGATAAGTCCAATACCAGATTCATGGTATAGTCATGGCAGCACAGTACTAAACAAAAGTTTAGTAAAAAAATCTCGTTGCAAAGAGATATCGTTCCCTCCCATAACCTCAAGCAATGTAGCCCAAGGGCCCCTCACTATTGAAGTAAACATGGGAGACCACAACGTCCGCCGCATGTACGTGGACGGATGGTCATCAGCCGAGATACTCTATGAACACTGCTTTACACAATTACGGCCTGAGGTGAAGAAGCAGTTGATGCCGGCCACGTCGCCACTCATTGGCTTTAGTGGAGAAACCATTTGGCCACTGGGCCAGTTGCGACTCTTAGTAACCATCGGAGACAAAGAACACTCAACCACAACATGGATGAATTTCATGGTGTATAATGATATCATTGGAAGGCTAAGGAATATTGGCAATATGGGTCGTACCATCTACGGCACATGGCATGATGAAATTCCTTATGGAAGGAGGAATTGTCACTATCTTCAATACGATGGTACCACCATCAGAGTGTGATGCAATAACCCCACCAGCGTAGCCAGCCCCAAAGGAAAGGATTCACCACCAGCAAACTGGAAGGTAGCCATGCATCCAGACTATCCAGATCAAGATATATCAATATGAGGAACCTTAGCTGACAAAGGCAAGAACGCTATGTGCAATCTCCTAAAAGCAAACCTTGACGTATTCGCTTGGGAACCAAAAGACATGACAGGCGTACCACGTTCGATAGCAGAGCATAGGCTACAAATCCGACCAGGATATCCCGTGGTGAAGCTAAAGAAACGTGGGCAAGCCCCAGAGCGAAGCCAATATATACTTCAAGAAGTAAAAAAGCTGGTGGATGTAGGAATTATGCGGGAGGTATACTACAATGATTGGTTATCCAACCCCGTCATATTAAAGAAGCACGATGGAAGTTGGCGCATGTGCATTGACTTCACAGACCTAAACAAAGCATGTCCGCAAGACTGCTACACACTTCTTGAGATTCATTGGAAAGTGGAATCTTTGTGTGGGTATCCCTTCACATGTTTTTTTGGACGCATACAAGGGATATCACCAAATTCAGATGGCTACGAAGCATGAGGAAAAGACGGTGTTCCACAAAAGCCAGGGTGTCTACTGTTACACCAAGATGTCGTTCGGCCTCAAGAACGCAGGGGCAACATATCAACGGTTAGTCGACAAAGCTTTTGATAACCAAATCAGGAGTAACTTGGAATTCTATGTTTCCGACTTAGTTATAAAGAGTCATACAGAGGAAGGGCTTATCAAGGATATTGAGGAAACTTTTGCTGTTGGGTCAAAAAGTTGATGTGGCAGAAACTCAAAAATGAAGAAAACATGAAGACATTTGTCTAAGCGTTGTCAAGAGCAAATCAAGCGTTGACAAGAGCAAATCGGAGGTTGATGGCTCATGCATTGTCATGTACAATCCAAGCATTGTCATGTATAAACTAAGCATTGACAGAAACATAGACAAGAAGCCTTTGGAAGCTTCTATTTAGATAAACATGCAGGAGATATTCTGTATAAGTTTATTTGAATAGAAGATTTACATGTTTATTTGATATTATCTCTTGTAAAACCCTAGTCCTTACACTATAAAAGGAACCAAAGGTTATTAGGTTTTTCATAACTTTCATATACAATGTAAACCTAAAGCGTGTGTCGAGTAGGTGTGGGATTCAATGTACACACACCTAGTGATTGTTGATTATTAATATAATGAACAATCCTTTTGTTTTAATTCATGTGTCTTGTGCCTAAACACCTTGTTAAACGTGTTTCATTCTATTCCGCCTTGATTCAATCAAGTGAATGAGATTCGTTCCTAGTAGCTTAAAGATACGTGAATCTTAGGATTCCTCAATTGGTATCAGAGCCTCGTGGCTCGTGATGCTAGGACCAACAAGGTGTTCGTGTATGGCGAAAAGAAGAAAAATCCGTCTAGGGTTTTTCTGGACGTTTTTGTGTGCGCAACAGTATTCAGAAGGCCATAACTTTTTATTGAACTGTTGGATCACCACGAAATTTTTTGTGTGTATTCTACACACATATATCTAGATATCCACCAGAGGGATTGTCTAGATCTATCCCCAAGAAAAAGTTATTAAGCGTCAAAGTCAGCAGTGGTCATATGCTATTTTCTGTGAACAGTAATAGTAAAAACGCGATTTCTCCTTCGTTAACTGTTGGATCGTCGTGAAATTCGATCTGTAGGTTCTTGGCACTTGTGTCTAGGATTTCACCGAAGGGATCTTCGATCTGAGCTCTCATGAAGAAGATATTCGATGTCAAAGTTCACTGCAGTTTATGGTTTTCACATAAAATCATGATTTAGGGTTTATAAAACCCTAGATCTATTACCCGCTGACATGTGTTATTTAGACGCTGATAGATGTTGGTGTGACGCTGATAGATGTTGGTGTGACGCTAACAAGGCATGGATGAGACACTGATGGTCAGGCGCTGACAGGTATAAAGTTGGCGCTAACAGGAATAAGTTAAGCGTTGTTGGGAAGCGCTGACACTTGTTTTCCGATATATACATTTTTCAACGCTGATAAGTGTTGTCCGATATTGGATAACACACAGTGTTGATATCTTGGACAGTGAAGGATATTGGACAACAAAAGGAATAGTTGCTGTTTGAGAAAATTGGTACGTTTTTAGCACACAAAAAGGAGGAATTTACACGCAAAGGTACATGGAATCTCCGTTTTTATTTAGAATATCAAGTTGATATTTATGGCTCGGATATTTTTAAAAGGGATTAATGATTTTAATGCGAGTTAGCAACTATTCATGGGAATTTGATGGATATTTTATTATGTAATCGGGATAGCCTTGTGAAAGAGTTATCCATATTTGTGGCTTTTACATATGGTATGAAGATGTTATTCCATTAAAATTCATCATGAAAAGGTGTTGGCTTAAGGGGAAGAATTCTTATGGTAAGTTTGATGATTGAAGAAGATTTTCGCGAGTTTATGTTCTATCATATCTTAAAGTCGTGCACTTCCAGTCATGGACTTTTAAGGTAACTTGTTTGTGCTTACATTGTTACTGATGAAGTAATACAAGATCTAGGAATATGTGATCTTTTTTATGGTTCTCTATGCACATATTCTCTATCACTTGAAGGAGTTACATTATTGTGCTTAGTGTCTCACAAAGGATGAGGATTTTTGTATTAATCCCATACTTCATCACATCGTACAAGATATGGAACATAGGTTTGGGTTATTCTACTTCTACATCAAGAATATTATAGTTATTTTTCTTCAAAATCATTACAAAGAGCTTACATTTGGATAATCTTCAAGATTGCATACATTGTTTACTTCCTTGTTGATGTGACAAAAAGGGGAAGACATACATGCTATATTTGAGGGGAAGCAATTTGAAGATCATGTACAACTTACAAGAGATACACAAAGAGTTTTGCCAACATCAACTAGGGGAAGATTGTTGGGTCAAAAAGTTGATGTGGCAGAAACTCAAAAATGAAGAAAACATGAAGAAATTTGTCTAAGCGTTGTCAAGAGCAAATCAAGCGTTGACAAGAGCAAATCGGAGGTTGATGGCTCAAGAATTGTCATGTACAATCCAAGCATTTTCATGTACAAACTAAGCATTGACAGAAATGTAGACAAGAAGCCTTTGGAAGCTTCTATTTAGATAAACATGCAGGAGATATTCTGTATAAGTTTATTTGAATAGAAGATTTACATGTTTATTTGATATTATCTCTTCTAAAACCCTAGTCCTTACACTATAAAAGGAACCAAGGGTTATTAGGTTTTTCATAACTTTCATATACAATGTAAACCAAAAGCGTGTGTCGACTAGGTGTGGGATTCAATGTACACACACCTAGTGATTGTTGATTATTAATATAATGAACAATCCTTTTGTTTTAATTCATGTGTCTTGTGCCTAAACACCTTGTTAAACGTGTTTCATTCTATTCCGCCTTGATTCAGTCAAGTGAATGAGATTCGCTCCTAGTAGCTTAAAGATCCGTGAATCGTAGGATTCCTCATTTGCTACGCAACGAAAGATAAATATGAAGCTAAACCAAAAAAGTGCACATTCGGAGCTACTGAAGGAATGTTCTTGGGATACATGATTAGCCCCAATGAAATCAGACCATGCCCGGACAAGACGGAAGCCGTGATACAGCTACCATCCCCAAGAACGCTCAAAGAAGTAGTCTCTTAACGGTAAGCTGGCAGGCCTGAATAGGTTTGTAAAACCTCCTTAAAAATACAATTAAATAAAAACTTTTAATATTTATTTATTACACGACAAGTATTACGTATAATTATTAAATGCACGATATGTATTTACGTATATTCAGTATTACACGACAAGATTCAATACGAACATAAAATTCACGAGTACACGAATTTATAAGAACACAAGTTATAATTATATCACGAAATAATAATGGACTCATGTAAAATAAACCTTACAAGACGTCTTAATAAACATTACAAAGGAAAACCCTAAAAAGAGAGAAGGGCCGCCGGCAAGAAAAAGGAAAAAAAGAGAAAAAGTTTTGATCCCGGTTCGTAAAAATAAGGTGGTGTTTGTGTTTCCCATTTCTTATCTTTAACCATTCGGTAATCATCAATCTTTTCTTATTATTTTAAGGGAATCACGAATTATATTATATACAATGGAAGAAACACGTTATTGAATAAATAAAACAAGGAATGAATTAAATCGGGTTTGTTTTGGTTGCACGAAAACCGAGAGCCCCATGTGGGGGGTGCTCTCGGTGGGACTTTATGACCAAGCAACCGAGAGCCACTGCTCTCGGTGGGGTTTTGGTGAAGGCAGCCATAGCAGTGGCTGCTGTGGCTTAACAGCCGCAACCCTATAAGGGCCACGGTGGGAAAACCGGTCGAGTAATGGCAACCGAGACAGGGGTCTCGGTGGGAAAAAGTGTTCTGCCGGTGGGAACCATGGCTGGACAGTGGAAACAAGAGCTGGCAGTCGCAGCAGGGGCTACGGTGGTGTTGTTGTTCGAACAAACGAGACTTTTAAGTCTCGGTGGTGTTTATTTTGGGGCTCGGTTAAACCGAGATGACCAAGGGGTGTTTGGATTATTATTTTGACTTATTGACCTCGGGATTATAAAATGTTAATTACTTAAATTAATTGTATAATTAATCATGGCTTAATGAAATTGCTTAATTATGTTTGGCTTATACAAAAGGGCTTATTATAATTAAATAAATTATCAAGTTTAAGGCTTAATGTATAATTAATTATATTCATGACAGACTAAAAGTTAATTATTAATTATAAAATACATGGCATGTTATTATTTAATAATTAATTAAATCCATGATATATTATTAATTAATGATTAAATATAAATCAAGACATAGTATTAATTAATAATTAATAATTAATTTCATGACATATGAAAGCTATTATTAAAATGGACTTTATTAATAAACCATGACTTATTAATATAATATTTATAATTAATCATGACTTATAAGATTTTGCTTATTTAATATGCTTATTAAACCATGACTTATATAATCAGCTTATTCAATGAACAAGGTAAATTATTTAAGTATATTAAACGAGCTTATTACTATTTATTGAAACTTATTATTTTTGAAAACTTACTATTTATGGAAACTTACTATTTTTAGAAAGTTACTATATATGGAAACCTGCTATTTTTGGAAAGTTACTATATATAGAAACCTGCTATTTTTAGAAAGTTATTATATATGGAAACCTGCTATTTATGAAAAGTACTAATTATGGAAATACCAAGTATAATAACACAAGAATCATGAAATACATTAATCAAGAACACATGAAACGGGTAACATTAAGAAAGACACGATAAACCATGAACAAGTAACTTAAACTAAGAACAAGTAATTTATACATGAACAAACAACTCATACACGCCCTTTATTATGTAGCTTACGTGAAGTCGGAGTAGTACTTTCCCCTGTTCATCTCTTTTGCCGATTCTTGGACATAAGGTACGAATATTCCGTCCTTCAGTAAAGACATCTCTTCTATGCATGATTACCATTCCCCGTTTGCTATGCCATTTGTTTTCCCCATTTTTCAAATCATACAAACTTTTCATTGTTTGTCGTGCTATCATTTTAAATTACCCGAGCTATATATATATATATATATATATATATATATATATATATATATATATATATATATATATATATATATATATATATATATATATATATATATATATATATATATATATATATATATATATATATATATATATATATATATATATATATATATATATATATATATATATATATATATATATATATATATATATATATATAGTGTAACTTTCTTTTCAGAACCATTTTTAGTGAAAGAACTATCAGAACCATTATTTTTACAATAGATAGTGCATGGTATACATGTTTTAATGCATAATGGCATTAGTGTAAATAAGTAAAAATGGTTTATGGCTGGATTTTAATAAGTAAGGGTAAACTGGGAATTTTATTTTTTGATATTACTCGTACTTTCTTTCTTCCTCCATTTACTCCCCCACTCACAGTTTTTTATTCAAAATATAAATAAACCTAACCACTTTTCATCCATTCTTTGCAGCCGCCGAAAAAATCACATGTATTTCATCTATCTCGATTCTCGATCCATTCATTGGGAGAAAAATTAATGTTTTGATATATTTCCCTTTCACAGATCTAGATCTTCGTTTTTATTATTTATACGACGCAAGGGTTTAAACCAATGGCCCCATGGCCTCATGGAGGTTTGGAGGACACCCACGATCAGTAGAAGAAAAATATAAGGTTTAATCAAGTTTTATTTTTAGAGTATTTCTTCTAAGATTATTGTTGGATATATATTTTTTGTAATTGTTTTTCTATATTGTCTAGGTTGTTGATCTCCATCTAATAAAATATGTCTTTTACGCTTAGGTAGCAGATACTTGTTTTGTTTAACATAAAGGCTATGATTGATATATTTAAAATAAGCTTTAAATGATTCTTTAATGAATTAATTAGTAAGAGTCTCATATACGTAACCAAAATCATAAGATTATGGGTAATTATATCTATGAAATAGTTTAATTGCTTGTTAAATGAATTATTTAATATACTCGTTCTTTTTTTCTTTGTTGTGAAGTTTATGATTTAAGTGTTTCTATGGTCTGCACTGGTGTTGTTTGGCTACTAAGATGATGACCAAGTTGTAATTATCATGAAGCCACTCGTATGAAGCCACTGGTAATGAACTTTGATCTAAAATATTACTTTATTTTTTGTTTAATTTTTATTCTATTGTTAATATGCTATAATTGATCTTTTATGATCGTCATTGTCGATGTATAAATCGTAGAATAGGAATATTTATATGGTGGAGTGTTAACCAACGAGCAGAAGAGTGTTGTATTACATGTATGTTTTTCGAACAGCGTGCACATATGTTCTAAAAGGTGTGCGTACATGTTCTTGCACGCTTTTCGAAAAACATGTTCTCAGGGATGAACAGTCCTAGGACTACAGGTATGTTTTCTTTTACAAACATGTATGTTTTCTACGAACATGTATGTTTTCTTTTACAAACATGTATGTTTTCTTTTTACAAACATGTATGTTTTCTTTTACAAACATGTATGTTTTCTTTTACAAACATTTATGTCGTTTTGTTACAGACATGTATTTTTTTGTTCCAAACATCTATTAATAATACATACATGTTTTTTTAATAAAACATACATGTTTTTTTAATAAAACATACATGTTTTTTTAATAAAACATACATGTTTTTTTTGTAATAATACATGCATTTATTATTATTTAAAAAATAATTAGTACATTAAGTTGTTTAAAATATATTTTTAAGTTGTTGTAGTATATTGTTAAGTTACAATAATTGTGTTATTGTTTCATGTACACAGATATACATCTTTTGTTGTAGCAATGCGTGCATTTATGTTTTTACAAGGCGTGCGTGTATCTTCGGAAGATTATGATGAAAAAGAGAAGTACATATATGTTCTTGGAAGGCTTCGAACGATTCGATTCATTTATTTTTAGATTTTTAGAAATTTGTATTTTAGTTGATTTCAATTGATATAAAATTCTGTATATTTTGAATTTTAAAGAATTGTTTGCTACATAATAGACATGATCATCATCTTAAGGAAAACACAATAAGATTCACTATACATCTTTTATCTCAAAACATACATGTTTGATCGAAAAACATACATGTTTTATCAAAAAACATACATGTTTTATCGAAAAACATACATGTTTTTATCGAAAAACATACATATTTTTATCGAAAAACATACACGTTTTATCGAAAAACATAAATATACTTATTTATCCAAAAAATACACGTTTTTTATGAAAACGTAAAAAAACACCAAAAAATAATACCGTCTGAAAAACATAAATGTTTATGTTTTATAGGATAACTTATTTTTTAAGAACACAAAATAAACCTGAGAAAAAAACATAAGATCGATTTTTTAAAAACACAAAATTATCTCTTATATAAATGATCTGCTATTAATTTGGGATGTAAAAGTTTCTATAAATTGTAAACAACCTACTTTTACATAATTGCCCTTATGCATTTTTGTCTATTAAATTAAATCAAATTAATTATCTAAATTGTGATTGGTCTATTATGGTTCTGATAGTTCTCACACTTATTATGGTTCTGACAAGAAAGCCCCCCTATATATATATATATATATATATATATATATATATATATATATATATATATATATATATATATATATATATATATATATATATATATATATATATATATATATATATATATATATATATATATATATATATATATATATATATATATATATATATATGTATGTATATATATGTATATAGAGTTGGGGTAAAATAAAAAAATTATAATAAAATAGGTGAGGTGGAACCAGAAGCTGCCATGTGTCCCCCCTCTTTTTCAAAAAAAAGGTGTATTTTTGTAATTTATAAAACTTCAGGGGCGGTTTTGTAACTTTTAATATAACAATATATATACTTTTTTTTCTTTGTAACTATTCATTATCTTGTTCTTTTTTCACACAGTAAGCTAATCTTAACCCTAACCACCATAACACCATAATCGCCGTCACCTTCAAAACTCCCCGCCACATCACCACCTCGAGATCGCACCCTAACCACCGTAACACCATAACCGCCGTCACCACCATAACTCCCCCGCCACATCACCATCTCGCGACTATATCCAAATCATTAACCACCACCGCCGTCACACCCTTGTCTCTCTAGCAGACCCACCATCATCTCCGTCTTACTCTCTACCGCAGGGTCAATTGATACTATTGATCGACTTTTGTTATGCGGATCGAGTGTTTGTCATCAATAAATTTAAAGTGTTCATCATCAACTTATAATGAGTGTTTATCATTCACAAATAGTTCATCATCAACGAGAAGTGCTTGTAAGATCTTGGTCTTTTTTTAATTATTATTTTTTAATTTACAATATGCTAATCTGAATATATGATAGTAATTAGTTAATATCTTTTTGTTGATTGTTAATGTATTTATTTGATATAAAACATTCATATTTTATGTGTTTGAGAAATAAAACTAGATGAAAAATGTGTATATGAAATATGCACACCTAGTGTTTGGTAAAATGTCTATAGTCTATAACTGTGACAATCCGTCAATTTCAGGTCGTTATTTTGATCTCGACTATTACGTATTACGTGTTTGCTTTAATGAGAATTTTTAATTATCGGCTAACCGAGAAGGTTATAGTTTGAAACTTAACGTAAGAATGTCGTTTCGATGAAAACCGACAAGAAAAACATTAAGTATCGATAATATATTCTCAAATTTATCATATGAATGATTTTATTGTATTTATTTTTATTTCTCGTGTTTTACGTTTTAACGAATGATGAGAATACTAATGATCGCGATACCGACGGATGCCCTAAAATTTACATTTTATTATCGATTGTCTCGATATTTTATATTTTCGACGTTTTCGATTTAATTACGTTTTAAGTCGTATCGAAGCTTTATTATTATATTTATGAAGCGTTTTAACTTTTGAAAAGTATTTTTACGAAACCCAAGTCCCGTAAATATTTTTAACTTTGACTAATAGTCATTTTCTACCCTTTAACTTATTTAATTACTTTTTGGTCCAAAACTATACCTAAATGGCAAAACTAGTCCCTCCACTATCCTAACCATATATAAACTATTTTATTCCACCAACTCCACACATAAACTAGTAATAAAAAAAATCTCACCCTCCCTTGATTCCCCTCCTTTCCGTCCACCATAGCAACCAAAACCCTCATCATAAATCAATTTTTACTTTGAATCATTCGAAAACAAAACAAGTCCCATCTTAATCTTTGAAAGGTGATCACACCCATACCAAATTTTCCCACATGCATTCACTTTATTTTTCTTTCAAATTTTTGGTGAAGAACATCATGTTTGATCCATTTTTGTAGTTGTGGTGTTGTTATCATTATTATATTTGTAGTGGGATGATGTTGCATGCATGATTTTTATATATTTGATTTTTATTAGATTCAATTTGAGGGCGTTAGGAGTTAAATAAATGTTTTATGATGATATTAGGGTGATATTAGAAGTATAAAATTTGTTGAAATGGGTCAAAATGTTGATTTGGTATGATTTTTAGATGGTTAATTTTAGGCAGTAACTTAAAGGCCATTTTTGAATTACTTGCTGAAATAATCTTGTTAAACTAATAAGATAGGGTCGTAGAGAATTTCGTTAGCTTCAATTTGATATAAAGTAGGACTTTCAACTCCAAACGAGTGCGAAGTTATAACAATTTTAGTATTTGTGTACCGGGAGACGGGTATCGGCACAATCCGAAAATTGTTGTCGATATTTGGATCGAATCTCGGAGACTATAGAATGAGTTTTGAAAATTTTCAAGGACTGATGTTGGAGTCTAAACCTCAGGTCATGAGTGTATTTTCAAGCCCGAGTGTCGGTTTTATAAATGGAGTTGTTTAGATATGTCAAAATGGTTTTACAAGTTGAAGGCGTAAATCTGTCCGGTTTTTATAACACGAAGGTGTGTCGGGCAGAAGGACTTAGAAGTAATATTTTTGAATGAAACTTGAACTGAGTCTTATTCATATTATGTGTGAGTTTCTGACCAAGTTTCGTCGAAATCGGACAAGTGTAGATAGGGTAGATTGGTGTGTACATTTGGAGTGTACATGCTGATTGGTATTTTGGACACGTAGTCCAATGCTCGTGTGGCGTGAGTTGAGTATTCACTATTGGACATGGTGATCTACTCAAGTGTTAAGTCATTATGTAAATGACTTAGCTACTGGTCCGAGAGAAGTAAAATGATAAGTTGACTTGCGTTGACTTGGCGTCTTATGACGGGTCAATGTCGAGAGTGCAAATGTTTAAAGGAATAGTGTTGGATAAAAGGGTATAGAATAACACTTGTATTATTTAATTTTTCGGGATTGTCTTGGTTTTGTAATTTTGATTTTATATTATTTAAGTATGATTTATACTTGAGTCGATTATTAACGAACGCGCCTTATTTGGTAGGTTGCGGTTTTCGTGTTTAAAACGGGCATCACTAATCGTCGGCGATCGTCTCATTACCACTATTGGCTAAGGTGAGTCTATAGCCTCGCTTTTAACATGTTTACTTGTTTTGATAAAACCCGCGAGGGGGATAACATGCTCGTTTTAATAAAAATAATGGGTACAACGAGAAGTTGTGGAAATCCCATTAATGGGTGCAACGAGAAGTTGTGGGAACCCTGTTTACTTGAAAAGTATTTATTGAAATTGAAAGGTACAACTATAAGTTGTGATAAACTCATGATTGTTTTAAAATTGAACACAAGGAACTTAATTGTATGTTTAGATGAAAGTTATTACATAAGTTTGTTTAGCCTTAAAAGACCCATGAATCGTGAATTGTTAATCGAAGTAACACTAATGCTATGGATAGATCTATCGGGGTGACACCCAGTCCGGTCGCGACTAGCTATCGTGTGGTGTTGTGATACACTAGTAATGAAACATCAGATGCATTGTATAATAGAAATATACGCACTTGGCTAGGTGTGTTGGGCTGAAATAATATATGTTAACGTTCAATGTCACGAGACTTATGTAATGACACGATAATTATGTATGTACAACATAATTGTCCTTGATAAATTATTAACCATGGAAGGTTATTTTGAATACTTGTGTTCTCTTTATTTAAATTAAACTCTACAGATTCACTCGGCAAATTTTGCTGACTTTTTAACATGTTTTATCTCAGGTCCATATAGAAGGCACTCGAGGAAGGCGGTTTCGTGAAGCTTGCTTATTGAAATGTTTTGGCCCGCTTTTATAAATTATATCCATTCAAATAATTTTTACCATTTACTAGGTTTTGTAAACTTGAAGTTATCTGGGACCGTGTATGAAATTATACTTTTATTGAATGAAAATGAATGGATGTTTATTAAAACGACTTGTTTTGAGTCATTTTCTATGATTATGAGATTGAACTATCATAGTAACACCCAATGACCCTTCCGCTGTTATGACCGAAATTTGGGGGTGTTACAGATTGGCATCAGAGCTCAAGTTCTAGAGAACGAAAAGATTTTCCAAAAATGAATTTTTGAAATATTTTAACTATAATTGTTGCAAGCGAAACCTCCGAGTTGCCAATGGACGAGAATGAAATTATTTATATATCTGGCATTATGTTAGGACCATTGGAATAGTTATTTGTAATAGGTAGACTAGGAGGTATGTAGTTCCTCCTGGTCATAGTAGTAGTAGGAGCAAGTCGTGCTCCTGGTCTTATATAAAGTCAAACTTTATTATTTAGTTATTATTCTGTTAGGATATGCATGAGATATGTTAGGAAAGGATATGCATATCAGTTTTACACGTTTTGATTAATGATGTATTAGGGTTTCCTTGTAGTATAAAAGGAACCTTAGGCAGAAGGGTTACACACATCTTCATCAAATATAATTTTAGTTCTTATTAACATTAGAAATCCTTAGAAAAGGATCAAGTCGTTATAGTTATTCTGTTCTTCTTATTCATAGTATTTGTATTCCGCTCTTATACTATGTGATTTGTATAGAGTCTCTCTGTGAATAGACTTGTGATTACAGAAGTCGTTCACCGTTCCTGACAGGCTGCAAGATCCACATCTAGTGGACCCAACAAGTGGTATCAGAGCAAGAACTCCTCAACAAGTGGTACAATATTAATCCGATCTTATAATGTTGATTCAAATCCGCATCCAAAGAAAGAATCCTTTCATGGTACCTGTGCATGAGATCAAGCAAAGAAGTCAGTGTAGTAGGCTCCTCCGCTTTCCCACCAAGAGGACTTGGGTCTGGGAAAGCTTCATTGGAACCAGAAGCAATAAAGGGGTCATCATTATGAGCACGAGAACCAGAGGGCTTATCAGAAGAGTGAGGGACAGGACTAGGAGGGGGAGTATCTATAAATGGAGACGAATGTGGCATAGAAGAGGGGGCAGCCTTAGAAGTGGATGGCGTTTCAACCACCACTTCCTCAACTGGCTCTTCCACAACCACATTAGGTGCACCACCAGCAGAATGCTCCTCCTCCATAGGATCATCTCCTAATGGAAGTTCCTCCTCGACTTCAACAGCCAAAGGAACAACATCAGGAGGACCTTGGGCAAGGGCCAGCATTGCATCAGTAAGGGGCCTCCAATCCCCTTTAAACCCATGAGCCATATTGTAGTAAACTTTAGTAGTGAGCTTGGGGGTCTCATACTCCTCCCTATCACGAGGTAAACACACAAGTATCTGCTGTAAAAACCTAGGATACATTAAAATTTTCTTCCTAGATCCAGTACTAGTCAAATTGCTAACCATCCCATCAAACAAATAGCGAGAAAAATTAAACACCTTACCCTGTGCTATGCAGATCAAACCAGTATCCAAAGGAATGGGAAAGGCATCCCAACTCCCAGACTTGGGGCTTAAGCAGTGAATCAAAAAGTGCACTAGAAGCTTCCACTAAGGGGAAAACCTATTCTTTTGGAAGTTAAACTTCCCCCCATGGTTATACCCAATAGCAGCCATCCCCTCCAAAACCTCAGCATTAGGGATGGAAAAAACACCACCTTCATCTTGAAGATGAAGGGAACTCCTAATAGAAGCTTCAGTAACCACATAAGGACGTCCATCAATGGTAGCATGGAGTTCAAGTGGGTGACCCAAAACAGCCACAAGTTCAGCAGTATCCCAAAACTGGTGAATCATACTATCATAAACAATTGGGCAAACAGTAAAATCATACCCGAGGTTAGAAGCCTCAATAAACTCTAGGATGTCTGTGAATTTGTCACGTTTAGGACCATCTCCCAGATATGCGACCTTATTGTGAGCGGGTTGATAGACCAAAGAAGCCATTGATGTTGATTAGAAGTGATGGAAGTTGATTGGTTAGGGTTTGAGAGAGTAGGAGTGTGTGTGTGCGTTATGATTGTGATGAATGAGTCAAGGGGGGTAAGTGACCATAAATAATGGTCTTGTAACTGTTCATTGACCGCTAATAATGTGGGTTGACCTTTCAAATTAGACATGATTAACTTTATTACACTTATAGAGAATCAGTTGTCCAAGAAGGTTAAAGGTATTCGATGTGATAATGGAACAAAATTCAAAAATGCAGACCTCATAGCACTTTGTAATTCTAAAGGCATCAAAAGAGATTATAGTGCAGCAAGAAATCCTCAACAGAATGGCGTGGCAGAAAGAAAGAACAGGACTCTAATAGAAGCTGCAAGAACAATGCTTGCCGATTCCAAGCTTCCAACCATGTTCTGGAAAGAAGCTGTCAATACTGCAAGTTATGTTTTGAATAGAGTTTCTATTACAAATCCTCACAAGAAGACTCCCATTGAGCTACTAACATCCAAAGTACCAAACATTGCTCATTTGAAGCCATTTGGGTGTCCTGTCACCATTCTGAACACTAGTGACTATCTGGGGAAATTTGATGGTAAGGCAGATGAAGGATACATTGTGGGATATTCAGCTCACTCTCGGGTTTATCGTATCTACAATCTCCAAGCCAAGCGAGTCATTGAAACTATAAATCTCAAGTATTTTGAGGAGAAGTCAAACATCCAAGGAAAAGGTCCTGAATGGTACTTTGATCTTGATTATCTTAGTGATTCATTAGGATATTTTCGTTTCAAAACTAACCATGATGCAGGTCCACAAGTGTTTGCAACTTCTAGTGCAGGTGCTCATTCTAGTCTTTCAGACTCAGATGACGAGGATGATATTTTTGTTGTTCTATCCTATTCCACCACAGTCTCTCCTACTAATCCTAGTGATGCAACTGCATCAAATATATTGGATTCACAAGGAGCTCTTGACACATTACTCAAGCAACAACTAGAAGCTACTACAGCAACTGCTCAAGGTGGCTTTGAGTTTCCCTTGAATACTTCTGCTGACAAAGCTGCTCCTAGTACTCCAATTGTTACTCCTAGTGCTAGTTCAACACCTATTGGTAGTCCAGCTAGTGATTCCACTTCCCATACTAGATTCTCAAGTCCTTCTGACTTGGGGAACTATCAAAAGAAGTCTTCTACCAAGCTGGATGATATTCATAAGCAACCAATAGATGTCATTTTCGACTCTGCTTCATATGATGATGACTTTGTTGGGGATCTTAATAACTTGGCACCAGAAGTGGAGGTAGCTTCCAATCCAGTGTTGCAGTCACATAAAGACCATCCTACTACTCAAATCATTGGAGATCCTGGTTCAACTGTCAAGACTCGCAGAACGCATAAGAAGGCCACGTCTGATCATCATGCTCTTGTGAGCTACAATGAGGATCAAAAGCGTAATAATCATACGGACTTTCAACATTGTTTGTTTGCTTATTTTCTTTCACAGGTGGAACCTAGATCAGTCTCTCATGCTCTTGAGGATCAAAGTTGGGTGGAGGCTATGTAGGAAGAGATGCAGTAGTTCTTGTTTCAGAATGTTTGGATCCTAGTTGACTTGCCGGATGGAAAGACAGCAATTGGTACCAAATGGATTCTCAAAAACAAGAAAGATGCAAGGGGTATTGTGGTGAGAAATAAGGCGAGGTTGGTTGCTCAAGGTCATACACAACTTGAAGGCATTGATTACACTGAAGTTTTTGCTCATGTTGCTAGGATTGAGGTCATTCGTCTATTTTTGGCTTTTGCTTCTTATATGGGCTTTACAGTTTTTCAGATGGATGTCAAGAGTGCATTTTTCTATGGCAATATTGATGAGGAAGTTTATGTTGTTGGATATACGTTTTTACGTATTTAGAAAGGATCGGTCACTCCATTGATATTGGGCTCGTGATCCAATATAGCCCATATAGCCCACATGTAGGGTGGGCTATATAAACCCCCTCCTAACATGTTAGGAGGGGTTGGTCATTCACTTTTCACACACTTAATATAATCTTTCATTTTTTTCTCCAACCTCTCTCTAGTTTCTCTCTCTACATCTTAATCTATCTCTCTCTCTAATAATCATCTCCATAGTTATATTATCCAAGGATTACGATAAACTAACAATTGGTATCAAGAGCCATGGGATGATTGCTTGGTTTTTGTGTTTGTTTTCTTGATCATTTCGTCTATTTTGATCCTTTTTCTCACGTACCAATTTTGTTTTGTGTTTTTATGCTTTAATCTTGATATACGTTATCTAGTTACTTGTTATAGTGATTTGGTATTGGTATTTTGGGTCAAAAACACAAACTTTTGGGTGTTTGATTCGTTTTTAGGAATAAAATTGCGAATTGGTTGTGTACTATCCGAGAAAAGTGGAAAAATACTCCATCGCAAAGCTGGAAGGGTTTTATATTCCGATCTGAATATTGCGATCGCAAAAGCCTAGGGTTTCTACATTGCGACGAATATTCAGATAGTGTATTCCGATACCCCATATTCCGATCGAGGATTGCGATCGTGGATTGCGACGGAATTAAGAGATATTGCGACGTTACTCTGTCCATATTTCGATCAAACATTGCGATAGGCAACATTGCGATTGGCATTGCGATCCAATATTGCGATAGGTAACATTTCGATAGGCAATATTGCGATGTGTATTCAAATGGGTAATATTGAGATGAGTATTCCGATGGGTAATATTGCGATGGGTATTGCGATGACTATTCCGATGGTTTAAACATTAATATTCCGACAGGTATTCCAATCCACATTCCGAAAGACTTTCCGATAGGACATTCCGATTGTTATTCCGATGGGTATTCCGAAGGATTAAATCTGAGGATTTCGATACAGTGACAAGTATTTCAAGATTTTTCAAAAACGTGTTTTTGAAAATTTTTAACTCGTGTGTAATTTTGTCTTGGAACTTTTGGTTTATCGAGAACAATTATTAGGGGATTTTAACATTATTTCTCGACTTCTACTCACAACAACAAACACAATTACTTTCTTTCATTGATCGATCGACAAGTAATCCTTACTTTCATTTATCATCGATTTTCAATGGATTCGTCGAATTCGACATCTCAAGAGGGAGACTTGCATCTCATGCAAAACACAGCTAGAGAAAGTGGCATAACGTTCTTTCGACTACTCCAGTCTCATCTAGTGACCATTTCTTGGTTTCAAGGAGGAAGCGAATTTCTGACACTCTTCGGTCAAGATCGTTATATATTCATCATCAATATTCCTCAACTTGAACCAACTAGCTGAGCAACTTCACAAAGAAGACTTTAATCACTCAGCATCAGCATCTGCATATCAAGCTCTAGTGACACAACTTACGCCCTTCTTCAAATTCAACATTCTTAAGTCTGACAATTCATGGATATGTCAATCATTTCTTCAGTACACACAAACAGAAATTAAAGAGTTCCGTGGTACATTGTTGAAATTAATGACATCGGTCTCGTCTTCAATTTATGAAAGATCTCGATTTCAGCAAGAGTATGATAATGGAGTGCAAGAATCTACGATGTAGATGCAAGAGGAGAATGATCATACGGTTGACAACTTGGAGCCTAACGATTGCAAGAGCAAGGATTCGGGAGGAAAGCATGATACAAGCAGCATGTCAGGGATTGATGACACCATACCCGTATCTGACGAAGAGTCTATAAATACGGTACAAAGGAATATGGTATATGATATCTATGCCGATGAACTACCGCATGTTGCGCATTCCGAACCTAATTATGAAAAACATGGGATGGAAAAGGGTGATAGTTTTACCACTTCAGATTCATCCGATGTGAGTCAAAATGGGGGAGAAATTGTTCAGAATGCTATAGTTCATCATGATAAATGATTTATGACTGCTTCTCTAACCAATTCTGATTCCAAGATTAAAGAGCTTGAAACGATTTTAGCTCTGCAATCAAAAGCTCTTGAGGATGCCAAAATTGAATTTTCGAAGAAAACGGATAAATTTGAAAAGTATTTTGAAAAACTTGAAAATTCAAACGTTGTTCTTGAAAGAAAATTAAATCAAAAAATTCAAGATTCTAAAGCTGAGAAAGATAATTTTGTGAGACAAATTAAGTCGCTTGAATCTAAGTTGGCATCCCAAGATGAATTGCTCAATGAGAATGAGACTTTAAAGGCTCAAGTACAAGAAAAGGTCTTTGCTATAGCTGCGTTCAAAAACAAATTGAGAAAAACTAAAGGATCTAGTGTGGATACTAAGCTTGAAAAACCATCAATCTTGGGGAAACCGCCTCAAATTCAGTCTGTTAGACAACCGACTGCATCTAGATCTGAGCGACCAAAATCCTCAAGACCGCGGTTTGCCTCCCAAGTTTATATGGTTCATCTTTCTAGACCAGTCACTCCACTATCTAGGCCCATTGTGACTAAAACAGCTTCTGCAAGACCTAATCACATGATTGCCTCTAGTCTCCCTATACATAGTCCAAAGAACACGTCTCAAACTCGTTCAAATGACGTTCGCCATACTTTTGGTCTAAAGGAAGCTAAGATAAAGACACAAGTAAGAGATATAAATTTCAAACCTAGTCTGATGCCTTCTAGTTTACCCAACACTGCTAACCGTAGCATGTCACTTCCTAGGAGCATCAATCAATCATCTAGGAATTCTAGATCTTACTCGGACATTAAATATGCTACTTGTAAAACATGTAGGAAATGTGTCTTTAAAGCCAATCATGATTCTTGTATCAAGAAATTACTTAATGAGGTGAACTCCCGTGCTAGACTTAAATCCCAGTGGGTATCTAAAATCAAACCCATTGGTAAAATGTGGCGACCCACTGGTAGAACTTTCACTCTTGTAGGAAACGAGTGCCCTTTAACTAGGATAGTCTCTGATTCTACTAAGACTACTAGGGAGGAAATTGAAAAGGAGGATACATCACTTAAGCCTGAAGTTAAGGTTTTCTAAAAGGAAACGTTTGCCAGCTAAGACAAGTGAATCATCTCCTCAGGTCACCTCTAGCACAAGAAAAGAAAATTGTGAACCCCCACTTGCTTCTAAGATAGATATCGCTAACCCATATCAAAGCATGCAAACTCCTAATGAGAATGTAGGTACCAAAGAGGATGTTCCAAAAGAACGAAGCGGTCCAATCATTATATACCATTCAATTAAGGACACTCTTAGAGTTTGGTTGTTGAAGAAGCAGATATCGGAGAAACAAGTGTCTCAGGGGATTCATGGTTAAGCTTACCAAAGGACTTATAGTCACATCACAGACTATAACTCGTTCATCAAAGAAAGGAAAGTTTATCGCCGATGATAAGCTTATCCTTACAACGAGAAATTAATTTTTCTCGGGCATGAGCTTATATAAAAAAAATTCCAAGTTTTTAAGCTCATGCACAATGGCTCACAGTCAAATTACAGTCTGTGACCCGATCTTCATTTTTAGGAAAGCTTATCTTTAAAGATAACTTATCCTCGAAACGAGAAATTAATTTTTCTCGGTCATGAGCTTGTATTAAAACATTCCAAGTTTTAAGCTTATAAAGAAAAGTGTATCTTTTAAATAAGAGAACTTTTCTTCTTAACGAGAAATTTATCTTTCTCGGTCATGAGCTTTACGTTAAAACATTCAAAGTTTTTCAAGCTCATGAAAACGACTTCTAAGTAAATGTCAACTTAGGAGTCGTTCTTCAATTAAAAGGAAAGTTTATCGCCGATGGTAACTTATCCTTAACAACGGGAAGTTTACAACTTCTCGGACATGAGCTCGTTTTGTAAGATATTCAACATCTTAGGCTCAAGTAATTGGTTTTCAAAACAATGAACACAATTTTGAAAGATTTGTTGCTTGTGTTCAAAAACGTTTTGATAAAAACAGCATGTCTTCTGGAATCGATAATATTTACGATACTAGAAATGTCATTCAATAATGACACGGGGTTGTAAATAAAGTTCGAGCAGAAGTTCAAATGTTTTAAAACATGCTCAAAATGGCTTGCTATTATTTCATATAGTAACCCGCTTTTCATACTCAAGTCAAGTATTTCACCGGAAAGCCTTGACTCAACAACGGGAATTAATTTTCTCGGGCATGGTTTATTTTATAACCATGTAAGGGATTGTGTTTAAGGTATAACACAATCTAACACGAATATATGTACGTGTCAGTGCATTTATTTGTTAAAACAAGAGAAATCTTGTTTTTATGAAGTTATCATCTCCACCAACCGTAGCAAGTTACATTTGATATCTACATACTCGACGATGCGACTACTCAAACGGTGACTACAGCTCTTCAATAGAACACGGGTCAACAATTGAGGGGGAGCAATTGTCCAGCATTCAGAATCCTTGATGCCGAGAGTGCCAAGTTCACATATTGGTGTCAAGACAACGATATCTATCACACACATGGAGTCAAGAGATAACTTCAGACATGATGAGGCGACCAACATTCGTGAACAAGAACCATGTGAATCTTTCATATGATGTTCTCCGTCATTCAGGTCCAACTTCATAAATTGCTAATCTTGTGAATAAATTATCATATATGATCTTTGCACGTGATAAATACCTTACACTTGTGTTTAAAAGGTATTTAATTTACGTTTCAGCACACCCTCATTAATTTGAAGGGGAGCTTGTGTAATTCATGAAGATAACTGGATTTGCATTTTTCTTCCCAAATTTTCTTAAAATGCTATTAAATCAATTGATATTAAAAACATCGATTGGGTTAATATTTTTAATATGGGGGAGAAAATGTGATTTAATATGGGAAATGATTAATCACAAATGGTTTGACTTAACGTGCTAGCTCATCCCGACATGTGCGAAATGTTTTCGGATATCGTGGCATATGCTAAGGGGGAGCAAAATGGATTTGCACTTCAAAATGGATTTCATTGTGACATACACTTACCCAAAACATCTCTATTCACAACGGTGAAGATTGTGGTGACATAAGGATGGTAGGATAGGTTAAAGTCCAATGATTCCTCTAGAACCGTAGGAATCTTCCCAAGGACATTCCATAACTAGAAATGGTAGTCCTTAGGAAAGATGGAGAAAGATTATGAACGTAGCTGAATGCCGACCAAGTACTTAAGTTAGCACTGGAACAATTACAACAAGGTGCTAGTTATGACGTATTGGTAAGCATTGAAGGGGTTGAAGAATGAAAAAGAATTGTAATGATAAAGGGTGTAAAGAAAGAAGCCCTCCTTACAACTTAGGAAGAAACCGGGTCAACTCATTAGCTATTGAGATCATTTTTAATGATGCTTGATATTGAAGATAGACATCATGGACCCAGTGATGCAATGCACAACCCATCCCAGCTAACTCAGATATCTCTCAAAAGATATTTGTTTTAATCACACGGAGACAACACATTATCTATTGATTTATTCACTCCGAATAAATTGGTATTGAAATGGTGGCACTCCTCTCCAGCATCCGATCACTAAAAATCCAAAATGCACGATCGAGTCTAGAGCCATTTGAGATCATCAAATATCTCATTAGGACACACTTTCATATTTCCTAGCTTCTTCACACACTGTGAAAAGTAAGAAAGATCCTAAGAGTCATACGTAAAATCTTCATGATCTTGCCTGAACATCCGAGTAATACGAAAGTATTTACAATGAAGATGGAAATCCTTCATGAGCGAATATCAAAAAGCTCATGGTAGGTGACTTGTGCGATTCTTTATGAATCAAGCTTGTGATAACTGGAAAGCAACAGTGGTTTAATTCTTAAATGAATTTAAACACGTTCCAGGCCTCTACGTAATATCTTAGTGATCTTGCCAGAACACTTAGAGTGATACCTTAGTGTTCACAGTGATGAGTGGAAATCCTTCTAGTGTTAACCTCATACAGCACTTGGTGGGTAACTTGCAAGATTCTATACGAATCAAGCTCGTGACAACTAGAAAGCAACGATGGTGCAATTCTTAATTGAATTTCACTTGTTCTAGGAATATGAATTGACGGCTTCAAAATCATGTGGATATTTTTATCCAAATGATTCACTCTTTATGTTCGCAGTCAGCTTTGGACGGTCGAATAAAGAGAACGGGTTTACCCGCGAAATCTTGTCAAGGAGGTTCTTAATTGAAACTACCTGCCACAAGTACGATATTTAATATCGTCCAACGGTCTTCACCGACCGTCGGTAAAATGCTACTGAATTAGAATGAAATGTTCAAGGCCATTTCATCAGTGTATATGTTTTGTTGCTAACTGTCTTACGCAGCGTAACAAGAAGGTGGCATTGCGGTATACAATCCAGAAGAAGTCGTCACCATATGCTTATACTTTATGCACTTAATACTTCATCTAATTCTAGAAAGCCTAAAAGTCAAGTCTTCCGCTGTATCAAACTCTGAAGCTTTCAAGAATTAAAAAGGTATAAGTATGTGGATCATGAAGTCACGAAGAGGCAAATATCACAAGTGATGAATGCACGAGATCAAAGCAAGGACACATGCTCAAGAAAAAAGTCAAAGATCTCATCAGCATATTCACAAGAACAAGATCGAAGACTCAAGCATAGTATGCTAGGTTTAAGATTTTGTAAAATGGTGTGACCTCCCTTTGGGGGAGATTGTTGGAAATACGTTTTTCCAAGGAAAGTCTCGGTCACATCATTATTAGCATAGATCACGAGCAATAGACTATTTAGGACATTGTAACTTGGAGTGACCTCCCTTTGGGGGAGATTGTTGGAAATACGTTTTTATGTATTTAGAAAGGATCGGTCACTCCAATGATATTGGGCTCGTGATCCAATATAGCCCATATAGCCCACATGTAGGGTGGGCTATATAAACCCCCTCCTGGAATGTTAGGAGGGGTTGGTCATTCACTTTTCACACACTATAATCTAATCTTTCATTTTTCTCTCCAAACTCTCTCTAGTTTCTCTCTCTACATCTTCATCTATCTCTCTCTCTAATAATCATCTCCATAGTTAGATAATCCAAGGATTACGATAAACTAACATATGTCACTCAACCTAAGGGCTTTGTAGATCCACTTCATCCCAAGAAAGTTTACAAGGTGGTCAAAGCTCTATATGGACTTCATCAGGCTCCTAGAGCTTGGTATGAGCGTCTTTCAACTTTCTTGTTAAAACATGGCTATAGAAGAAGAACAATTGACAAAACACTATTTCTTAAGAGGAATACCAAGGACATTATCCTTGTTCAGGTTTATGTGGACGACATTATCTTTGGTTCTACTAAAAAGGAGTGGTGTGATGAGTTTGAACAACTGATGAAGGGCGAATTTCAGATGAGTGCTATGGGAGAGCTTACATTTTTCCTTGGTCTTCAAGTCAAGCAACAGTCGGATGGAATCTTCATAAGTCAAGATAAGTATGTTCATGAGATCCTTCAGAAGTTTGATATGGATCCTCTTAGACCAGCAACAACACCTTATGAAGTTTCTAAAGTCAAACTCAAGAATTAGCCAGATCCTCCAGTAAATGTTCACATGTACAGGTCCATGATTGGCTCACTCATGTATTTGACTGCATCACGTCCGGATATTATGTTTGCAGTAAATGCTTGTTCTAGACATCAGGTGGCTCCAACGGTTTCTAACTTGAATGCAGTCAAGAAGATTTTCAAGTACATCAAGGCTCAACCCAAGCTAGGCTTGTGGTATCCTAGAGAATCACCTTTTGTTCTTGAAACATATAGTGATAGTGACTATGCAGGTGCTAATAATGACAGAAAATCTACTACTGGTGGTTGTCAGTTTTTGGGTCAAAGACTTATCTCATGGCAGTGCAAGAAACAGACGATAGTAGCTACTTCCTCAATAGAAGTTGAATACGTAGCTGCTGCTAGTTGTTGTAGACAAGTTTTGTGGATACAAAATCAGATGCTTGATTATGGTTTCAACTTTATGAACACCAAAATTTTCATTGAGAACCAAAGCACTATCTGCATTGTGAAGAATCCTGTTTTTCATCAACATACAAAACATATTGAAATTCGGCACCACTTTATTCGGGATGCCAATGAGAAGAAGTTGATACAGGTTCTTAAGGTTCATACGGATGATAATGTTGCTGATCTGTTGACTAAAGCCTTTGATGGTCCTCGGTTCAACCACTTGGTGGTTCACATTGGCATGGTCAATCCTTGAGACCTAGGATTGAGGGGAGGCTAAGCCTAAGGGGAGGCTTAGTGTACATATTTATTTGCACATATTAACATATTGGTAGTTTTTTAACAATAGATTGTTTGGGTGTTGTGGTGTGTGCTACTTCTAGTGGAGGATTTTGCTCACTTCTGGTGGTAGTCTTCATTAATGGTTGGCTTCTAGTCATTAATCGTTGGCTTCTAGTGGATAAAAATCATTCCTACTTAAGTAATGGTTGGCTTCTAGTCTTGGTTTGGGTCACTGTTTACTTCGTTGACTTTTGTTGACCACATTGTGCTTCTAGTGTTGACCTTTATGCGTTTTGACTTTTAGTCAACGCAAGCTAATTTTGGTATATATCATATTATTTAACTTTGGTAACTAGGATTTGCAAATAAAGTTAAAAGGGGCAAGTGGTTATTTTGCATTAACTGCCTAATTTGAAAGGGCAACCCACATTATTAGGGATCAATGAACAGTTACAAGACCATTATTTATGGTCACTTACCCTCCTTGACTCATTCATCACAATCATAACACACACACACGCTCCTACTCACTCAAACCCTAACCAATCAACTTCCATCACTTCCAATCAACATCAATGGCTGCTTTGGTCTATCAACCCGCTCATAATAAGGTCGCGTATCTGGGAGATGGTCCTAAATGTGACGAAATCACAGACATCCTAGAGTTTATTGAGGCTTCTAACCTCAGGTATGCTTTTACTGTTTGCCCAATTTTTTATGATAGTGTGATTCGCCAGTTTTGGGATACTGCTGAACTTGTGGCTGTTTTGGGTCGCCCACTTGAACTCCATGCTACTATTGATGGACGTCCTTATGTGGTTACGGAAGCTTCTATTAGGAGTTCCCTTCATCTTCAAGATGAAGGTGGTGTTGTTTCCATCCCCAATGCTGAGGTTTTGGAGGGGATGGCTGCTATTAGGTATAACCATGGGGGGAAGTTTAACTTCCAAAAGAATAGGTTTTCCCCTAAGTGGAAGCTTCTAGTGCACTTTTTGATTCACTGCTTAAGCCCCAAGTCTGGGAGTTGGGATGCCTTTCCCATTCCTTTGGCTACTATTTTGATCTGCATAGCACAGGGTAGGGTGTTTAATTTTCTCGCTATTTGTTTGATGGGATGGTTAGCAATTTGACTAGTACTGGATCTAGGAAGAAATTTTTAATGTATCCTAGGTTTTTACAGCAGATACTTGTGTGTTTACCTTGTGATAGGGAGGAGTTTGAGACCCCCAAGCTTACTGCTAAAGTTTACTACAATATGGCTCATGGGTTTAAAGGGGATTGGAGGCCCCTTACTGATGCAATGCTGGCCCTTGTCTAAGGTCCTCCTGATGTTGTTCCTCCCGCTGTTGAAGCCGAGGAGGAACTTCCATTAGGAGCTGATCCTATGGAGGAGGAGCATCCTGCTGGTGGTGCACCTAATGTGGTTGTGGAAGAGCCAGTTGAGGAAGTGGTGGTTGAAATGCCATCCACTTCCAAGGCTGCCCCCTCTTCTATGCCACATTCGTCTCCATTTGTGGATACTCCCCCTCCTAGTCCTATCCCGCAATCTTCTGATAAGCCCTCTGGTTCTCGTGCTCATAATGATGACCCCTTTATTGCTTCTGGTTCCAATGAAGCCTTCCCAGACCCAAGTCCTCTTGGTGGGAAAGCGAAGGAGCCTACTCCACTTACTTCTTTGCTTGATCTCATGCACAGGTACCATGAAAGGATTTTTTATTTGGAGGCGGATTTGAATCAACATCGTAAGCTTACCAGGGAATTTGTTCTTCCCATGGCTGACCAGATTAAAGCTTTGGAGACACAACAGAGGAGGAGGAAGAAGCATGTGGTTCAGTTTGATTCTGATGATGAGGTTGAGGATCTTGTGGAGGATGGCTTGAATTTGTTGGCGAAGGCTGCGTTTGCTGATAAGTCATATGATGATCTGCCGATTCCTCCTACTTCATCAAGCATCCCTCCTACTGCTGCTACTCCTAGACCAAAGGAAGATATTGCTGGTACTACTGCTGGTTCAACTGCTGGATCGTCTCATGATTATAAGGGGAATGCCCCTATGACTACTGCTCCCTCACCCCCTCGCAAGCGTACTCACAGACAACTTGAGGAGGATAGGTTGGGTGAGGAGGCTGCACAAAGAATGCAAGCGGAGATTGACCAAGCTGCTAGGGCTGAGGAGGAAGCTCTTTAGAAGCAAAGACGTGAACAGTTGCCGCATGATGCTATGCATTGGGATGATAACGATTGGATGCGGGTGCTCACTATTCTTACCTCAGATTATTTGCAGTTTACTGATCTCTTGGGTGTTGATGTAAATGAGCAGAATTGTATTCCACGAGCGCATTAATGCGTAAGCAACAGTTATCGCTTGCTGCTCAACTACGTGAAAAGCGTAAGAACAGGCCTTTGACAAGAACTGAGGAGCGAAAGTTAATGCAAAGGTATGTCAAATATCAGTCGGGTGCTCACTTTACTGTTGGTTGGACATGGGAACGAGTTCGAGCATTGTCTTTTGACGAGCTTAAGGATCTATATGAAAGAATGATCAAGCGTCAGAACACACCGGTTCCGGAGCGTTTCATCTATCGTCCTCCTCCACGAGTGGTTCCTACTTCTCAACCTGCTGTTGCTCCTGTTCTTCATCTGATGTTCCTCTTGGTTCTACTTGTATCCCATCTGTTGTTGATGTTTCTACTGCTGGTACCACCCCTACACCTTTGGTTGCTCATCTTGTTTCATCTTCGGGTCTTACCACCACCACCACCTATGTTACCACTACCACCACCACTGCTACTCCTGCTATGGCACAACCCTCACCACCCGTGACTGACTCTCAACCTACTCCTTCTGGTGCAGCTACCGTTGATCCTTTGGTTGGCCAAGGTGTTGATTCTACTTCTGCTGGTCCTATTCTTGCTGCGAAGGTAAAGGTTGAAACCTCGTGTGGTGTTCCAACTGCTCGTCGTTCCATCCGCAAGAAGATGGCTAGACGTGGCAAGTCTGTTCCTTATGAGAAGCATGCTCCCGAAAATCTTATTGATGCAGCTTCCGACAGTGACTCAGAATTGCCAATGGGTACGGGGTTTATTACTACTTGGACGGTTAAGCCATCCACCACTATTCTTGGTACTTTCACCCATAGGATTTCCATCAGTAGTGGTTATGTTTGTTATGCTTCGGGTTTGCAAGGTGTGTTGACTTGGGTAGATCGTAGGGATCTTATGTCGTTGTATGGGTTTGTGGATGCTGGTATGCCTACTCATCCTAGTGAAGTGCCCTCCTGGCCTGGTCTGACAATGCGGGTTGATTTGAAGATGATGCTTGATTCCCCTCCACATGCTCCACATTCTGGTGTCTGGAAGGACCAGCCACGCTGGGTAATCAAGAGATGGAAGTTGTATGCTGGCTGTGGAGTGAATGTCTTGGAATTGAAGTCTGGTGCCATGGTATTCATGCTTACGGATCTTGATTATCCGTTAACTATTTCTAGTATGGAGGCCATGCTTGCTTGACACTTGCAGATTTCCAATGCCCCTTCCGGGAATGAGACTTCTATGGCTACTACTCTGGTGGAAGGGATCCAAGCACGGTTGCAAGCTGAGAAGGTGGCTGCGTCTGGTATGTGATGGGTTTGTTTGTAAGTTTTTATGTTTTGTGTTTTTTTTGTTCATCTGTTTATACTGTAGTTCTTTTCACCAATATGTATAGTGATTGGTGACTTACATTTGTTATAGTTAAAAAAAATACAAAAAAAAACAAAAATATACTTTTTATATAATATCTGCTTATACTTTAAACAAATCATGGATTTTACACTTGTGAATAATATGATATCTGCTAATACTTTTTCGAAACATTGGGTTCCTCTTGACTGATTCACACTTGTGCTGGTTTGGTGTTTCATCTGGTGTTGGATTTGGTCCACACAACAAATGGTGCTCAACTCACCATGTCTCACAGATAAGAAAGAGTTGATTCACCATGAGGGTACGACTCTTAGTGTGATTCTCAAATCCGTTGATGGTTGCCAGGTTACCCAAAACTGGATGGTTTTCACTTGCCATGGTCCTAGACTGAAAAGTGGCTAATCCAAGGGGGTACGGCTCTTGGTAAAGATTTTATCAAATCCGTTGATAGCTATAATAGCTTGCTTAAAGCTATAGGGTTTTCAACTCACCGATGCTTCATTGCTAAGAGTTGGCGAGTCCAGAAGGGTACGGCTTCTGATAAAGACCTATCAAATCCGTTGACGACTGTGATGGTTTGCCTAAAATCATCAGGGTACCCCCACTCACCATTGATTCACGTTCTAAGAGTTGGGCTGGGTTCTGGTCTCCCAGGGTGATGCTTATTCCACCAGAAAGATTGGCTAGCCCAAGAGCGAGCAGCTACTTGGTAAAGGCTCATCAAACCTGCTCATGTTGCTGTGAAGATTCAACACGATGCAGATTTGTTTCAAGCTTTGAAGAAGCTTCTGGTGTTCATTGTTGCAGCAGTTCTTATGTTCCTTATATTGCTGATGCTGCTGTTTCTTTTGTTGTTCCAATCCTCAAGCTTTGTTGCACGATTTACCAGGAAACTTGAACTCAACAGGTCAAATTCAAGTTTAACGGGGGGATTGTTAGGACCATTGGAATAGTTATTTGTAATAGGTAGACTAGGAGGTATGTAGTTCCTCCTGGTCATAGTAGTAGTAGGAGCAAGTCGTGCTCATGGTCAAACTTTATTATTTAGTTATTATTCTGTTAGGATATGCATGAGATATGTTGGGAAAGGATATGCATATCAGTTTTACACGTTTTGGTTAATGATGTATTAGGGTTTCCTTGTAGTATAAAAGGAACCTTAGGCAGAAGGGTTACACACACCTTCAAATATAATTTTAGTTCTTATTAATATTAGAAATCCTTAGAAAAGGATCAAGTCGTTATAGTTGTTGATACAAAAGTTGGGTGATCCTTGCTAGACCCGAATTAGGCTTAATTCGAGTTGGCTGGACTCCGGCTCCTGCACCAAGTGAATTGTATGATTGGGATCCTGCACACTAAACAGCACGCGTTAGGCTTACCGTGGGAATGTTTCCCACGATTAGACTCCAGCGTGAGAGTAAGGAATCGGTTAGGGTTATAAGAATCGGGTGAGAGTTTTAGAGTGCAGAATGTAATACCTTTGTGGAACCCTTGGGGTTCCTTATATAGGCAGTGAAACCCTAATGGGCTGTCACTGATACTTCGGCCCCAAGGAAAAGATAAATACCAGAATTAGATTGATTGTTATCTCCTAATTATGGTGAGTGAATATCCTCTCCTTTGGGATAAATCCTAATCATAATAGGATTATGATTCTGTCTAACCCTGTACCGGCCATGCCGGGTCGTGGGTCGCACACGTGTGTGCGGTTACTGTTCATCTAAGCCCATAAGCTTAAATAACATTATTCCCACCCATCCGAGATGGGTCGGATACGGGTAGTACCCGTGGGCCGGGTTCATGACCCGGCTGGGGACTATACGTCATCATGTCCCCCCAGTCTAGTTGTTACAGCCGTAGGCGTAACCTCTAGACTATGAAGATGCTCTCCGGACATACCAAGAAAGATCTAGGGAATGATAAACATTTTGAAATTTTGTTTTGGCCGCTCATGGCTGCCTGTCTAGGAATTTATTCCAATGGTACCTCAGCCGCATGTGACGACCGAGAAAAAATAAATGCAGCATTGAACATAGTCTTACGTATGACCGCATAATCCGACACAAGAATGAATGCATTAATGGTAGTCAACTAATCAGTCGCATACTACAAAAAGTGCACCATAGATACCCATCATTGAGCCACGTAAAACTGTTAAGAAGTGACCCATGGGTCCCATTATGTCGTTTCAGAAGTGTCAGAAATCCCACCCGTTAGATGGACGTAGTGTTTTACACGTGGCAAACATCCAGGTTACCTCGGAAATCGAGGCAACCCTATATAAGAGTTTGTGTATGAAACTGTTACACACACAGTTCATAGCCATTCCGCCATTGTTATTCCAAGCTTCTCCCTTCCATCTTTTGCCTTTTATTCTACGGATTTCCGTCACCGCAGGTTAGATCATCACGCCTTTCAAATCCTTTTTATAAAACATGGTAAAGGACAACCCCGTCATTACGGATGTCCTAAATGTGATGTCTACGGAAAAATATATAGACTTTTTGTCTAAATATTACATCCCCGAAAGCGTACACCCAACCTATCCAGGTGACGGTGAAGCAATTACGGATGCCCCGAGGGGAAATATAGGCGTATATACACGCCTATTCGATTCGGCTAATTACCGCATCCCCTTATCCAAGTTTTTGGTAGATCTGCTTTTGTACTATGATTTCCATATAACCCAACTGCACTGCATAGGGGCGTGTAAAATCAATCAATTTGAGATTACATGCCATACATGCGGAGTAACCCCGACCGTAAACTTATTTAGGTTTTTTTTACTCCCCCCAACTAGTAAATGGGTGGCTATCGTTCAAAAAACGATCCGGGAACGCCCCCATGACATATAGGAAGCCCTTAGACTCCCTTAAGAGCTGGTACGACCATTACTTTTTTGTTGATGAAAAAGTATTCCTTACTCCTTTCGTCCTTAAAACCAGAGCACCCAAAGATTTCCCGCCCAAAGCCAAAGATTATAGCAGCAAAGACGTGAAAATACTAGATACCCACCGCACAGAATTCCATAGGGGATTGCCGGAGCATTTTCTGTGCTTAGTAGGATTAAGCCGCCACTATTATGGGAGGGAAAACATGTATCCGTGCTTCCTGATGGAACGTAGACAGGGTAGGTTTACTTATGTTTGTATATATGATAATGTTATTTGCATGTCATGATCTTACTAATCTGTACAATTGTATACGTCCGCAGAGATGAATCTACATGGGCTGTTGCGCCAGGGCGACCCAATGAAAGTGCCGGAAGGTTTCCGCCCGCTGAAAGAGAATGAACTTCCCCTCCTTGATGCAACTGTGGACCGGACCCTTCCCCTTGAAGAAACTTCTGAGCAAAGATCAGATGAGGGAGAGCCTATTATCGAGAAATCCCCTCTTGACTTCCACAATGAAGATGGTGGAGAGTTGCTGCTTGAGGATGTCGTGCCGCACCAGGAGGATGCAGAAGAAGAGGATTTCATCAACCTGACTGGTGAGGATGAAGAAGTCAGCCAAGCCTCCGGTTCTGTAAAACCCGCATGCTTTTACCATGCATAGTACCTTAAGTTCGTACGTACTAGTTAAAAACTTTCCTAATATAGCATGATTACGATTGCGTATTAGGAGTTTATGTATTACGTACGTGTTAGAACACGATAAGTATTTTATATGAACGATCACGTAATAATTATTTAGCAATAATTAATCACGAACATACGATCACGGTATCACGAGCGTAATTAAAACATGAGTTATTATTAATTACGTATATATATTTAATACGAGCGTAATTAAATATATAAGTGTATGGTATTTACGTAACGAGAACATTTAAAACACGAACATAATTAAACATAAATGTGTACGAAATTACAAGACACGAAACGAGGTACGGGAACCCCACAAGGGAGTCCCTACCCGCGGCCAAAATAAGGACAATGGGCCAAGCCCATTGTCAATTTTACTAAAAGGAAGGGTTAAGTAATTTTACTACTCAAAATTACTTTTACAGAAGAATTTCAAGAAAACCTAAAATCCCTTTTCCTCCTCCTTTGTGTGCCGCCACCATCAAATCACCATCAAGGTGATTTCTTTGATCTTGGATCTTGTTAAATTAGTGTTTGTTCGTGTTTGTTCTTCACCCTCTTGATCCACGAATACGGTAAAACCTTTTTAACCTTTTTCTTTTTAATTAATCTTTTATTTAATTATGAACACGTGATGTTTTTCATAAAAACACATTAATTAAACCTAGATCTAACATGTTTTGATCATAAATTAATCAAAGGGTCGATCAAAGGGGTGTTTTCTTTTGGGCCGCAAGGAACAACCGACCCCAAGGGGGTTCGGTTTGTTCTTAGCCGACCACCACCAAGACCTTTTTGGTCTTGGTTGGTGCGTGTGGGTCCCACGGCAGCAAGGGGGTACCCCGATTTGGTTCGGGGTACGGTGTTGTTTCATATCCGGTGCATGTTTTTAGGCTTAGATCCGGATCATGATTATGTTAGTTGTTTATGTTATAAACTTATGTTAAGAATTAAATTAATAAGATGTAATTAATTTAATAACATGACTTAGGTTAACTAATTATTAATAAACATGAATTATTTTAACCTAAGTATTTATATTATTAAGACTTATAATTAATTAATTATTTAAAAACCATGGATATAATTAATTAATTAAACATGACTTAGGTTATATTATTAATATTTAATAATACATATTTTAACCTAAGTATTTAATATATTTAATTAAAAACATGTCATACTTTAATTAAATATTATAACCTATAGTTTAATTAAATTACATGAAATAATTATTAAACTATATAATATATCATATGACTTAGGAAATAATCATGAAAACACTTAGGCTTATTTACTTAGCTTATTTAACCCGCTTATTTCTAATTATGGAAACTTTCTATTTTTAGAAACTTAATTAAATAAGGCAGCTATTTTATTTATGGAAACCAACTATTTATGGAAACTTATTTAATTAAGGCAGCTAATCTAATTATGAAAACTTATTTAATTAAGGCAGCTAATCTATTTATGGAAACTTTCTATTTTTATAAACTTATCTATTTTAAGTAGTAAATTCTATTTTTGGAAACTTTCTATTTTTGGAAACTTTCTATTTTTGGTAACTTTCTATTTTAGGAAACCTGCTATTTTTGGAAAGTTACTTATTATTACACAGTAAGTATAATAACACATGAAATATCAGAAATACTTAATCAGATTGAACAGAATATAAGATTTAACACAGTTTAAGGCTTTAATAGTAAGAACACATAAAATAAGCTAAGACATGATATAAAACCAGCTATGTATGTAGTAAGCAGATACTTATTTCATGTACGTATTTATGTAGCACTAGTGTTTCGGAAGTAGGATTCTCGCAATTCATCGTTCTCGTTCACTGGACATAAGGTACGGATTCCCGTCCTTTCAGTATGGACATTCTTTCGTTATTAGGATTTCCCCGTATGCAGCCAACTGTTTTCCCGTAGTATAAGTTATGAGTTTGATTGCTTATGTTTAATTAAGATTACCTATAGCCATATACATGCATGACCAGTTTCACCTAGTTATGGAGGTACCATAACCATAACATTAGAGGCACTGATGTTATGACATCACCACGACGGAGTGATTGCTCGTGGCGTCCCTTCAGCTTTTGGCCATTTATTTGTATTTATCATGTGGGGCGTATGGGTGCATCCTAGTTACACGTTTTTATTCAGGATTACATGGTGAATGTGGTGTGTGCCTTGCATCCTTCACAAGGAGTTGATCCCTCCTACCCATTAAACCAGTATATTAAATTAGAGGCAGCCCCTCTAATTTGCATGATGAGGTCACCCCTCCAATTATTAATGCACGGTGGATATTCATGACCTATATTGGCTAATGGTAAAATATGACAACAGTTTTTATAAGATAAACATAAGACTTTCAAACTATAAAACCAGTTTTATTAAGACTTAACCAGGTTACTCGGGACTTAGTTTTTTCCGCTATTATTATGTTATATGCTTATCCTATTCATGCTTTATTGTACATCCGTGCACTGAGCGTATTGCTCAGCCGTTTTCCTTTTCTATGTTCCCAAAACGGCAGGTACTCAGGGACGCTCGTAGACATTAAGAGTACGTGCATATGGACTGGAAGCTGTCTAGCCTTCTTTACATTATGCATTTCTTTTCTTTATGATACTTATGCTTTGGACATTGTTTCGTCCTTTTCCTTTACTATACTATGTTTGTGTGTGATGAGCTTTACTTTTAGACTACCGATGTTTGATTCCGGTATTTTCCTTTATATGGTCAAGTAATGTTTAGACATTTTACCTTGTATGCTTTGATGACACGCCATAATTACTGTGATATTTCCATTTCCAAAATGGGGTGTTACAATTATGGTATCAGAGCCAAGGCTTCGACCTGTAGGCTCTCAAATATGACCTGTGATTAGTGGGTAGTCACTACGGTCTTTCTAGAACTGACAGTTGTTTTCATGCATTCATCATTTTTAAGCATACATATATATGTCATTGTTACAGGGTTTTTGACTAAGTAATGGTTGGTACAGGACTGACCCTATTTAGTCGCATGTGTTTTATCGAAACTTTTAGATTTGGGACCGACTCATAGGCGTCCCCTCGATATGTCTTTTGTTTTGGGTGAACTGACCAGAGGCGTTCACTCTCGAGCATCCAAAGTTTTCATAAAACTGCATCATGCATTCATACAAAAATTTTCTTGCATAAAATTTTTCTCGTGAAATTTTTAGTATAAATTTTTTTTTCATGTATATATTTTATATTTTATGTTTTGAACTGTTAATCATATGTTTTATGTTATACTGTCAGATGGTTCTCACACGCGAACAGGAGCAGCTCAATGCTGCAATTCAGGCTGCCATGCAAGCCTTGCTTCCTCAACTGAGGAATGACATCCAGGCTGAAGTTCAAGCTGCCAACAATCAGCAGCAGCACAATCAGCCATCTCCTCCTCCTCCAGTGACATTAGCAGTATGGCTGGAGAGATTCAACAAGCTCCGCCCTCGAGATTTTGAGAAGACAGATAGCCCCAGCGATGTTGAAAGCTGGTTGGCTCACATCGAGAAGATCTTCAACGCTATGGGCTGTGACCCCGCATACAAGGCGAGGTTGGCATGCTATCGGTTCGAAGGCGATGTACTCAACTGGTGGTTAGCTTTGATGCAATCTGAAGGTGGTGATGAGTGGGTTGCTGGTTTGACTTGGGCTCAGTTCAAGGACAGGGTGATGGAGCAGTTCTTTCCCAAGGCTGAGCAGGACAAGCTCAAGAGAGAGTACCATGGGATCCGTCAAAGAGCTGGGGAGAATAGCAACGAGTTTATGCAGCGCTTCCTTCGCTTGGCTGGTTTCCTTGGTGCGGCAGCAGGTACTCCTGAAGAGCAGGCGCATCACTTCAGATGGGCTCTTCGCACATCGGTCGCAAACAATCTGGTGTGTGCTACGTTCAATACTGTAGCACAAGTGGCCGATGCAACACGAAAACTGGAGATGCTGCAGGAGAGGGATGAGTTCGGGGAAGCTGAAAGACCCGACAAGAGGTAAACCTTCGTATTCAAGCGGTGATCAATCCGTATATCTTTCCGTATGTCAATTATTCATCTCTTAAACTGTATCTTCCAGGCAGAAAACTGGGGACCGGTCTCAGCCGGCTACTCAGCAGCAGCCTCATCAGCCCAATGGAAATGGTCAGACTAATGACCGATCTGCTACGGATAGGCGTGGCGATAATGACAATTACCGTAACAACACCGGGCAATCCAGCAACAGCAGGTCTTAATACTTACGAAATTTCTTATGTTTTATGTTATAACTCATATTCTGACACTCTAGCAAAATTCTACCAGGAACCATGGAAACGGTAGGGACCAGAACCAGAGAGGTTCGTAGCCTAGCCGTCCAGCTATCACTGGTACTCAATCTTACGATTATCCGCTTTGTTCTTTGTACCCAACTATTATGTCTCATGTAAAATGTTTTATCAGGTCCTCAGCCAGCCAGAGCACCTTCTGGAGGATACACTCATCCTCTTTGCTCTACTTGCCACCGTAGGCACCCAGGACCATGTCGCCGTAATACTGATGCGTGCTTCAAGTGTGGTCTTCCTGGCCATATTATGAAGGATTGTCGTAAGGGCGAGATGGAGGGTACATCGGGACATGCTGATACCAAGCCGCCTCCTACTGCCGGACGTGTTTACACGACATCTCGAGACCAGGCCAACAAGTCTACAGGTACCATCACTGGAATCTTGTATATGTATGGTCGCACTGCATGTGTTCTTTTCGATACGGGTGCTACTCACTCAGTTGTTTCTACTGCTTATGCTAAGAACATTAGGATGCCTCCCTTGCCACTAGAAAATAGGCTTACTATTTCCACGCCTCTGAGGGACTCTGTATTAATCACCCATGTATACAAGAGTCTTCCCCTAGAATTTGATGATAGGGTTCGACCTGTCGACGCACTTCCGCTGGACATGAATGACTTCGACATGATTTAGGGCATGGATTGGCTATCCAAGTATCATGCTACCATAGACTGCCATTCATATCGAGTTATCTTCGGTGATGTCAACGCACCAGAGTACATTCATAACGGGTTCATACCCGGACGGTCTGTACAAATCATATCCACCCTGCAAGCGCGTGCACTCCTGTCACATGGCTGCGAGGGTTATCTAGCTACGGTTCACGACATGGATGCTGAATCTCCATCGATTCAGGATCAACCAATAGTGTCGGAATTCCAAGACGTGTTTCCAGCAGAACTTCCGGGCATACCACCTGCACGAGAAGTAGAATTCAGTATCGAGCTGGTTCCAGGAGCTGAACCAATCTCCAAGGCTCCTTATCGCACGGCTCCCATAGAGCTGAAGGAGCTGAAGGATCAACTCCAAGAACTTCTTGAACGAGGTTTTATTCGACCGAGCGCATCTCCATGGGGCGCACCGGTTTTGTTTGTTAAGAAGAAGGACGACAGTATGCGTCTTTGCATAGACTATCGCGAGCTCACTAAGATTACCATTCGAAATAGGTATCCACTGCCACGCATTGACGATCTGTTTGACCAACTCCAAGGGGCCAAACACTTCTCCAAGATCGATCTTAGGTCAGGGTATCATCAGTTACGAGTCAAGGAGCAGGATATTGCTAAGACTGCCTTTCGTACTCGTTATGGCCACTACGAGTTTGTAGTTATGCCATTTGGCCTGACAAATGCTCCAGCAGTGTTCATGGATCTGATGAACAGAATCTTCCATGAATTTCTGGACAAATTCGTCATTGTTTTCATCGATGACATCCTGATTTTCTCTAAGTCCAAGGAAGAACACGAAGACCATCTTCGTACAGTACTACAGATTCTTCGCCAGAAGCAGCTGTATGCTAAATTCTCCAAGTGTGAGTTCTGGTTAGACAAGGTGGCATTCTTAGGTCACATTGTATCAGCAGAAGGAATCACTATGGATCCAGCGAAGGTTGAGGCCATCACTAAGTGGCCGAGGCCGACATCAGCGACGGAAGTCCGCAGTTTCTTAGGCTTAGCTGGCTATTACCGTAGGTTCGTGGAGAACTTTTCCCGCTTAGCACTACCATTGACCAAACTGATGCGGAAAGGGGAGAAATTCGTCTGGACTGAAGATCGAGAGAAGAGCTTTGAAGACCTGAAGCAGAAGCTAGTATCTGCACCTATTCTTACTCTACCATCTGGTACGGATGGATTTCAAATCTACAGCGATGCATCGGGGAAGGGACTTGGCTGTGTTCTCATGCAACATGGAAAAGTGATCGCGTACGCTTCACGACAGCTTAAGCCTTATGAAGAGAATTACCCCACGCACGATCTGGAACTTGATGCAGTCGTGTTTGCATTGAAGATATGGAGACACTACTTATATGGAGAATCATGTGACATTTTCACGGACCACAAGAGCTTGAAGTATATCTTCACTCAACGTGAATTGAACATGAGACAGAGGAGATGGCTAGAGCTGTTGAAGGATTATGACATTAATCTACAGTATCATCCCGGAAAGGCAAATGTAGTAGCAGACGCCCTTAGCAGGAAGTCCGAAATGATCAACAACTTTAGAATCAAAGAGGAAATCATAAGAGACTTGGAGCGACTAGACATCGAGATCATGGTACGTGGACAGCACGGTTACTGGGCTAATCTTAGAGTAGAACCCGAGTTACTATCTAAGATCAAGGAAGCTCAGAAGGATGACGGAGAAATATGGGCGATAATACAGAATTTGGAGAAGCAGACAGAATTCAGAGTAGATGCAGATGGTATCGTATGGCAGGGCACTAGACTTTGTGTTCCTGATGACCAAGAACTCCGGGAAGCTTTGCTAGCAGAAGCTCATAGCTCCCCATTCTCGATACATCCTGGTTCAACCAAAATGTACCATGACATCAAGCAGTACTTTTGGTTGAGTGGTATGAAACAGGATGTAGCAACTTACGTCTCCAAATGTCTTACCTTCCAGCAGGTTAAGATCGAGCATCAGCGATCTGGCGGTCTCTTTCAACCGTTAGACATTCCAGAGTGGAAGTGGGATAAAATCACCATGTATTTTGTTACCGGTCTTCTGCCTACCAAAAGGAAGCACGATGCAATTTGGGTTATCGTTGATCGACTTACCAAATCAGCTCATTTCTTACCGATCCGCAAGGAAGATCCGGTAAGTAAACTCGCAGATACGTACAGACGAGAGATCATGAGACTACACGGTGCACCATCCAGCATCGTCTCAGACAGAGATCCTCGATTCACTTCACGCTTTTGGAAAAGTCTGCAGAAAGCTTGGGGAACACAACTTAAGCTTAGCACGGCTTTTCATCCTCAAATGGACGGACAGTCGGAGCGAACCATTCAAACATTGGAGGATATGTTGAGATCATGTGCGTTGGAATGGACGGGTGATTGGGACGAATACATCTGTTTGGTGGAGTTTCTTACAACAACAGCTCGCACGCGAGCATCAAGTGTGCTCCATTTGAGATGTTGTATGGCAGAAAGTGTCGCGCCCCAATCTGCTGGGATCAGGTTGGCGAGCGAACACTCGAAGGACCAGAAATCATAGAGATGACAAACGAGAAGATCGCAGTAGCTAGGCAGAAGATTCAGGAGGCACGGTCACGTCAAAAGAGTTACGCCGACAAGCATCGTAGGGATTTACACTTTAATGTAGGAGATCACGTCTTCCTTAAGGTTTCTCCGGCACGTGGTGTTAGACGCTTCGGGATTAAAGGGAAGCTCAGTCCTCGTTTCATCGGACCGTTTGATATCATTGAACGAGTCGGTGAAGTATCTTACTGATTGGCGTTACCTCCGCAGCTTTCGCATGTGCACAATGTGTTTCATGTGTCCTTACTCAGAGGGTATCAATATCATCCCCTTCACATGGTTCAGTATCCACTGGAACAGATTCGTGAAGATCTCACTTTTATAGAAGAACCCGAACGAGTTCTTGACAGGCAAGAACGAGTCATGAGAAAGAAGACGATTCCATTCATCAAAATTCTATGGAGGGATCATACCGAGCGGGAAGCCACTTGGGAAACAGAGGAGTCTATCCGGACTTCTTACCCTTATTTCATATTTTGAATTCGGGTATGTTCTTCTTTTCCAGTTTACTTTATCTATAATTCGGGGACGAATTATTCTTTTTAGGGGGGAAGAGTTGTAAAACCCGCATGCTTTTACCATGCATAGTACCTTAAGTTCGTACGTACTAGTTAAAAACTTTCCTAATATAGCATGATTACGATTACGTATTAGGAGTTTATGTATTACGTACGTGTTAGAACACGATAAGTATTTTATATGAACGATCACGTAATAATTATTTAGCAATAATTAATCACGAACATACGATCACGGAATCACGAGCGTAATTAAAACATGAGTTATTATTAATTACGTATATATATTTAATACGAGCGTAATTAAATATATAAGTGTATGGTATTTACGTAACGAGAACATTTAAAAAACGAACATAATTAAACATAAATGTGTACGAAATTACAAGACACGAAACGAGGTACGGGAACCCCACAAGGGAGTCCCTACCCGCGGCCAAAATAAGGACAATGGGCCAAGCCCATTGTCAATTTTACTAAAAGGAAGGGTTAAGTAATTTTACTACTCAAAATTACTTTTACAGAAGAATTTCAAGAAAACCTAAAATCCCTTTTCCTCCTCCTTTGTGTGCCGCCACCATCAAATCACCATCAAGGTGATTTCTTTGATCTTGGATGTTAAATTAGTGTTTGTTCGTGTTTGTTCTTCACCCTCTTGATCCACGAATACGGTAAAACCTTTTTAACCTTTTCCTTTTTAATTAATCTTTTATTTAATTATGAACACGTGATGTTTTTCATAAAAACACATTAATTAAACCTAGATCTAACATGTTTTGATCATAAATTAATCAAAGGGTCGATCAAAGGGGTGTTTTGTTTAGGGCCGCAAGGAACAACCGACCCCAAGGGGGTTCGGTTTGTTCTTAGCCGACCACCACCAAGACCTTTTTGGTCTTGGTTGGTGCGTGTGGGTCTCACAGCAGCAAGGTGGTACCCCGATTTGGTTCGGGGTACGGTGTTGTTTCATATCCAGTGCATGTTTTTAGGCTTAGTCCAGATCATGATTATGTTAGTTGTTTATGTTATAAACTTATGTTAAGAATTAAATTAATAAGATGTAATTAATTTAATAACATGACTTAGGTTAACTAATTATTAATAAACATGAATTATTTTAACCTAAGTATTTATATTATTAAGACTTATAATTAATTAATTATTTAAAAACCATGGATATAATTAATTAATTAAACATGACTTAGGTTATATTATTAATATTTAATAATACATATTTTAACCTAAGTATTTAATATATTTAATTAAAAACATGTCATACTTTAATTAAATATTATAACCTATAGTTTAATTAAATTACATGAAATAACTATTAAACTATATAATATATCATATGACTTAGGAAATAATCATGAAAACACTTAGGCTTATTTACTTAGCTTATTTAACCAGTTTATTTCTAATTATGGAAACTTTCTATTTTTAGAAACTTAATTAAATAAGGCAGCTATTTTATTTATGGAAACCAGCTATTTATGGAAACTTATTTATTTAAGGCAGCTAATCTAATTATGGAAACTTATTTAATTAAGGCAGCTAATCTATTTATGGAAACTTTCTATTTTTAGAAACTTATCTATTTTAAGTAGTAAATTCTATTTTTGGAAACTTTCTATTTTTAGAAACTTTCTATTTTTGGAAACTTTCTATTTTTGGTAACTTTCTATTTTAGGAAACCTGCTATTTTTGGAAAGTTACTTATTATTACACAGTAAGTATAATAACACATGAAATATCAGAAATACTTAATCAGATTGAACAGAATATAAGATTTAACACAGTTTATGGCTTTAATAGTAAGAACACATAAAATAAGCTAAGACATGATATAAAACCAGCTATGTATGTAGTAAGCAGATACTTATTTCATGTACGTATTTATGTAGCACTAGTGTTTCGGAAGTAGGATTCTCGCAATTCATCGTTCTCGTTCACTGGACATAAGGTACGGATTCCCGTCCTTTCAGTATGGACATTCTTTCCTTATTAGGATTTCTCCGTATGCAGCCAACTGTTTTCCCGTAGTATAAGTTATGAGTTTGATTGCTTATGTTTAATTAAGATTACCTATAGCCATATACATGCATGACCAGTTTCACCTAGTTATGGAGGTACCATAACCATAACATTAGAGGCACTGATGTTATGACTTCACCACGGCGGAGTGATTGCTCGTGGCGTCCCTTCAGCTTTTGGCCATTTATTTGTATTTATCATGTGGGGCGTATGGGTGCATCCTAGTTACACGTTTTTATTCAGGATTACATGGTGAATGTGGTGTGTGCCTTGCATCCTTCACAAGGATATGATCCCTCCTACCCATAAAACCAGTATATTAAATTAGAGGCAGCCCCTCTAATTTGCATGATGAGGTCACCCCTCCAATTATTCATGCACGGTGGATATTCATGACCTATATTGGCTAATGGTAAAATATGACAACAGTTTTTATAAGATAAACATAAGACTTTCAAACTATAAAACCAGTTTTATTAAGACTTAACCAGGTTACTCGGGACTTAGTTTCTTCCGCTGTTATTATGTTATATGCTTATCCTATTCATGCTTTATTGTACATCCGTGCACTGAGCGTATTGCTCAGCCGTTTTCCTTTTCTATGTTCCCAAAACGGCAGGTACTCAGGGACGCTCGTAGACATTAAGAGTACGTGCATATGGACTGGAAGCTGTCTAGCCTTCTTTTCATTATGCATTTCTTTTCTTTATGATACTTATGCTTTGGACATTGTTTCGTCCTTTTCCTTTACTATACTATGTTTGTGTGTGATGAGCTTTACTTTTGGACTACCGATGTTTGATTCCGGTATTTTCCTTTATATGGTCAAGTAATGTTTAGACATTTTACCTTGTATGCTTTGATGACACGCCATAATTACTGTGATATTTCCATTTCCAAAATGGGGTGTTACAGGTTCCCCCAAGCCCGTATCCAAAAAGAGGAAGACCACCAGGAGGGTGGCAAAGACACTAGGGGACGGGGTGGGGGCCTCAAACACTCCCTAAAAGAAGCTAAGAAAAGACCATCCTCAGTACCAAGACAGAAGCGGCACTACGACGGCTCAGGTCAACCCTTCACCGCAAGCAGAAGAACAAGTCTGGATGGCCACCCCCGTGAGTACCGTATCTCCTACCGTCCCAGAACCTACAACTGGTACCATGTAAGCACATTTTCATCCCCTATCCTTTATCTCTTTTCATTTTTTTCCAAGGATAGAAAGCCTAAACAAAATTGAATTTGTCAATAACAGGGCGGATCCTGCGACCGTAGCCCAAGAGGGAGAGGTGGAAAGGGAACCTTCCCCCACGAAATAACATGCTGAGGAGCCACTTCCTGAAGGACCAGAGAACAGCCTGCGCCTAGCATGGAATCTCTCTAGTTTAACAAGGTTGGAGGTGGAGTCTGAATGTACGGAATTTATCGAGCATATCACTCCTCCGACCCTAGCTTAAGACTTGGACGAACTAGACCATGAGTCCTTGCTGGAGCAGTTTGATGTGTCATCCGCACATCAAGTGACAGTGGGTGCCGCCTTAAGACGCCGTCTGATCAAGGCCTTGGCGAATGTGAAGCGTGCGGACAAAAGGATAGCTCGTCGTGAAGCACTAGTTGTGAAGCATGAGAAGACCATTGCGACCTTGCAAACGGTGTTGGTTACAGCGGAATCCACCGTGAAGGAGCAGGCCCATCACACTAACACTCGGGAAACACGCATCGCCGAGCTTGAGGCCCTTGTAGCCGCATCTAACGAGAAGGTATGCTTTCAACATGAACGTTTTTTTTGCACACAAGAAAGAAAACACATTATCCTTGTGATAACTCTAAGTGCCATATGTAGGTGTCCGCAGCCGAAGCCTCCACCAAAGCTGTAACCGTGCAAGCATTCAACATCGCACAGGAGCGCGACGCGCTTAAGGATGATCTAACACAAGCGCGGATTAATTTGGAGGAGCAAGCTAAGACAGCTGAGGAGGAGCTAAGCAAGATGGCCACGGATTGTGCTGAAAGGATGTGTCCTCCCTTGCTATCAGCCATAGCTGGGCGCAGGTGGATGATTGGTTAGGGAATGCGCCTTGCCGTAAGCAAGGTTATGGAAGCTCCGTACCTGCTGCAAGCATTCGCAGGGGTCGTTTCGGATGGGATTGACCGTGGTAGGCACGAGGGCTTGGTCCAAGCTGCGGAATTGATAGGTAAGAATGAAGATATTACCCAGCACACCTACCACAACCCTTCAGCTGCGGACAAGATGACCGCGTCAATGGATGCACTTGCTGAAATCCAACATCCTCTTTTAGACGAGCTGGAGGCGCTGAAGGATGCTCCTAACGAGGTAGTAATGTCCAAGCTTACTACGGATCCCATCCAACTGACCTTGCCTACCTATGACTCCGTGTCGAAGTTAATGAAAGTGAAAAACTGCTTGTTGAGGCATTGGATGCGAATGCGATCAAGGCACAGGATGGAAAGAATGCTCGCGGGGAGGCCCTCCGCGCCATGATCGAAGAAGGGAAGAAGGATATAGGGGAATTCCTACCTCCGTTGTAATTTATCTTGTAAACATTTGTATCTTTTATTCGTCCGTGCAAGTACACGGCTAAGATTGATGTGTGAAATAACTGTCATATGTATGTAAGTCCGTGATAACCACGGCCATTTTGTTATGATTTTGAAACTTGTGTATTTTTATTTTGTCGGATATCGTATACCGACACTGCATGACATGTCACGTCTTACTCAAAAGAGGAATAGAATCAAGTCTATAATTTACTAGACATGCGACGTGCGTCTTTACTATGCAAAGCACTGCGTGAGTACGACATACGGAAACTTATCACAACGTCTTGTGAGTAAGGTGTCTAGTAAGGACACATGATCCGCGTCGTTGGGGTTGCATCCCTCTTATGCGACAAGTTGGTTCACTTAATCCTCTTACCCCACCTGGAGGCGTATAGCACATGTACGGTGATTGAATGAATGCATATGAATGAGACATGGCATATTATAATAATAACTAAAATTCATATGACTATAATAGAATCTAAAGAACAACTAAACAATTTGCAAGGAAAACTAGCCGTGGAGCTAGCTAGGCACCACAACATTTTATTAGAACGTTTACATTTTTTGTTTTGACAATAATGGGAAAACCTAAAAAAAAAAGGTCCTATAAAATTATAAGAAACAAAACAAAGAGAACACATGGATCTTCATTAAAGCAAAATATAGCGAAGTGTCCATGCGGAAGCCATAGCTTTTAAAGATAGCACCTTTTGAGATTGGAGATATTCCATGTGCGTTCCAGATCGCGGCCATCCATGTCACGTAACTTGTACGCGCCCCGTCCTAAGGCCTCCGTGACCTCGTATGGTCCTTCCCACTTAGGGCCCAGCTTTCCTGTATTCTCCGCTCGACTTGCTTCGTTAGCGCGATAGACATAATCTCCCGGTCGAAAAGAAACACCTTTAACCTTGGCGTCATAATAAGACTTCATTTTAGCCTTGGACTTGGCCTCATTGATAGCAGCTATCTCCCTTTTTTCCTCCAACAAATCCAGATTGATCCGGAGTTGCTCGTCGTTCGTGACGACATTAACCTCCGTTGGGCGGATGGTAGGCATTCCTATTTCTGCGGGTATAATAGCTTCAGTGCCGTAGGCCAATACGAATGGAGTGTCCCCGTTGGTTGTTTTAATCATAGTCCTATGCGCCCATAGAACATGCGGTAGTTCGTCCACCCATTTGACACTTCGCTCCTCAAAGCGTGCCTTTATGCCGTTTCCTAAGCTCTATTTGCTCGTTTCACAAGGCCATTCGTCCGCGGGTGCTTAACAGACGCGAAGCGCCTTTTGATATTCAATGCTGCGCACCAGTCCTTGAATGGATTATCCGCGAACTGTTTCCCGTTGTCCGAGATGATTTCTCCTGGTAAGCCAAAACGGCACACGATGTTCTCCCAAACAAACTTTTTAACTTGTTTGCCTGTGATGGATTTGACTGCCTTGGCCTCTATCCAACGTGTAAAGTAGTCCATTGCGACAATCAAGAACTTAACTCCCCCGTAGCAACAGGAAATGGTCCTGCGATGTCGATCCCCCACTTATAGAATGGCCATGGGGATGTAATAGGTGTAAGTTCTTGCTGCGGATGTCGCGGCACTGGTCTGTGCACTTGGCAATCACTGCACTTGCGAATCATGTCGCGTGCGTCCCTATGCATGGTAGGCCAATAATATCCTGTGCGTAGGGCTCGAGCTATCACAGATCGTGGACCTGCGTTCATGCCGCATAACCCTTCATGTATCTCACTGATCACATAAGTGGCCTGTCGTGGTCCAAAACACCGCAACCACGGCTGCAAGAAAGAGCGCTTATAAATGATACCTTTTAGAAGCTCGAAGTGCTGCGACTTCCTTCTAATGCGCCGTGCCGCTTTTTCATCGTCCGGAAGGGTTTCACTAGTCAAATAGTTGACGATCGGGGTCATCCATGTAGGTCCATCCTCCTCAACTATAGTAGCGACCTCCCCTTTTGTTATAGACTTTTCCTTGAGTATTTCCACCAAGACCTGTGATAGGTGTGAAAACACCCATCCTTTTTACCACTTAATTACAATAATAACCGAGCCAAAACGTGTATTTTATGTCATATATGTCGGAATTATGCGTGGTTTGTGTTTTTGTTGTGATTTAGGACGAAAAGGTGAAAAGTGGAGAAAACACGACATTCACGGGCTTTTATCGAAGAAAAAGACGAAAGATGAAGTCGAAAGATCAAGAGTGCAAAAAGAACGGAAGTCCAAGACCAATTCTGAAGATTTATCGAAGAAAAAGTCAAAAGGGCGGAAGTTTGCTTAAAGCCGAAGAACTCGAGTCTTATTTATGAAGAAATGTCGAGACAAGTTCAAAGAAATCCCGAGACGAAGTCATTAAGTCCAAGATTAACAAAAGATTAAGAAGAAAAGGACTTAAGTGTGCAATTAAGGAAAAGAGGAAAGAGGGATGAAGCTTCCTAAGCTCCTCCCTAATCTCCACTATAAATAGGCCATTAGTATTTCATTTCTTGTTGTTGGTGGCTTGACAAACCACTCTTCCACCATTTTCATTTCTTGTTATTTTATTTCTTGCATTTTAATTCCTTGTTATGCACTTTTAATTTCTTCAATTCAAGTAAGTCTTTTAATTTTGAAATCTTTTCTTTTAATGAAGTTCTTATTTTTAATCATCTTCTTCTACCTTTCTTATTTTGCTTATCTTTGATTCATGTTCATCCTTGATCTTATTTCAACTTAATGCTTATTTGATTTAAAGGTTTCTTAAAAAGTTCATCTTTTTATTGTTTGATCCTAAAGTTTATTTATTTTAAGTTTGATGAGTTGATGTTCGTGCTTATTAAGTCCATTTCGATTTAGATTCGTTTTAGTTTTAGAGATTAGCTTATTCTTATAGCTTATTTTCTTTGCTTATTTCGAATCACACACAAATCGGAAAGGGAAAACCCCTTTCCGATCACATCATTCCGAGCAGCCACCCCTTTTTCCGATCTGTTGATCGGAAAAGGGTTTTACTCATTCCAATTTGACATGTTTTGGTATTCCGATTGTAGCTTATTTCTTAGTATTCCGATTGCAACTAATTTTCTCACATTCCGATCAGTTCTTTTTCCATTATTCCGATTAGTGTAGTTTTTAAACATTCCGATTGGATTTGGTTCTTGCATATTCCGATTGGGTGTCTTGTGTGTATTCCGATCACCACTTTTTGTATTCCGATCAGAACTTTCCGATGGGTACATTCCAATCGGATTCCGGTTGGATTCCGATCGAGTGTATTCCGATTGGGTATTTTTGTTTTGTTTTGTTTTAGTTAAAGTGGCAATTTCTCTCGTTTTATTTTTAGTTCATTTTAATTTCGTTTTGCATTTTTATTTAATTGTGAATTTACTTTTTGTTAAGTTTTAATTTTACGTCATTTAATTTCTCGTCATTTACTTTCAAAGTCTTAAATATTGCACCGTTTACGTTTCAACTAATTTTAGTTTTAATTACTCGTCATTTATTTTTAAGTCTTGCACATTTATTTTACCAAAATCAAAAATATTTGTTCCACCACAAACGACTGAGTCGCACATTAAACCGGAAATCAATTCGAGAAGATACCGAGAAACAAACTTTTTCAACTAGTAAAATCATGTTATTAAAATGGCGCCGCTGCCGGCTCTTTTCGTGAGGATTAAAGGTTTTTTGTGAGAGACGCGTTGGCTTTTGGGATCCGTTCACTTGTGAACGTTATTTTCTGTGTCCAAAATTTTTAAAAATCCAAAAACATTTGAAAAATCTTAAAAAGCATTTCTTTTTCAAAGTTTTGCACCAAAAATATTCTTCTTGCTCATCTATTTTTCTTAATGGATTTTTATGTCCATTGCGTCGGGTGTGGGAGACAATTTACGGGAACGACTCTTGTCAATGGTGTACATGTGAGCGGTGCGGAAACGATATCGATAATACACAATTCCTATTCGGATTTTGTCCTTTGTGCAACTCGACTAATTCGTCCTTTTTGAACCCACCTCCTCCTGTTCTCCCGTGCATCTATTATGGAAGCGATTCTCATTGGCATGTTTCGTGCCCGGTCCAATACCCGTATGGACACGGGCAAGAACCGGGGTACAATTATGAAAATGATAATAGCTATCCACAGGAAGCACCCAGTTTCTCTCCATACCCATGGTGCTATATTTGTGGGGGCCCTAACGATGCTTCTTTTTGTGATCCGTCGCAAATCTTTGAGAAAGTACCGTGCTATCATCCTAGTGTCTATAATTTTAAGCCCCCACATCACACCCTCAATCATCAATCCTCTCAGCAAACTAGTCTTGATCAACAACTCACTTCTTTGAATGGCATTCTAGAAAGTCTAGCTCAACTCCGAGCTGACTTGCATCAGGAAAGGCAACCGTTGCTTGATGTGGACGAAACCTTGAAAACCACCGACACCTTTTTGAGCCAATTTAGTCGTTTTCTCTTCTTTTCTACACCAAAATGTTTAATTACAGCGTGGGATAGAATTGGTGAAATTGAACATACTCGGGGCGATGAACAACAAAAGTTGCTGCATGAGCTTCTTAAAGATGTGGAGGTTATCAAGGAAGAGTTAGCCGACTACGTCACTCCTAATTGGACTCGTCCCATCTATTATGATGATGACGACGACGATGATGTCTACACTTTCAACCAATCTTCTGAAGTTGTTGCTCCTACTCTCGATGTTCCTACTGCATCTAAGGATCTAGATTCGTTGAATGAGCTTAGTGATGTTGGTCTCGACAAAGTATTGGATGATGAGGTTTGTGACTTACCTGCTATGGAGCCTGAGGACGACGTTGCTCTTACGGAAGAGGTCGATCCTAGTGATGACGATTTTTCTCCAAGCTATGAGAATTTCACTTTTGAAATTTCTCAATCTCCACCGGGAGATGCGGGCGATGACGATTTATTCTCTCCGGTTTACGAGAAGTTCACCGATGAACATGATCTTGTGGATGAGGTAGAAGACGTGCTTCTTCGCGATAGATTACGGAAAGTGCACCTTCTTATTGCTCAAATAGAAGCGTTGACTTCTCCTCCTCTTTCCAAGTCTCTACCTCCATCTATTCCTCCCGTTGAAGATAATGACCCATTGCTGGAAGAAATCGATATCCACTCCATCCCTCCAGGTATTGATGATTCTGACACGGAGGGGGACATTATTTTTGATAATTTGCTGCAGGAAGATATTGTCCCAAGTCCCCCTCCCGAGCACCTTTCATCCTCCCCTTTAGCCACTATCACGGAGGATGAGTGCTTTGACCCGGGAGGTGACATTGATTATGCTATGATTGATAACAATACGGCTTTGCCGCTTGCTCAACATCTATTGTCTTTGGGGGAGGACAATGTGCTTACTTTACCCACCCCACCTCCCGTGGATCTTGAATTCACATACTTCTCGTATGTTGAACGGACCTTTCTCCCATACAAGACTTATCCCCCCGTCTCTCCTTCTTTGATGTCAACCGGGAACGAGGAAAAGGTCTTTGATCCCGGTATAACATTCGAGGTTTCCCCATGCACTATTTAATTCGGGGACGAGTCAGGCTCGTGACTCGGTTAACATAAATAAGCACTTTTTGGGAGGCAACCCATTTATCTGTCTATCTTTATCATAAGTGTAGGGGGAGCCGCGTGGTGTTTCTTGCTTTCTTTCTTATCATGTGCAGGGATTAGCGCTTCAAAGACACACTCTTGATGACTTTTGACGAACCGTGATTCCGTGTTCCCTTCTTCCCGGTTCTATCCTAAACTCTTTTCGATTCACTATTTTATATTTCTTAATATTAAAATAGGAATCTCTTTAGTAGTCTCTTACTTAGCGAGATTTAAACAAAGTGCACAATGTCCTAAGTGTAGGGGAGTTTACTTCCACATGCTTAAACATTGAGGACAATGTTTATCCTAAGTGTAGGGGGGACTTCTATCGAAGTTAAGTGGCCTTTTCCTTGTATTTGCCCTCATTTTAACCGGAAAATCAATTTTTCGACATTTTCAAAATTTTTGATCTATTTTGGCCTATTAGTTTTGCCCTTTGTATAGTTATTTTCTTTCTTTGCTAGAATAAATCTTTAATAAAGTTGTTTTAATTTTCAAACGTTGTGAATCTTTTGACTCAACCCGAGTTTACTTATCTAAGTTTACTCTAGCTAGTATCCTTAACGTGTTTAAGTCAAGTTTTGCTAGGCTTTTATGTAGGGAGCTATAAAACGCGAAAGTCTTAACTCTCACGGGTTAAGAACAAGAACTTTTCGCAAGTTCCTATAATTGATCCTAGAGAGTCGTTTATCAAGGGAACTTTAAAATGCGATTTCTAAAACTTGAAAAAGTCTAAGAGATTGCAAGATCCTATAGGCAACTCGAAAACCCAAAACTTTGATTTAATAGGCTAAGCATCCACGAGTCTCATTACTTGAGATTTTAAACTGTGGAGAACGAGAGATGATAGAGCCAATTATAAGTTCGGTATTCTTTCGTGAATTTATGTGAGTTAACTATAAGCCTATTCTCCCATCGCCTGTTAATAAATTTATCTGCAATAAATAAGGTTGTACGATTTGAAAAGTTACTTAGCTTCTAGCCCAAGATCGTTTAAAAGTTACTCGGTACGGATTAGAGTTCATAGCCAAGGCATAACTTATTGAAGCGGGATGCGAAGATTGGCGAGTCCAAAAAGGCCCTAACAAGGCATGAGGGCTACATTTTGTTGCTAAAGATCCAAAAGTGATGTGAAGAATCATTTATCAAAAATTAATATGAAGGATCGAGACGCACGACGAAAAGCAAATACTCTCCTAAAGATCATGGAGAAGTATATCCAAAAAGGCCCTAACAAGGTATAAGGATAAATAGATCCAAGTCCTAAAAGGAGGCGGATCGTTGTATATCAAAGTCCAAAATAAAGATTGGAGAAAAATGAAGAAGTCATGGTCCAAAGATGAAGAATCTCTCAAAACTTCAAGTGAAGAAATTCCTATTATGAAGAGAAGACCATAATTTTAAGAACGTCTCTCAAAGATTCGAAGTATGAAGTCGCTGCCAAATATCGGTCCGAGAAAGGTCTCAAATCGTGAAGCGAGTTATGCCAAGATATGAACTTTATGAGGTCCCGAGAAGTAGTTTTAAAAGATTTTGTCCTTTAGCTAACTATTGATTAAATCGTTCACTTTATTTTCGGACTAAATAACTATCGAAATAAGTCAAAAATGCATTCTCGTGATCATTCAAGACAACAATAAAATATAAGAGATACCCCTAGGAATAAGGGAGTCTAAGTGAATAATTGGCCCACATGAGTTCGTGTTAGTTTGCTAACTTATAATAACAATGATCTCGTTTTTAAGCTTGGTTTGGAGAAAGTGAAAACTTGAGGATGATGATCATTCACGACATTTCCAAAACCCAAGGTATGTTTTTAATTTCTTTACTTTGAATGTTGATGTAGTGTTTTTGCTACCCTTTAGGAAAAGAGCAACAAAATAGGGAAGCAAGCACGACGATTTAGGAAAACCGTGTGTAAATGACCCTAAAAGTAAGGTGAGTTCGTTCTGGAGGAGGCTAGTGTGTTGTGTAATGAATTGATTAATGTTTGTGATTATATTGAGAAGAAAAGAAAATAGAAATGGGGTGAGAAGAGAATGACGGTTACGAAGACGGATTAAACTAAGACGAAAAAGGCGTTCACGTAAAACCGTAAATAGCTACAAGTTAAAAATTTTAAACCTAAAAATTAATTAAAAGCTAAAACTAGGTCCTAAATAATATAAATAAGAATAAAAATCCAATAAAAATATTTTAAAACCTTTTATTAATTAAATATTCAAATTTAAATGCTAATTAAAGCCCTAAAATTAAATATAATTAATCAAAATGTTCAAAATATTATTTTATTGAACAAATAACTTACTTATATCATCTAAAGACTAAAAAGTATTTTTCCTAAATTTTAAAAACTATTTTTCTATTTTTAAATCACTAAAAACTATTTGTAAACCAAAATAATCATAAAAAATAATAAAATAATGCCAAAAATAATTCACCAATTTTAAAAATCCTAAATTACTCTAAGGAACAGTAGAAAAATGAAAAAGTTTGAAAAGTATAAAATTTTTCACTACAAGACAAAAACACATTGAATAAAACCCTAATTAAACTAAATTAATTCTAAAAAAAAATAAAAAGTGAACAGTAAAAACTTTTTAAACTAAAAATCTTAAATTATTTTTCTAAATCTATGAAAATTTTTGAAATGTAAAAATATTAATTTTTTACACTAAATGCCAAAAACAGAAACTTTAAAGTTAATTAAAAATGGCTATTTAATCTAATAAATACTAAATGAACAGTAACAAAAAATCTAATTAAGCAGAAAAATCAAAAATTAAATAAGAAAAATATAGAAACTAAAATCAAACACTAATTCCTAAATTTAGTCACTAAAGACAAAAAATCCATTTTCTGAAAGGGACATGTGACATTGTTTTGTCTTCTTGCTTAGCAGTACTAACCAATACACTAGCAGGGGTAACTTTTTTCCCACTGCTAGTGTAAAAATATGGTCTGGTGGATTTTGAGCTTAGGAAAGCTTGTTGGATTGGTTTTCTTTGGACAAATGGGCACTCCCACAACCAATTGGGTTGTGGGAAGTCAATTAAACAAAAAAAACAAAAGTTTAACACATAAATCAAGCACAAGTAGCACCAAAAGTTACTGATTAAGGCTTATATAGGTCTGTGATGATCTTGCTGGTCTAACTTGCACAAAAGTGGATTTCAGTCCTCAAAAACTTGCACATAAGTTCACCAAGTAGCATAAAATCTATCTAAAACCCTAGTCATAACCCTACCCTAGCAGACTTCACAAATTGGTGGTCAATATCAAGAAAAACAGGCAGAAAAGTGGATTACTGAATTCATGCTATAATAACCAACTTTTGAACATGCAAACTAGTATTTCCTCTACCAAACTGAAAACAAAGTAACATACAACCTATTAATACCCTAATGAGTGTTTTAAACAGGTTTTTAAGCTAGATTCATGTCTTTAATCCCAACTTAAACCCTAATCCAAACACCCCTTAATTTTTCTGAATATGATTTTTACACACCAAATTCCTTCACAAATCAACCAAATTGATTTAGACAACTTATATCATGCACATAAACCTCTAAACAGTAGAATCAAACCAAATAACCAACACTTGAACAACTTTCATGCATTTTTCACTTAAATCACATAAATCATAAATCATAAAAACTGAAACAAGGAACAAGAGTGTTACCTTGTTGGACCTACAATCCAGGTCCAACAGTGACTGAAAAGTCACCTCCTTTCAGGCTGAGGCCTGAGCAGAACCTCTTGGAAGAACAGTTAAAAGCCCAAAGGATTCCTGCTAAGAACAACACACAATATCCAACTTTTCTAATTTACCTTCCTCTTTTTAATTCTTTTTTAAATAATTTTCTCTAATTCTTTTCTTAACACACACTTAAATAAACCACTTACAAACTGAAAAACCAAATCTTGGAACAAGATTTCACCAAAAAATCACCTTTTTCAGAAACCTTGAAAATGAGACTGATTTTAGAAAAATCCTTGTACTTAAATCACAAATGTGGAACTCAGATTTATCTCAAGCATACACCAACTTTTAAAAATAATAAAAGGAATTACAATTTAACCAAAAATACCAACTTTATAAATGTTTAAAAAGGGATTACAAGTGCTTGGGAAAAAATCTGGAACAAAGGATATGGGACACATACGTCCCATATTTATACAACTAATAGAAGATTCTAGTTCCTAAAACCCTAATACATGAAATTCCAGTCTTGCCCTTGGACGAATTTGAATTTTTGGTAAAAATGTGCTCCCATGTGATTCTTGTACTTGGAGAGTGATGTTTGTGGCCTTCCAGCTGTAAACTTTACATCTTGAACGTTAAATAAGCCTTTGGGAACAAGTTTGGATGAGGACCATTGATCTTGTCTGGTATGGGGTTTTGGGAAGAAAGGGACGGGGCAGGGGATGGTCTCACTGCCCATGTGGTGGTGTTGGGAAGGGATTTGAGTTGTGGGATTGGTTTAGGGGGAGGTTAATCAATGATCTGGAGGCAATTATCAAAAACCCCTTTGTTTTTTAATGATTTAGATCCTGGGAAAAAAATAGGGTTTATGGGGTGTTTAAGGTGTTGTTTAATCTGATTTGGGGATTAAGAATTTTAAAATTTGTGTTTTGGTGGGAAGCAATTAAATAACCGGTTAATAAGTTATTTAAACTTAGTGGAAGGTGACGTGGGGTGGATGGTGAGGTGGTGTGATGTTATTGGCTGGTGGAGGTGATGTGGAGAAATGATTGGTGAGGATGAGTTTGTGTGTTTGACAGTAATGGCCCCCCAAGGTTCTTTGTTCCTTCACTTTGTTATAAACAGCCACAACTCTTTTTCCCTTTGTAAATAAGTTTGGGCAGTTGGCAAATTTGGCACAATAACTTTTCAAGCCATAAATAAGGACTATTCATGCACTTTTCTCTTTCTTCAAGGATCATTCTTGTACAATGCTCAAACTTTAGAGATTTTTCTTGTACAAATGACTATTGGAGGGTCATTTGTGACAAGTCTTCAAAGATGAGGGACCAAACTTGACATTCTTCAATTCTTCAAGGTCATTTTTTGAAATTCCATTCTTGGGCCCGGTTCATTGTGCGGCTTCGTTTCCCGTGTTCGTTTTTGATTGATTCTTGTGATCGTTTTGTCATTTCCTCAATATCCGCACCTATAATACACAAGCAACAAACACGAGCATATATTTGGTAGTTTTAATGATATTTATGCATTTTAAGCCCGATTTGAACGATGAGACTATGTATAAAAGCAGTCTCATTACTCCCCCATACTAAACCATTGTCGTGCCCTCACGCAATGCTAGAATAAAGTATCGTAGCATCTCCAAAATTCATTTTTATTCACTTTATTGAATGATAAACTAGCTACACTACTACTATTACTACTACTACTTGCGTTTTAGACATAATGTATGATTTTCATCGCAAAATGGGACGTTTAGGTTCATAGAACAAGAACACGTGAATGCTTCATTAGAAATAATTTCATCGTCCTCGATTTTCACCCCAATTCCATGCCAAGCGTGCAACGAGATCATTGTCATTATAAGTTAGTAATGCTAACACTACTCATATGCCCTAATCACGTACTTATCCTCCCATTATTCCTAAGTTGTATCTCTTATATTTTATTTTGTCTTGAATGTTTCACGAGGATACATTGTTTGACTTATGCGATAATAGAGATTTAGGTCTAAAAATAGAGTCCTAACGGTGTAACTAAGACCATCAAATCAATAACCCCTCCCAATAGACAACGATGTAAAAAAATTAAGTTGACAAGAAGAATCGATAAACACGGTTTTATAACGGTTTTGAACATGAGACTTATTACCAAGACTTTTATACGCCCCCTAACGGAAGGGCCTTCTTATCTTTGGTTTACCTCCATCTTTTATTCAACTTCGCCATGAAGCTTTTATTATGACTTCGGTCTTGCCTTGCCTTTTATTATCCGCCTCATCGGTGGTTTTATTAGCCAAAGACGTATATCCTCACGCTAAGGCGAATTTTGGATCTTTAAAGCTTCGAAGATTAAGGCTTCAAATTGTTTGCTAGATTTAGGTGAGCACTTGAAATCTTATTATTGGGTGAAGCTTTTGATTATTGGGGTGCAAATACTTCAAAACCGTGACGCTGGCGATACCTTAATGTCTTCCCAATTTAATTACACGGAAGCTACTAGAAAAGACTAGAAACCCAACAATCCTAACTAAACCGCTAAGTCAATATTTATTAAGCAAACAAATATTTACATGCGAAGGGAGAATAAGCAAACAAAGAGAACACATGAGTTTTTGAAAGAATACGAGTACTCTACGTTTAACATAGTCACTTATAATTAACTCTATCATTTCTCGTCCTCATTTAAGAGACTTAGCCTAATGTGTAGTTAAGGAATCAAAGCTAAATGCTCAACACGCACGGTCGAGTCAAAAATTACTCTTATTCTCGCCATCGGAAAATCTACATTCGTGTCTTCAAACACTTATAAAACATGAGAAAATTTTTAAAATTTGGCCATTTTTAGCCTTATTTTGCAACAAAACGATAAAAAAAAAGATAAACTTTGGAAAGCGTGAAGGTTTGGCAAGGCAAGTATCTATTCACCCCCCCCCCCCATACTAAAGTTAAACATTGTCCTCAATGTTTCGAGTCTAGGGGTGCAAACACCCCCATACTAGAGACGTAGTCGAATGCCTAATCTAGCATGGAAAGGGTGTAACCGTTAAATCAATAGCCGTTTATGAAGTGTGCTATAAACCTAAGGTTAGAACATCAAAGGATATATCATTTGGATATTGAGAAAGTCTTCAAAGCAAACGATCGAGTGCTCCTATAAAACGAACACGAGAGGCTCTAATCGTGAAGATCATGATCTAAAAACCAACAACCACGGAACAAAGGTTGGAAGGGCACAAATCCCCTCACATTAACTAATTAGAAAGCAATAATATGTTCATGGATAAGCATGGGTCTCCCCCACGAGGCACCTTGTTTTTGATAACCGAGTCAAAAGCTCGACTCGAATCCCCATAAATGTGATCATTTAGGGATTATCATGGTATGGTTAATTTTTGGTGGGGCTTACATGATAAACAAGGCCCAAAAACAACCGGTATTGAGGACTAAGTCCTTTGATGGTGCAAAATACCGGGATCGAAGATGGCGTTCTTGTTTTCATTGGAAAAACAAATCAACGCCACTTCATCATGTGTCAACACAAACCCAAAGGGTTTAAAGAAAATAGATGAGAAGAAATAGAAGGGTGGGACAATGGGTAAGTCATGAAAACATTGAGCTACTCGAGGTAGACTCGCACCAATCAAATAGAAAGATTTTCCATTTATTGCATCAGTGGAAGACCGAGATTTCCCTTTATAAGCAATTCCGGGATCAAATATCTCGTCCTCGGTGGAGAAAGGGGAGGGAACATAAGGGGCTTCCCCCACACTAGGTCCACACAAAGCATCGTCAAAAGGAGAAGACGAGCTTGTAATACTCAATACACGTGGTGATGACGGAGTTAGCATTGTAGAAAAATCTTTTAAATTCAATTTAAAATCTTTCCCTTTTTCATCTTTTAAACTCTCCTTGTGAAAACCTGACTTAATTATGTCAAAAATATTTGGTGTTTCTAAAGCAATGTTAGTCACACTAAAAATTCTCACATTTGAAAACCGTTTTGGCAAAGGTAGTGGTAAGTTCTCAAAACGTTTGTCAACAAAGAAAACTCCCCCATCGGGATCAACATATTCATCATCCGAAGAATCATTCACAATTGGAATCGTAGGCTTAACACTCTTAACCTCCACCGGCGGAGGGGACGGAACTTCATTTTTATCATCAACTCCTAAAACTCTTTTTGAAATCTTTTTGCAAATGTTTTTGATGGAACTAACATTGTTCAAAGACGTGATAGAATACACATGAGAAAGTGTGGAGTTTTGAGTTGCATTAATGACGAGTTCTTCCTCATTGAAACGAAGAGTGATTTTCCTAGCATGCACATCGATAAGTGCTCTCGAGGTATCCAAAAATGATCGACCTAAAATTAGCGGAACTTTAGGATCGATAGGAATGTCAACAACAATAAAGTCTACGGGATAGTAGAACTTTCCAACTTTCACAAAGACGTCCTCGGCTACTCCACAAGCTAGAATCGTAGAATGATCGGCCATCTCGATTGACATTCTTGAAGGAGTGAGATTGGGAAGATTGAGCGACTTAAAAATCTCAAGAGGCATCAAATTAATACTAGCACCAAGATCGGCCAAGGCGTAGCATTCTTCCATGTCTTGTATAGCACATGGGATTAAAAACTTGCCGGGATCACCGACTTTTTGAGGTATGCGGCTAAGAAAAACCGATGAACAACTAGACGATTTTTGCAATTTCTCTTTGTTATTCAACATACTTTTGAAGTTCGCGGCAAATCGAGGCATCATGACCAAGGCGTCGGCAAAACTTATATTAAAATGCAAGTCACGAAACATTTTCATGAAAAGTTCAAATTGATAATTATTTCGTTCTTGTGCCTTTTCCTTGTCTCGTCTTGAAGGGTAGGGTAAGGGTGGTGTGGGTTGGGGCATAGGCAAAGGCCTTGGAATCTCGGGTTCCATGATTGGTATTGGTTCAACCGTAGGTGTGGTTTGAGCGGTACTTTGTGGTCTTGGAATTTGCTCCTTTTCTACCACCACCTCGGGTTCTTTCTCTTTTTCCTTCTCCATAGAAGTACTTGGACGAGAAATGGGTTCTTTGAAAGTTTTACCACTACGAGTAGTAATAACCTTCAATTCTCCTTTCGGGTTCACGTTGGTATCACTAGGAAGACCACCCGAAGAAGAGGGTTTACACATGATAGCTTCAAACATTTTTCCCATTCGGTCTTCAAACTTAGATTGCCTAGCATCCGCTTTTAACAACTCTTGGTTAATCTCATGTTGACCTTGATCCATTTTTTGTTGATTTTGTTGGAGTCGTTGAACATTTCCTTCCATTTTATTAGCATGAGTCTTAAGTTCATTAGCAAGTTCGTTTTTAAGCTCGTTTTTCAACTCGGATCTTATGCTAACCATTTCACGTTGCATATTATCAAACTTAGCATCATTTGCCTTAGCATAATTCAGAAATTCTCCTTGAAGATTTTTGGTGTGATCATTTTGAAAACCTTGTGTGGTAGTTTGAAAATCACGGTTTTGGTTTTGGTTTGAAATTTACCCATTTCCACTTTGATAATTACCCTTGTTGTAATTACGTTGATTGCCTTGATAATTACTACCTTGATTGTTGTTTCGATAGTTATTAGCATTTTGATTTGGTGGAGCTTGATTTTGGCGAGAACCTTGACCGTTTTGGTTATAAGTTCCCGTGGCTACATAAGCACTCGAAGTGTTACCATCCGCGGTAATGCACTCGGAAAGATCATGAGCTCCACCACACGACAAACAACTCTTAGAAACCGCTTTAACCGAAGCGGAATTCGAAGCTTCTTGAGCTTTCCAATGGGACATAAGGTTAGCAAATCTATCAAAAAACCGATTTTCTTCATTTGCTTCATCATGTAAGGCATTAATGCTACGAGACGATGACGACGAGCCCAATTTGGCAACACTCGGTGTGTTACGAGGGCTATAAACCTTAGACCTATTCTCAATTATCACCAAAGCTTCCTCGACCGTCTTACACAAAAAATTACCACCCGCGGCGGCATTTAAATAATCTCTTTCATGATCATTAAGTCCATTGTAAAACGTGTCAATTTGGTGCAAGTCGGAAAAACCGTGATGAGGACATTCATGTAACATCTCCTTAAACCTATTCCAAGCCGTTGAAAAACTTTCATTTGATTCTTGTGAAAACTTTGAAATCTCGTTTTTCAAGTGCGTAGTCTTAGAGGGCGGAAAAATTTGGTTCACAAATTTAGAAACGAGATCCTTCCACGTCAACATAGAATTGGGTGGCTCTTTCTCTAACCAAATTTTAGCGGGCCCCGCTAAGGAATACGGAAAAAGCATCATCTTATCGAGTCATTCGAGACATCCTTAAATTTGCAAGTAGCGGTAAGACGATTGAATTGGCGGATATGGTTGTGTGGATTGTCCTTCTCATCACCACGGAATTTGTTGTTTTGGATCATCGACAACAAACCCGTTTTCACCTCAAAATTCTCCGCAAGTGTAACACCCCCACAAAATGCTATGCGCAGCGGAACTACAACATTGGGTGCTACACAGTTATCATTGCACACAAGATATATCAAACCTAAAAAGACGTCAACTTAAAACTGGAATTAAAAATTGTTAGATGATACATGTCCACGGTTTTTCCAACCCCACTTGGTACAACAGAGTTTAGCGTTTTCGGTCCCCATGAATCTCGACCCAAGAATTTCAGTTTCACAACCACATTACATTAAAATTTAAAATGTTTAAGTAGGAAAAGGGAGGAAAAACAAGCAGACTCCAAGCCATACACACAACATCCATCCCATGCACGCTCCATGCTACACTTCAGCGGTTACCTGAAACACATGCCAAAATTTGGTCAACGAAAACGTTGAGTGGAATTCATAGGTTTTACAATTCATTTTGAACGTATATAAAGTAAAAACCATTCGTGATCATCCATAGACTTGTCGATCAAACAATCTATATTCAGGATACTGACAATTGTGTTTAAGCTCATGACACTAAACCCTTAACTCAATCACCCGCGTAATAATTACCGGCGTGACTCAGATGAAACCATGGCCCCTAATAAGGCATCAGTTGCAATTATACCTTTTCTCTTATCACAAATTATCCGTCCGCAGGGGGTATCAACGTACTAGCCCTCGTCTCAGATAGGGTAGTCAACCCCATAGTACTATCACTTTGTATAAGCGGCTATGTCCCCCTTCTCGAGGGCAAGACAATAGTTAATAGTTCATGAAATTAGGGTCTTTTGCAACTAGGTACTCAACACAATTTCTAAGGCAACATTCGGGTCTAACAATCATTCATGACATACGTTCCTTTTAAAAACTAGCATGCATTTCCCTCGCGGGTAAAACAGTTTGAAATAAATATGAGCGAGGCTATAAATTCACACCTTATATATTAAGTAGTCGGTAGTTCGAGAGATGATAACTGACGACGATACGGATGCCCGGGTAAATCAACACCTATCAACAAGTAACGCGTAATGAGTAATCTCATTTTAAATACCTTACGGTACTGTATAAAATACATAGATACTAGTCACTTAGGACAATTATAACTCACGCCAAAACAAAACAACAAGCATCACTCATTTTACACCATTCGTTCTTATTATTTACGTTATCCATTTTTATTCATTTTCGCCGGTACTTACCGAAAGTACGGGCTGTTTTACTATAATTAACCATTCCTATAAAATTTGACAAAATTCTCAAAAATACTATAAGACCTGTAGATAACACATTTTTAATCCCAATAAAAGTTTTTACTTCTACGACCCGTTACTCAACGCTTTTCCAAAAACTACATTTTTCGGGCTGAAATTGTACTTCGACCAACTTGGACCTCTTTGACCTATTTGAAATGCACCTTTGACTTCTTTGACTCCTAAGTCCACTTATAGACTCAATTACACAGGTTTGTGACCAAAATTTGACCCTTGACCTTTTACCAATTCATACTTGTGGTCCTCAGGATTTGACTAAAACTATACATAAATTCTGATTATGAAAGTTCTCGTCTCCCGGTACACGATCTTTAAAACCTCATAACTTTTAGCTCGTTTTGAGTCACGAGCTCTACCTTATACCAAATTAAAGCTAAGAAGACCCTCTATGACTACATTTAGCTATCTAGACCTGTAGGAAAAATTATTTTTATGAAAAGGTCTTAAACTTTCTGCCTAAATTCAACCATACCAAAATCACACTTAAGCTCGATTCCAAACCTATTAATCATTACTAGGCTTCATCCTAAGCATTCCCAATCATAACCAAACACAAATTTCAGTCCCTAACCCCTATTGATCATCAACCTCATAATCTAAAAATCTAAAAACAAACATGCAAACACTTGTACCCATTTAACACATCAATAAACACAAGGCTAAACACAAAATCAAAGCTCAAAATCATCAATCACCATGGCTCCCCAAACACCCCCTTTTGCCGTGGGGTTTGGGTGACCAAATCACCACAACCAAATCAATTTTGGTGGATTTTATTAGTGATTATACTCCCACTATACATGAATTTAACATGCATCAATCCAATTAACCTCAAAAACGAGTTTGAATGATCTTGAAAATTTTTGGAAAAATTTTGTTAATGCATGTTTGAAATAACCATGGATTAACACTCACCAATGGATTTTAGAAGGTGGTCTAAGGTTAGATTTTGTCAAAACTCAAAAAAAATGGTGGATGGTGGTGGTTTTGGGGTGTAGCCGTCGGCTAGAGGGAGAGAGGAAGAGAGTGTTTGATTTTTTTTTGTGAAATGTTTGTATGTGTTTGTGTTGTCACATTTTGTAAGATGGGAGGGGCCAAAGTGGTATTTTTGGATTTCTTTTGGCCTTAAACAAAAACGTCATTAAAACTTTGCGGGATCGACTCACTAGTCAATTTAGAAAATTTTACGGGAGTCGGAAATCATCCCGAACACTCCAAAATACTTTTGGGATACTTTAAATGTACTCGGAAGGCTATAAAACTCACCCGACTCAACTTAACACGAACCGTAAGTAAAATTCTCGAAAAATTACATTATCGATAAATCGTCAATAATTATAGAAATTTGGGCATCCATCGGGATCGTAATCGTCATCGTCCTTCTTGAGTCGTCAATCGTAAAAATTATAACCTCGAACATCGGCTTTAACCAATATACTTATATATATATAGAAATTAAAATTTATTAAAAATTTCAAAAATTAGCGTAATCTAGGGTAACGTTAATGACCTTGGTTCTAGGGTGTCACATCCACCCCTTCTTAAAGAGAGCGACGTCCCGGCGCTCGCCTCTTCTTGTACTCACATTTCGTTCTGCTGGAACAGATGAGGATACCTTTCCTTGAAAAAGTCCTCACGTTCCCAAGTGTATTCCGGTCCACGCTTAGAATTCCATCGAACCTTCACAATAGGAATTCTACTACGCTTCAGCCTCTTGACCTCTCGGTCCATAATTTCCACAGGTTCTTCCACAAAATGCATTTTGTCGTCCAGTCGAATCTCGTCCAAAGGAATCACCAATTCCTTATCCGCCAAACTCTTCTTCAGGTTCGATACGTGAAACGTGTCGTGAATAGCCCTAAGCTCGCTCGGCAATTCTAACTTGTACGCTACTGGTCCGATTCGTTCAACGATCTTAAATGGTCCAATATACCTCGGACTCAACTTTCCTTTCTTCCCAAAACGAATTACACCCTTCCACGGCGATACCTTGAGCATAACCATATCTCCAACTTCAAACTCCAACGGTTTCCTTCTGTTATCGGCATAACTCTTCTGTCGGCTTCTCGCAGCAAGTAGTCGGTTCTTGATTTGCACAATCTTCTCTGTCGTTTCTAAAACCATTTCGGGTCCAGTCAATTGACTTTCTCCTACTTCACTCCAACACACAGGCGATCTACACTTCCTTCCATACAATGCTTCGAACGGTGCTGCCTTGATACTCGCATGATAACTATTATTATACGAAAACTCCACCAGAGGCAAGTGGCGTTCCCAACTTCCTCCAAAATCAATCACGCATGCTCGGAGCATGCCCTCCATCGTCTGAATAGTTCGTTCACTCTGGCCGTCAGTTTCCGGGTGATAAGCCGTACTTAAACTCAATTCAGTGCCCATCGCACATTGAAGCGATTTCCAAAATTCCGAAGTAAATCTACTATCGCGATCCGAAATGATCGATAACGGCACTCCATGTCTACAGACGATCTCCTTCACGTACACACTGGCTAGCTTTTCCATGCTGTCAGTCTTCTTCATAGGTAAGAAATAAGCAGATTTCGTTAATCTATCCACAATTACCCATATCATATCACATCCACTAGGAGTTCTAGGTAAACCCGTCACGAAATCCATAGCGATTTTCTCCCATTTCCATTCCGGGATCTCTGGTTGTACCAACAATCCAGATGGTTTCTTATGTTCTGCTTGAACCTTCGCGCAAGTCAAACACTTACTAACGTAACGAGCAATATCCGCCTTCATATTCGGCCACCAATAAACTTTCTTTAGGTCGTGATACATTTTATCCGATCCAGGATGTATCGAATACTTCGACTTATGCGACTCGTTCATAACCAATTCTCGAACTCCAGGCTTTCCTTCCTCAGATGAACACAATGGTAACCAAATCCGATTTTCAAAATATCTCAGTCCGTCTGACCTAATCACGAAAAGAGGTTTCAACATTCGTCCCAAGTTCTCAGCTTCAACATTCCCTTTCATTAGTCCCCTCTCTTGAGCCTTTAGTATAGTTTCGGTTAAGTCAACGCTCTCAGTCATCACCAAAGCTCTGACCCTCAAAGGTTTCTCCCGTTCCTTCCTACTCAGTGCATCCGCTACAACATTCGCCTTGCCAGGGTGGTAGCGAATTTCGCAGTCGTAATCACTCAGTAGTTCAACCCATCGTCTCTGTCGCATATTCAACTCCTTTTGATCTAAAATGTGTTGCAAACTCTTGTGGTCAGTGAATACAACACACTTCGTCCCATACAAATACTGTCTCCACAACTTCAACGCAAAAACTACAGCTCCTAATTCCAAATCGTGCGTCGTGTAGTTCTCCTCATTCTTCCTCAGTTGCCTCGATGCGTAAGCTATCACCTTTTCACGTTGCATCAATACCGCTCCATAACCCTTACGAGATGCATCACAATACACTACAAAGTCTTCGGTTCCTTCAGGCAATGACAATATCGGTGCGGAACATAACTTGTCCTTGAGCGTTTTGAAAGCGAGTTCTTCCTCATTTCCCCATTCATACACCCTATTCTTTTCGGTAAGCCTTGTCAATGGTTTTGCAATCAACGAAAATCCTTCAATGAACCTTCGATAATACCCAGCTAAACCAAGGAATTGTCGAACTTCAGTCGGCGTTGTCGGTGCCGACCATTCCCTGATCGCTTCGACCTTGGCAGGATCCACACGAACTCCCTTGCTATCAATCACGTGACCTAGGAACTGCACGGATTCTAACCAAAACTCACACTTCGAGAATTTCGCATACAGCTTCTCCTTCTTTAACAACTCCAAAATCTTCCTCAGGTGCTTCTCGTGCTCCTCCTTACTCTTAGAGTAAATAAGTATATCATCGATGAAAACAATAACAAACTTATCTAGATACGGCTTGCACACGCGATTCATGAGGTCCATGAATACAGCAGGCGCGTTTGTCAACCCAAACGGCATCACTCGAAATTCAAAGTGTCCATACCGCGTACGAAAGGCAGTTACAGGAATATCCTCCTCTCTTACACGCAGTTGATGATACCCTGATCTTAAGTCGATCTTTGAGTATACACTGGAACCTTGCAATTGATCAAACAGATCGTCAATCCTCGGCAATGGGTACCGATTCTTAACCGTCAGCTTGTTGAGTTCCCTATAGTCAATACACATCCGAAATGAACCATCTTTCTTCTTCACAAACAACACTGGCGCTCCCCAAGGTGATGAGCTCGGCCTAATAAATCCCTTGTCCATCAATTCCTTCAGTTGATCCGATAACTCCTTTAACTCGGATGGTGCTAAGCGATAAGGTGCACGCGCAACCGGCGCAGCTCCTTGCACCAAATCAATTCGAAACTCGACCTCACGGGTGGGTGGTAAACCCGGCAACTCGTCTGGAAAAACTTCCGGATATTCGCAGATAACAGGTACCTCTTCAATCCTCGCCTCTAAATCACCATCACTCGAAACTTGTGCCAAAAACACATCGCATCCGTTCTCTACATACTTCATCATTTTCAAACAGGAAATCACTTTCAAACGAGAAGTGCATTCATCTCCCTTCACCGTCAAGACTTTATTCCTCAACGGAATCTGAACTAATCTCTCGCCACAGACGATCATAGCACTGTGCGCCATTAGCCAATCCATTCCCACAATCACGTCAAACGATCCTAGCTCTATAGGCATCAAGTCGATTTTAAAAGCGTAATTTCCTAACTTCAAGGTACACCCTTTCAGTATAGAATTTGTACTAACAATTTTTCCATCGGCTAACTCAACGTTATAACTAGTCGCTAACAACACCGGTTTTCTATCGATATGACGACTAAATTTAACATCTACAAAACTCTTGTCGGAGCCAGAATCAAACAAAATACTAGCATAACAAGCGTCTAGCAAAAACGTACCGGTAACCACGTTAGGACCCTGTGGTTTATCAGCCGTCCCTACTTGATACACGGCAGCAGCATTGTTACCTCCCCGCTTGTTTCCTGACTTCGGGCAATTCACTTGCACATGGCCTCTCTCTCCACATCCAAAACATCCCCTCATTCTGATAGCATTCGCCCCAGTGGCTACTCCTCCCGCTCGGCAACCAGATGTCCTGTGACCTGCTTTTCCACATTTGCCGCATGCAGGCGGGCAATTTCCGACATGGTACAAATTGCACCTACCACAGTGGGGATTCACTTTTACTCCTCTGGGGTTCGTCACAGCCCTCATCCCTTCATTCCTTCGTTGGTTAAACTGCTGATTGCGGTTCTGACCATGGTTGTTTCGATTTCCACCTCGGTTCTGGCCCTGGGATTGATTGCTTTGTGCCGCTTCCCATTTCCTCTTGTTGCCTTCAGCAATGAAGTTCTGCTTGTCCTGGAGCTTGACGTCCATCAATGCGTGAGCCATCTGGACCGCTTCATCAAACGACCCAGGTTTAGACGAAGTCGTCTCACCTTTGATATTGCTGGATAAACCTTTGATGTACTGTTTCATCTTCTTGGCATCATTGGCAAAAACATCTGGACACAAAAGGCTTAATTCATTAAACCTCCTGGTGTAAGCAGCGATATCATTGTTCTTCAGGGTCAGGTGCCTCAACTCATCTTCCAATTGACCCAATTCCTCTTCTGGGCAGAACTTCTTAGTCAACAGAGCTTTTGTCGCAGTCCATGTCCTTACATTCGCTACAGCCAATCCAACAGTGGCTACTTGGGTGTTCCACCAACTTAACGCATCATCAAGAAACGTAGCAGCCGCAAACTTCACCTTGTCCGCTTCTGAACAACCGCTGATTTCGAAAGTACTTTCAACCTTTTCCAACCATCTTCTAAGTTCTAGAGCTCCACCAGTTCTACGAAATTGCGTGGGACCGCATTTCATAAAACTAGAATAGGTACACACTCTCGGGGCTTGCTGTCTCCCCGCGTTTCTACCCTGGTCCTGATTTCTCCCGGCTCGGTCTGCTTCTAGCGCATTTGCTATAGCTTCCTGAATCATTGTGTTTACACGATCGGCGGTTAACTTTGGAGGCATGGTGTTATCGAATATCTCTTTCTACAAGACAGGGAAAATAGAAAAACAATGTAAGTATACACATCAAGATTAAGATGGATTTCTCTTTCAAGACATAATACACATACAACGACACATCCCTACAGAGTTACTAATATTCATCAATTCACATCACAAAAGATCAAATTTAAGACATATCACAGATCATGAAAGGTAACATGGATTGTATCGATAATTAACCAAAATTGTGACAAGTATTGCCACTACAATCGTTCACCATAAAACTTAAGTCCTCAAGTTTTTCGTCATAATGCCATCATACAAAAGTCTAAAACAGTTCTATTACAATGATCAAAGAAAAAATACAAGACAAGCAACTAGGCATGTGGTGATCCACACGGCCTCTTGGATGGCGGTTCGTCATCATCTTCCTCGGGTTCCTCATCGCTATCGTCCTCGTCCACATCATCCATTTTTCTCTTTCCTTTGTCATTCGGCCCACATTCAGTCTCCTTTTTCGTCCCTGACGTAGACCCACACTCAATCGCTACCTGACTTCCCACAGTAATACAAGCACCTCTGGTAGGTGGCTGGACCATGAAGTCATTAGCCTCCATCTCCAAATCGTCCACGAATCTCCAATCTAGGGGCAATGATGCTCTCACTCGATGTTCCCAACTCTGCATCCTTGACAATCTCACTTGATCTTCCCTAACACGGTCAAGACTAGCGCTCAAATTTGCAACCATCGATCTTAGACTGTTGATGTCACTTTTGTTTACATTTCCATCATACTCAATTCTTGCAGTCCTTTCCAACAGTCTTTGGTGTTCCCTTTCATTCTTATCAAACCTCTTAATTACCCTGGCCTCAACTATAAACCGCTCATACATCAACCTCTCCATCCTCCTCAAACGACCTGCGGGATCCCAGTAGTGTCTTGGTCTCGGAAAGTAGACCCTTGCAATATTCTCATGAATCGATTGCGACTTGGATGATTTGCTGGACTCTATGTCGCTCCCATTACTTACTCGAACAAATCCTGGCACTGTTCTCAAATAGTCCTTGCAATTGTCCATCGGGCGACTATAGGGTTGCTGCTCATATCGATCGGTTGGTGGTACTTCATAACCCTTTGGCGAATTCGGAGATTGAAACAAATCAGGTTCGGTCTGGCCTACAGCATTCTCGGGAATGCCATCATCCATTAGTTCCTCGGGCTCTTCCTCAGAATCCTCACTCTCGTCACTACTGATGCTAAAATTGTCCACCTCACTTTCATCATTGTCGTTTTCCGGCCCTATTTCCTCTTCTGGAGCGATCCATCCATTATCATTGTCCGGCGGGTTCGGAGGAAACGGTCCTCCTTCGTGACCTACGACGTAATCATTTCCATTATCATTAGGCGGTACCTCGGCCATTCCTGCAATAACAGCGAATTTCGGAGGGTACATAAGTAATTATACAATAGTTATAAATACATGCATGCAAATGCAATGCAAAGGTGGTACATATGCCCAAAATCTAATAATATGATGCTCATGCATGATTAATACAAAAATTACGATGTCGGATATTCCACGTATAATTTCAACGTCTACATATAGTAATTTCCATACTTACGTAATAATTACCCACATATATACTTCAACTCAAAAGTATACGTCAAATGCCATGAATACAAAAATAAATCTTACGGGAGCCATGCAGGATAGTTGTGTGTGCTTGGACCATTTCTTACGACACCAAAAGTTAGAGTTTAGGATTTTCAAAAACGACCTAGTTCTCTATAACTCATGGCTCTGATTACCAATCTGTAACACCCCCACAAAATGCTATGCGCAGCGGAACTACAACATTGGGTGCTACACAGTTATCATTGCACACAAGATATATCAAACGACTCTAAAAAGACGTCAACTTAAAACTGGAATTAAAAATTGTTAGATGATACATGTCCACGGTTTTTCCAACCCCACTTGGTACAACAGAGTTTATCGTTTTCGGTCCCCATGAATCTCGACCCAAGAATTTCAGTTTCACAACCACATTACATTAAAATTTAAAATGTTTAAGTAGGAAAAGGGAGGAAAAACAAGCAGACTCCAAGCCATACACACAACATCCATCCCATGCACGCTCCATGCTACACTTCAGCGGTTACCTGAAACACATGCCAAAATTTGGTCAACGAAAACGTTGAGTGGAATTCATAGGTTTTACAATTCATTTTGAACGTATATAAAGTAAAAACCATTCGTGATCATCCATAGACTTGCCGATCAAACAATCTATATTCAGGATACTGACAATTGTGTTTAAGCTCATGACACTAAACCCTTAACTCAATCACCCGCGTAATAATTACCGGCGTGACTCAGATGAAACCATGGCCCCTAATAAGGCATCAGTTGCAATTATACCTTTTCTCTTATCACAAATTATCCGTCCGCAGGGGGTATCAACGTACTAGCCCTCGTCTCGGAGAGGGTAGTCAACCCCATAGTACTATCACTTTGTATAAGAGGCTATGTCCCCCTTCTCGAGGGCAAGACAATAGTTAATAGTTCATGAAATTAGGGTCTTTTGCAACTAGGTACTCAACACAATTTCTAAGGCAACATTCGGGTCTAACAATCATTCATGACATACGTTCCTTTTAAAAACTAGCATGCATTTCCCTCGCGGGTAAAACAGTTTGAAATAAATATGAGCGAGGCTATAAATTCACACCTTATATATTAAGTAGTCGGTAGTTCGAGAGATGATCACTGACGACGATACGGATGCCCGGGTAAATCAACACCTATCAACAAGTAACGCGTAATGAGTAATCTCATTTTAAATACCTTACGGTACTGTATAAAATACATAGATACTAGTCACTTAGGACAATTATAACTCACGCCAAAACAAAACAACAAGCATCACTCATTTTACACCATTCGTTCTTATTATTTACGTTATCCATTTTTATTCATTTTCGCCGGTACTTACCGAAAGTACGGGCTGTTTTACTATAATTAACCATTCCTATAAAATTTGACAAAATTCTCAAAAATACTATAAGACCTGTAGATAACACATTTTTAATCCCAATAAAAGTTTTTACTTCTACGACCCGTTACTCAACGCTTTTCCAAAAACTACATTTTCCGGGCTGAAATTGTACTTCGACCAACTTGGACCTCTTTGACCTATTTGAAATGCACCTTTGACTTCTTTGACTCCTAAGTCCACTTATAGACTCAATTACACAGGTTTGTGCCAAAATTTGACCCTTGACCTTTTACCAATTCATACTTGTGGTCCTCGGGATTTGACTAAAACTATACATAAATTCGGATTATGAAAGTTCTCGTCTCCCGGTACACGATCTTTAAAACCTCATAACTTTTAGCTCGTTTTGAGTCACGAGCTCTGCCTTATACCAAATTAAAGCTAAGAAGACCCTCTATGACTACATTTAGCTATCTAGACCTGTAGGAAAAATTATTTTTATGAAAATGTCTTAAACTTTCTGCCTAAATTCAACCATACCAAAATCACACTTAAGCTCGATTCCAAACCTATTAATCATTACTAGGCTTCATCCTAAGCATTACCAATCATAACCAAACACAAATTTCAGTCCCTAACCCCTATTGATCATCAACCTCATAATCTAAAAATCTAAAAACAAACATGCAAACACTTGTACCCATTTAACACATCAATAAACACAAGGCTAAACACAAAATCAAAGCTCAAAATCATCAATCACCATGGCTCCCCAAACACCCCCTTTTGCCGTGGGGTTTGGGTGACCAAATCACCACAACCAAATCAATTTTGGTGGATTTTATTAGTGATTATACTCCCACTATACATGAATTTAACATGCATCAATCCAATTAACCTCAAAAACGAGTTTGAATGATCTTGAAAATTTTTGGAAAAATTTTGTTAATGCATGTTTGAAATAACCATGGATTAACACTCACCAATGGATTTTAGAAGGTGGTCTAAGGTTAGATTTTGTCAAAACTCAAAAAAAATGGTGGATGGTGGTGGTTTTGGGGTGTAGCCGTCGGCTAGAGGGAGAGAGGAAGAGAGTGTTTGATTTTTTTTTGTGAAATGTTTGTATGTGTTTGTGTTGTCACATTTTGTAAGATGGGAGGGGCCAAAGTGGTATTTTTGGATTTCTTTTGGCCTTAAACAAAAACGTCATTAAAACTTTGCGGGATCGACTCACTAGTCAATTTAGAAAATTTTACGGGAGTCGGAAATCATCCCGAACACTCCAAAATACTTTTGGGATACTTTAAATGTACTCGGAAGGCTATAAAACTCACCCGACTCAACTTAACACGAACCGTAAGTAAAATTCTCGAAAAATTACATTATCGATAAATCGTCAATAATTATAGAAATTTGGGCATCCATCGGGATCGTAATCGTCATCGTCCTTCTTGAGTCGTCAATCGTAAAAATTATAACCTCGAACATCGGCTTTAACCAATATACTTATATATATATAGAAATTAAAATTTATTAAAAATTTCAAAAATTAGCGTAATCTAGGGTAACGTTAATGACCTTGGTTCTAGGGTGTCACAGCAAGGATAGCGGGAATCACAATAGCCTCTCCATAACCCTCGGTGGGTGCTTGAAGTAACTCCATCATAGTTCGATTCGCCATGGTTGGTGCTTCTCTTACAATGGGTTCGTCAATAGGAGACTCCTCCCTAGAATGATTTGGAGTGGGAGTTTTGTTCTTTCGTTTACGTGCACGTCTTGCTTGATTACGAGTTAGCATAAACGTCACGTACAACGAGGGGACGAGCAAAGAAGATTCTTTTTGGTGTTTTTAATTTTTGAAATTTTTTTGTGGTTTTTGATTGTTTTTTACTTTTTTTTTGGATTTTGGTGAATGTATTAAGTAGACACAAATCTACAAATCTCCTCCTTAATCAAATCTCTCGATTAAAGAAGCCTCAAGGAATGAAAACGATCACGTGAAGTGAACGCCTTCGATGACTTTAGAACGATGGTGGAACACCAAATCATTCAAGAGGGTTTAATCAATAGAAACCAAGAAAATATATATGATATGTAATAATACTTTGGGCGGCAAAACCCTCGATTAGCTTTCAAAATCAAATACTCACAAGCAAGCGGAGGAAACGAGGCGGCGCGAAGCACTTAAGAGCCTTTTTCCTTTAGGTCGTGAAATACAACTGCCTTATACCCACCTTATAGTTTGTATTTTTCAAAATCGAGCTTCTCGAAAGTATTTATCTATTTTTGCCTTTTTCTTTGGTTTGAGATTCGAATACAATGATTGGGTAATGACCTCCCAAGTCAAGGTTGTGATTTCTCACGTATTTGGAGTACTTGTGAATTTATTGTTCTACGTATACAATATAGTAATAGTATTCACAAAACAAAAAACCGATAATACGTATTAGTAGAGTGCTACTAATACAAATAATTATTATGGCTATATAAAACAACAATTGTTCAAATCAAAAACACAACTCGCCTCCCCGGCAGCGGCGCCAAAAATTGATGTAGTGTTTATGCTACCCTTTAGGAAAAGAGCAACAAAATAGGGAAGCAAGCACGACGATTTAGGAAAACCGTGTGTAAATGACCCTAAAAGTGAGGTGAGTTCGTTCTCGAGGAGGCTAGTGTGTTGTGTAATGAATTGATTAATGTTTGTGATTATATTGAAAAGAAAAGAAAATAGAAATGGGGTGAGAAGAGAATGACGGTTACGAAGACGGATTAAACTAAGACGAAAAAGGCGTTCACGTAAAACCGTAAATAGCTACAAATTAAAAATTTTAAACCTAAAGATTAATTAAAAGCTAAAACTAAGTCCTAAATAATATAAGTAAGAATAAAAATCCAATAAAAATATTTTAAAACCTTTTATTAATTAAATATTCAATTTTAAATGCTAATTAAAGCCCTAAAATTAAATATAATTAATCAAAATCTCCAAAATATTATTTTATTGAACAAATAACTTACTTATATTATCTAAATACTAAAAAGTATTTTTCCTAAATTTTAAAAACTATTTTTCTATTTTTAAATCACTAAAAACTATTTTTAAACCAAAATAATCATAAAAAATAATAAAATAATGCCAAAAATAATTTACCAATTTTAAAAATCCTAAATTACTCTAAGGAACAGTAGAAAAATGAAAAAGTTTGAAAAATATAAAATTTTTCACTACAAGACAAAAACAGTTTGAATAAAACCCTAATTAAACTAAATTAATTCAAAAAAAAATAAAAAGTGAACAGTAAAAACTTTTTAAACTAAAAATCTTAAATTATTTTTCTAAATCTATGAAAATTTTTGAAATCTAAAAATATTAATTTTTTACACTAAATGCCAAAAACAGAAACTTAAAAGTTAATTAAAAATGGCTATTTAATCTAATAAATGCTAAATGAACAGTAACAAAAAATCTAAGTAAGCAAAAAAATCAAAAATTAAATAAGAAAAATATAGAAACTAAAATCAAACCCTAATTCCTAAATTTAGTCACTAAAGACAAAAAATCCATTTTCTGAAAGGGACATGTGACATTGTTTTGTCTTCTTGCTTAGCAGTACTAACCAATACACTAGCAGGGGTAACTTTTTTCCCACTGCTAGTGTAAAAATATGGTCTTGTGGGTTTTGAGCTTAGGAAAGCTTGTTGGATTGGTTTTCTTTGGACAAATGGGCACTCCACAACCAGTTGGGTTGTGGGAAGTCAATTAAACAAAAAAAAAACACAAGTTTAACACACAAATCAAGCACAATTAGCACCAAAAGTTACTGATTAAGGCTTATATAGGTCTGTGATGATCTTGCTGGTCTAACTTGCACAAAAGTGGATTTCAATCCTCAAAAACTTGCACATAAGTTCACCAAGTAGCATACAATCTATCTAAAACCCTAGTTATAACCCTACACTAGCAGACTTCACAAATTGGTGGTCAAATATCAAGAAAAACAGGAAGAAAAGTGGATTACTGAATTCATGCTATAATAACCAACTTTTGAATATGCAAACTAGTATTTCCTCTACCAAACTGAAAACAAAGTAACATACAACCTATTAATACCCTAATGAGTGTTTTAAACAGGTTTTTAAGCTAGATTCATGTCTTTAATCCCAACTTAAACCCTAATCCAAACACCCCTTAATTTTTCTGAATATGATTTTTACACACCAAATTCCTTCACAAATCAACCAAATTGATTTAGACAGCTTATATCATGCACATAAACCTCTAAACAGTAGAATCAAACCAAATAACCAACACTTGAACAACTTTCATGCATTTTTCACTTAAATCACATAAATCATAAATCATAAAAACTGAAACAAGGAACAAGAGTGTTACCTTGTTGGACCTACAATCCAGGTCCAACAGTGACTGAAAAGTCACCTCCTTTCAGGCTGGGGCCTGAGCAGAACCTCTTGGAAGAACAGTTAAAAGCCCAAAGGATTCCTGCTAAGAACAACACACAATATCCAACTTTTCTGATTTACCTTCCTCTTTTTAATTCTTTTTTAAATAATTTTCTCCAATTCTTTTCTTAACACACACTTAAATAAACCACTTACAAACTGAAAAACCAAATCTTGGAACAAGATTTCACCAAAAAATCACCTTTTTCAGAAACCTTGAAAATGAGACTGATTTTAGAAAAATCCTTGTACTTAAATCACAAATGTGGAACTCAGATTTATCTCAAGCATACACCAACTTTTAAAAATAATAAAAGGAATTACAATTTAACCAAAAATACCAACTTTATAAATGTTTAAAAAGGGATTACAAGTGCTTGGGAAAAAATCTGGAACAAAGGATATGGGACACATACGTCCCATATTTATACAACTAATAGAAGATTCTAGTTCCTAAAACCCTAATACATGAAATTCTAGTCTTGCCCTTGGACGAATTTGAATTTTTGGTCAAAATGTGCTCCCATGTGATTCTTGTACTTGGAGATTGATGTTTGTGGCCTTCCAGCTGTAAACTTTGCATCTTGAACGTTAAATAAGCCTTTTGGAACAAGTTTGGATGAGGACCATTGATCTTGTCTGGTATGGGGTTTTGGGAAGAAAGGGACGGGGCAGGGGATGGTCCCACTGCCCATGTGGTGGTGTTGGGAAGGGATTTGAGTTGTGGGATTGGTTTAGGGGGAGGTTAATCAATGATCTGGAGGCAATTATCAAAAACCCCTTTGTTTTTAATGATTTAGATCCTGGGAAAAAATAGGGTTTACGGGGTGTTTAAGGTGTTGTTTAATCTGATTTGGGGATTAAGAATTTTAAAATTTGTGTTTTGGTGGGAAGCAATTAAATAACCGGTTAATAAGTTATTTAAACTTAGTGGAAGGTGACGTGGGGTGGATGGTGAGGTGGTGTGATGTTATTGGCTGGTGGAGGTGATGTGGAGAAATGATTGGTGGGGATGAGTTTGTGTGTTTGACAGTAATGGCCCCCAAGGTTCTTTGTTCCTTCACTTTGTTATAAACAGCCACAACTCTTTTTCCCTTTGTAAATAAGTTTGGGCAGTTGGCAAATTAGGCACAATAACTTTTCAAGCCATAAATAAGGACTATTCATGCACTTTTCTCTTTCTTCAAGGATCATCTTGTACAATCCTCAAACTTTAGGGATTTTTCTTGTACAAATGACTATTGGAGGGTCATTTGTGACAAGTCTTCAAAGATGAGGGACCAAACTTGACATTCTTCAATTCTTCAAGGTCATTTTTGGAAATTCCATTCTTGGGCCCGGTTCATTGTGCGGCTTCGTTTCCCGTGTTCATTTTTGATTGATTCTTGTGATCTTTTTGTCATTTCCTCAATATACGTACCTATAATACACAAGCAACAAACACGAGCATATATTTGGCAGTTTTAATGATATTTAATGCATTTTAAGCCCGATTTGAACGATAAGACTATGTATAAAAGCAGTCTCATCAAATGTTTATAATTTTCTATCTCTTTAATAAAGGCCAACGTGGATTGATTATGATGAGAAGTGTAAACATGCTTTGTAACGAATGCATTGCATGAGGACATTGCAATGGTTAAGTGTAGGGGATTTGATAGGTGTGAAAACACCCATCCTTTTTACCACTTAATTACAATAATAAACGAGCCAAAACGTGTATTTTATGTCATATATGTCGGAATTATGCGTGGTTTGTGTTTCTGTTGTGATTTAGGACGAAAAGGTGAAAAGTGGAGAAAACACGGCATTCACGGGCTTTTATCGAAGAAAAAGACGAAAGATGAAGTCGAAAGATCAAGAGTGCAAAAAGAACGGAAGTCCAAGACCAATTCTGAAGATTTATCGAAGAAAAAGTCAAAAGGGCGGAAGTTTGCTTAAAGCCGAAGAACTCGAGTCTTATTTATGAAGAAATGTCGAGAAAAGTTCAAAGAAATCCCGAGACAAAGTCATTAAGTCCAAGATTAACAAAAGATTAAGAAGAAAAGGACTTAAGTGTGCAATTAAGGAAAAGAGGAAAGAGGGAGGAAGCTTCCTAAGCTCCTCCCTAATCTCCACTATAAATAGGCCATTAGTATTTCATTTCTTGTTGTTGGTGGCTTGACAAACCACTCTTCCACCATTTTCATTTCTTGTTATTTTATTTCTTGCATTTTAATTCCTTGTTATGCACTTTTAATTTCTTCAATTCAAGTAAGTCTTTTAATTTTGAAATCTTTTCTTTTAATGAAGTTCTTATTTTTAATCATCTTCTTCTACCTTTCTTATTTTGCTTATCTTTGATTCATGTTCATCCTTGATCTTATTTCAACTTAATGCTTATTTGATTTAAAGGTTTCTTAAAAAGTTCATCTTTTTATTGTTTGATCCTAAAGTTTATTTATTTTAAGTTTGATGAGTTGATGTTCGTGCTTATTAAGTCCATTTCGATTTAGATTCGTTTTAGTTTTAGAGATTAGCTTATTCTTATAGCTTATTTTCTTTGCTTATTTCGAATCACACACAAATCGGAAAGGGAAAACCCCTTTCCGATCACATCATTCCGAGCAGCCACCCCTTTTTCCGATCTGTTGACCGGAAAAGGGTTTTACTCATTCCAATTTGACATGTTTTGGTATTCCGATTGTAGCTTATTTCTTAGTATTCCGATTGAAACTAATTTTCTCACATTCCGATCAGTTCTTTTTCCATTATTCCGATTAGTGTAGTTTTTAAACATTCCGATTGGATTTGGTTCTTGCATATTCCGATTGGGTGTCTTGTGTGTATTCCGATCACCACCTTTTTGTATTCCGATCAGAACTTTCCGATGGGTACATTCCGATCGGATTACGATTGGATTTCGATCGGGTGTATTCCGATTGGGTATTTTTGTTTTGTTTTGTTTTAGTTAAAGTGGCAATTTCTCTCGTTTTATTTTTAGTTCATTTTAATTTCGTTTTGCATTTTTATTTAATTGTCAATTTACTTTTTGTTAAGTTTTAATTTTACGTCATTTAATTTCTCGTCATTTACTTCCAAGTCTTAAATATTGCACCATTTACATTTCAACTAGTTTTAGTTTTAATTACTCGTCATTTATTTTTAAGTCTTGCACATTTATTTTACCAAAATCAAAAATATTTGTTCCACCAAAAACGACTGAGTCGCACATTAAACCGGAAATCAATTCGAGAAGATACCGAGAAACGAACTTTTTCAACTAGTAAAATCATGTTATTAACCTGCTTGGATAAGTGGGCAAAACTTGTAGACGCGATCTTGCTAAGAGCGTCCGCCTTCTTGTTCTCACCTCTTGGTACCTGTTTGATAGAAAAATTGCTGAAAGCCGCGATGAGTGACTTGACTTTCTCCAAGTATCAGACCATGTTATCCTCCTTAGCTACATATCCACCTAGAATGTGGTTCGCGACAAGCCGTGAGTCCACGTAGGCTTCAAGGTTGCGGACTCCCATTCTAGCGGCGATTTTTAAACCCGCAATTAATGCTTCATATTCCGCCTCATTGTTGGTGGCTGTGAACTCAAAGCGAAGGGCGTACGTAAACTCCATTCCTTTCGGATTCGTAAGGATGAGACCAGCTCCTGACCCATCCGTACACGAAGATCCGTCCGTGAATAACACCCATGGTTCTGCTGAAGTTTCGTCGTGTTTTATGATTGGTCCTTCTTCATCCGGCTTCTCTACCAAGAAATCTGCCAAGATTTGGCCTTTAACAGCCGTCCTTGGCCTATAAGATATGTTGTGTTCTCCCAATAGAATGCTCCACTTTTGTAGCCTACCTGCCACATCCGGTCTAGAGATGACTTGTTTTATTGGTTGGTAAGTAATGACTACAATTGGGTGCGCCTGAAAGTATCGGCGCAACCGTTTTGTAGCAAACACTAGTGCCAAAACCAGTTTTTCCATAGAGGAGTAATTCAACTCCGGCCCTTGTAATGTTCTACTTATGAAGTAGACCGGAGTTTGTATCGTGTCCCTATCCGTCATGAGTACCGCACTTATTGCTCCATGTGTGGCTGATAGATACATAATGAGCTCCTCCTTTGGCCGGGGAGCTACTAGCATGGGGAGAGATGCGAGGTGTTTCTTGAGTTGACCAAAGGCTTCCTCGACTTCCTTTGTCCACCGGAAGTCTCCCTTCTTAATGCACTTCTTGAGTGTTTTGAATGGGGGGAGTGACTTCTCTTCGGACTTTGATAAGAACCTATTTAGCCCGGCCAACTTCCCATTTAAGGACTGCACCTCTTTCCGTGTCTGAGGGGATGGTAGCTGTATTACTGCGTCCGTTTTTTCTGGGCAAGGTTTGATGCCATTTGGATCAATCATATATCCAAGGAACAATCCCTCCGTTGCCCCAAACGTACATTTCTTTGGATTTAGCTTCATATTAATCCTCCTCAATGTGCCAAACGTCTCTTGGACATCCCGTAGAAGTGCATCCTCCGTATGATTTTTGATGACTAAGTCATCCACATAGACCTCCAAGTTGCGGCCTATCTGTGAGTCAAAGGCTTTGTCCACAAGGCGCTGGTATGTAGCCCCGACGTTCTTTAGTCCAAACGGCATTTTTGTATAACAGTATACGCCTTGACTAGTATGGAACGCCGTCTTCTCTGCGTCCTCTTCCGCCATCTAGATCTGGTGGTATCCTTTATATGCGTCTAAGAAGCACTTAAAGGGATATCCACATAGAGATTCCACCTTCCAGTCAATCTCCGGTAACGGGTAACAATCCTGTGGACAGGCTTTGTTCAGATCCGTGAAATCCACACACATGCGCCAGCTTCCTTCATGCTTTTTGACCATGACTGGATTAGATAACCACTCGTGGTAGTATACCTCGCGCATGATACCTGCGTCCACTAGTTTCCGTACCTCATCCAGTATCACTCGGCTGCGTTCAGGTGCCTGACCGCGCTTCTTTTGCTTGACGGGTTGGTACCCCTGGCAGATCTGGAGTTTATGTTCTGCTATCGCGCGTGGTACGCCCGTCATATGCTTGGGCTCCCATGCGAATATATCTAAATTTGCCTTCAAGAGAGAGCACATGGCCCTCTTGCCGTTATCCGAGAGCGTTCCCCCTATGGACACCTCTTGTTCCGGATAATCAGGATGGATTGCCACCCTCCAATTGGGAGGTGGTGATCCATCCTTGGGTGGAACAGGTGGAACCTGTGTTGTCACGGCATGATACTCGGATGCTGGTACGACTGTGTTGTAAATGGTGACAATTCCTCCTTCCACAGGGAATTTGATCATTTCGTGTGCCGTGGAAGGTACCGCCCGTATGGCCAGAATACCTGGTCTGCCTATGATCCCATTGTATGGAGAGTGTGAGCGTATCACCATAAAGTTCATCCACGCAGTGGTGGAGTGCTCTTCATTCCCAATGGTTACAAGCAGACGCAGTTGCCCTATTGGCCAGATGGTGTCTCTACTAAAACCGATGAGTGGCGCTGTGGTCGGTACTAATTGGCTTCTTATTTCTGGTCGTAACTGTACAAAACAGTGTTTGTACCGTACTTCTGCTGATGACCCCCCATCCACATACATGCGACGAACGTTGTGTGTTCCAATGCTTATCTCAATAGTGAGAGGCCCATCAATCACATCACTTGCTGTGATGGGAGGGAATGAGATTTCCTTGCCGCGTAAAATTTTTTGACTAATTTTCTGCCTTGTGCGGCGCTGTCTGGATTGGATCATGTATATAGTTGAAGGTTTCTCCTTTTGGAGATCCTTATTGTCATACTTCTTGTTGTCTTTCCCATCCTTCCAATCCTTAACCAAATGCTTGAGTTTACCTGACTTGATCAGTGACTCAATGTGCTTCTTGAGCTGGATAAACTCCTCCGTACCATGGCCTTTGTCATTATGGAATTCACAGAAGCAATTTCCTTGGCGACGGTCCAGCGGAGTCGTCATTGGGGGAGGCCTCGGAAAATTAGCACCTTCCGTTAGCAAGATCTCCCGGTAGGACATCTTTAGAGGGGTAAACTTATCGTCCGGCCGTCCTCCCTTGTTTTGGATCTTGTAATTTGAGCCCCTACCATTTTTTTGATTGCTCTGACCGCCCGACTGTCTCATGGAGTGGTCGTTCGATCGGTAGCTGTTTCCTTTCGAAGGGTAGGCCGCGGCAACCGCGGTTTCTCCCTCTATGAAGTTTCTGACCCTTTCCATGAGGTCATCATACCTCTCCGGGCGCTTGTCATTGAGATGCCTGATTAATTCCCTGTCTGTTATGGCATGCATGTAGTCGGAAATTTTCAGGAGTTCCGGCATTGTCTTTGTGCGTGTGCACTCGTCATTGAAGCGCTCAGTGAAGGCTTCCGTAGACTCCCGCGGCCGTTTCTTGACGGTTGCCAATGAGACCGGGTCCCTATTATACTTCTTCCGCTGAGTATAATTATTCTTGAACGCAGTGCGTAATTCAGTGAAGCTATCAATGCTTCGCGGAGGAAGTCCTTCGAACCAGTCGCGAGCATTGCCAATGAAGGTTGAATTGAACATCTAGCACCATATAGGCATGGGCCATCGCTTAATTTTCGCCTGCGTATCAAATATCTTGAGGTGATCATCCGGATCACCCGTTCCATCATAAGTCTTGACACACGCCGGCATGCAACGTTTTGTGTCCTTAGAGTAATTCCGTATGTGGAGAGTAAAAGGATCTTCCCTGGGGTCTGCCCATGAACGGGTGAGACTAGGGTCACACCATGGTTGGGAAAGATCTTCTGCTCCCGTCTCTCGGTAATAAGGACCGCCATAGTACTCCTCATCGTTTGGTGGCGGTGGAGGAGTACGCCTAGGCCGGCGACGCTTGGGCGGATGGTCATCCGAGTCCTCTCCTGATGGATCAGGAGAAGGAGGCTGTGCCCCATCTCTTGGGTGAGGACCGCTCTTGTGAGATGAGCCAGGGGCCTTCTTCCTGATATTCATCCTATCCCACACACTCGTGCGGTGATTGGCTCTGGTCAGTTCCTGATCCGGTCCTTCGGGTGAACCGTCGGACCTCTCTCCCTCTTCTCAAGATTGCATTAGTTCCTGCATGAGACGATCCCCTATGTGTTCGACCACATTCCTAGGTTAGGGAGTTTCCTCAAAGAGGCTCCGCTCATGAGGTCGGGTCCTTCTCTTCCTCTGAGTTTGAGAAGAAGTGCTTGGTCTGGCATTGCCAAAGTTGAGTCTAGATTGGAGGTCCCTCCCTAGATTAAACCTTGATGCAATCCCTGGGACGATCCTATCAAAGTTCTGCGTGAGAACTCGAGTGAGATCCTCCTTGCTGAGTGGTTCGACCTCTACCTCTTCCTCGGTCGGTGGTTTGCGCGGCTCCTTGTTAGGGGGATTGGGCGCACTCCCTGGATCAGGATTATCCAAGGTCGAAGTAGGTGGTGGGGTCATGGAGAACGTACTCGTCACCCCCATAGATTGAAGACCACTCTGGTTGTTTGGTCCGGAAGCTTGATGGCTAGGGATCGATTGGAAATTAGTATCCCTTCCCCTTGGGACTTCCGATTTCTAGGATTTATGTTCCTGGGATTCCCCTGCGGATGCCCCTTCGTCATTGAAGGTTCAAGATGAGATTTTTGCTCTAGCTTAGTGTAAGGGTCCCACGGATGGCGCCAACTTGTTGATACAAAAGTTGGGTGATCCTTGCTAGACCCGAATTAGGCTTAATTTGGGTTGGCTGGACTCCGGCTCCTGCACCAAATGAATTGTATGGTTGGGATCCTGCACACTAAACAGCACGCGTTAGGCTTACCGTGGGAATGTTTCCCACGATTAGACTACGGCGTGAGAGTAAGGAATCGGTTAGGGTTATAAGAATCGGATGAGAGTTTTAGAGTGTAGAATGTAATACCTTTGTGGAACCCTTGGGGGTTCCTTATATAGGCAGTGAAACCCTAATGGGATGTCACTGATACTTCGGCCCCAAGGAAAGGATAAATACCAGAACTAGATTGATTGTTATCTCCTAATTATGGTGAGTGAATATCCTCTCCTTTGGGGTAAATCCTAATCATAATAGGACTATGATTATGTCTAACCCTGTACCGGCCATGCCGTGGGCCGCACACGTGTGTGCGGTTACTGTTCATCTAAGCCCATAAGCTTAAATAACATTATTCCCACCCATCCGAGATGGGTCGGATACGGGTAGTACCCGTGGGCCAGGTTCATGACCCGGCTGGGGACTATACGTCATTAATAGTTATTTTGTTCTTCTTATTCATAGTATTTGTATTCCGCTCTTATACTGCGTGATTTGTATAGAGTCTCTCTGTGAATAGACTTGTGAATACAGAAGTCGTTCACCGTTCCTGACAGGCTGCAAGATCCACATCTAGTGGACCCACCACATTATATATATGTTGTTGTAATCTTTATCGATTATTTGAACTTGTGAATTACAAGGTATGTTTTCATTATTTAATTATAAATGATAATTTTATATTTATACGAGATATTTATACGACGTAGATTGTCACGAAGCCACCCTAGTCATTTTTATGCTAGCGCTTAAGCTATTCCTGAAATGAATCATGTTATTCTCGAGATTAACTAAGTTGTGGATATACATAATCCCAACGAAATGGTTAATATTCTTGCTGATATTCTTTTGGTTACAAGGATTTTGATTTCCTTGGTTCTTATTCTTGTTTTATCGATTCATTCATATCGTTTAGCAAATTTAATCTACATTTTCATTAATCTTCGACATTATACTGTTTTGATAAAAACAAGTTTGTTTGAGATGGTACTATTGATTGTTAGGAATTGAGATTGATTTTTATGGTATTCACATGCCAACCAGGATTCCATATCATATCACTGATCATTTTCTGTTAAATCAGTTTCTCATTTGTTTCGATCTTGATCTTTTGCGTTGAGCTGGCGATGCTTGAATAAAGTGATTTATAATCGTTGAAATAAATTGGCCATTTATTTGAACAAGGAAATTATAAATTGTTGAACTACAAATCTCTGAATCTTATTTGGAAGGACTTGATTAATCCATGGAAATAATGATTCATAAATGTGTGGGCTTAAGCATATAGCATCTGCGTGATTAAACTCTTATTGACTCATAATTCGTTTGCTCGATTCATTCTTTGATTTTGTTCCTCTAATTCTTTGATCGTGAAATGATTGTATTGGGGCTTTTCCAAAACCTCCAATTGAGGAGGATATCAAGCGTCTCTGAAAAACATTGAAGAAATCTTCTTCTTGTGGGACCGAGGAGCTTTCTTAGCCACGTGAAATACCTAGTAACTCTTAGTAGATTAGTTTATCAATTGTAGTATCTTCTCATTAATCCCTAACTAAACTGTGACAACAGTTAGTAGGACTAGTCTATTAAGTTGTATGGCATTAGACGATGATTATCTATAATGCTTGACAATACGACTTGTACTAGTTTGTGATCAATGGAATGACTATCTTTTGATTCCTAATTCTACATCGTTCTATTATTATCTTTCTTTGCCTTTCTCATCTAAATTCGTGTGGTAAACGCAATCATTGAATGAATACTCATTATGATTTGATTTGCGTTACACAAGACTCATGCAGTCAATGAAAGCTATGACTGAAGCACGAATGCACCAAGTTATTAGCGAATAAGTTGCTGTATCTTTAGTTGAATTCATGACCAACATGAATGATGGATCTGGAACTGGAGCTGAAGCTAAAACTGGTGGAACTGGAACCGGTGGAGCCGAAGCTGGAGCTGATAATGTTCGTGGTACGGATGAAACAAATGTGCCCGAAGTTAGAAGCTATAACTACACTTCATTCGTTAATTGCAAACCGTAGACTCTTAAGGGGACTAAAGATGATGGAGGATTGTGTCAGTTGTTGAGAAGCTGGCGTCAGTCTTTCGAATCAGTGACCCTAATCAGGAGGATAAGGTGCAGTTTGAAATCGCTACTCTCCAAGGTCGTGCATTAATTTGGTGGAATGGCAGACTTGCTTCCATAGGTATCGTTACTTATGGGACACCATAGATTAAGGGGAGGAAACGGTTAACTGAGGATCTTGTCCTTGAAGCACTTCCAAAATATGGAGCAAGTATTGTACAATCTGAGACTGAAAGGAACTAACATTGGTAGATATATCAAGTGTTTCCACAAGTTGACTCCTTTATGTCCAAGAATTTTGGAACCCAAACCGTCAAGGTCGAGCAGTATATTCACGGCTGACCCAGAATAAATGCGGTAATGTGACTTCTTCTAAGCCAATTACTATTTGTGAAGCTGTTTGCATGGCTTATTAGCTCGTGGGACACATAATCCAAGGCAAGGCTGATGAGGTTACTGAAGGGAAAAATAATTCAAAATTGAAAATTCTTTTCGTGCATTAGAGCTGGTAAGTACATCGAAAAAGGTTGTGGATTATTCATGGCTTAGGTATCGTAGAAAGAATCATAAGAGAAGTAAGTAGAATTACTCTAGTCATTCGTGACTATCCTGAAGTGTTTCTGGAATATTTTCCAGGTTTTTCGGCCTCCAAGGCAAATATAATTCCTAATTGATCTAATCTCTGGTGCTGCAACTGTGGCACATGAGCCAAATCGATTAGCATCATCCGAGCTAAAGTAATTATTTGTGCAGTTTTAAGAACTATCTGATAGATGTTTTATTCGACCGAACTCGTCAGTTTGTAGAACTCCTATTCTTTTCGCTAAGAAGAATGATGATTCGTTTCGTATGTGCATCGATTACCGAGAGCTGCATAGGCTAACGATCAAGAATCGTTACCCGCTTCCAAGAAATTGATGATCTCTTTGATCAACTTCAAAACTCTCGTGTTTTCTCCATGATTTTGGCGTTTTCTCCAGGATTGATCTTTGTTTTGCTTACCATCAACTTCGCATACGCGAGGAAGATATTCCTATTACGGCGTTTAGAACTTGTGATGATCATTATGAGTTTAGGGTTATGCCTTCTGGTTTGACCAACACACCTACTGTATTCATTGACTTAATGAATTGTATGTGTAAGCCATATCTTGATAAATTCGTAATCGTTTTCTTTGATGATATTCTAATCTGCTCGAAGAGCGAGGGTGAACATGCCGAACACTTAAGGATAATCTTGAAACTTGTTAAAGAACGAAAAGATGTACCCAAAATTCTTAAAGTGTGATTTTTGGCTTGGTTCTGTACAACTTCTCTGTCATGTGATTCACGAAGTGGCATACATGTTGATTCTGCGAAAATCGAAGCCATCGAAAATTTGAATGTTCCAATTATTCTAGCTGAAGTATGACAAATTCTAGGTTTGGTTGGTTATTACTGAAGGTTTATTGAAGAATTCTCTTTGATATCAAAACCAGTAACTAAGCTAACTCAGAGAAAGAACCGTATGTGCGTGGCATTGATGAAGAGAAATCTTTTCAAACCATGAAGAGAAAACTCTGTAGCACGCCGATCTTATCGTTACCCGGAAGAAGTAAAGATTTTGTTGTTGATCGTGATACATCTCTTATATGATTTGGGGTTGTTTTGATTTGTGTATGCTTGTAGAAAACCTAGGAATAATGAGGAAACTACTCAACCCATGACCTGTAATTGGGTGCTGTGATTTTACTCCTTGTCTATTAAGACATTAATTGTTTGGCAATAATGTACGGTATCCACCGATAGTAAGAACCTATAATGTATTCTGGAATAAAAGAGGTAAATAAGCCTTTAAGTAATTACGATTGTGTTATTCTTTATCATTTGAGAGGTAGGAGCAAATTACAATGGACTTCATTGTTAAGCTCTTGAAAACTCAGCCTGAATATGATCTAAAATGTGTCAATGTTGACTGATTGACTCTGCTCATTTTATTCTGATAAATAGGATGATCGTGCGAACTAAGAATTGTTTGTTAACTGCTCGTAGTAGACATGAAAGTTATGATAATGTGAAGCGAAACCTTTGAAATTCGAGGTAGGTGGAAAAGTTATGCCAAGTTATCACCATGAAAAAGGTGTTAGCTGATTGACTCTGCTCATTTTATTCTGATAAATAGGATGATCGTGCGAACTAAGAACTGTTTGTTAACTGCTCGTAGTAGACATGAAAGTTATGATAATGTGAAGCGAAAACCTTTGAAATTCGAGGTAGGTAGAAAAGTTATGCCAAGTTATCACCATGAAAAAGGTGTTATATATTCTGGAAAACGTGGGAAGTTAAGTCCCTGTTAGTCTGGACCATTCGAGATGATATCGAGAGTAGGTCCGCTGGCATGAAAACTTAAATTACCTCGAGAGCTACAAGGAATTCACAATACTTTTCATATGTCGAACCTAAAGAAATTTCTTCCTGACGAAGATCTTATTATCTCTCTCGATGAAGTATGAATCGACGGTAAGTTGCATTTCATCAAAGTACTTATTGATATTATCGATAAGGAAGTTAGGCAACCGAAACAAAGTCGAATTCCTATTGTCATGTGTGATGGAACTCAAGACGAGGACTAAAATACATTTAACTCTTTGATTTCAACGAGCGATCGAGGAAGAACGCAAGTTGATCTTCGCGACGAAGATCCCAATTTGGTGGGGATAATGTGACAATCCGTCAATTTCAGGTCGTTATTTTGATCTCGACTATCACGTATTACGTGTTTGCTTTAATGAGAATTTTTATTTTTCGGCTAACCGAGAAGGTTATAGTTTGAAACTTAACGTAAGAATGTCGTTTCGATGAAAACCGACAAGAATAACATTAAGTATCGATAATATATTCTCAAATTTATCATATGAATGATTTTATTGTATTTATTTTTATTTCTCGTGTTTTACGTTTTAACGAATGATGAGAACTACTAATGATCGCGATACCGACGGATGCCCGAAAATTTACATTTTATTATCGATTGTCTCGATATTTTATATTTTTGACGTTTTCGATTTAATTATGTTTTAAGTCGTGTCGAAGCTTTATTATAATATTTATGAAGCGTTTTAACTTTTGAAAAGTATTTTTACGAAACTCAAGTCCCGTAAATATTTTTAACTTTGACTAATAGTCATTTTCTACCCTTTAACTTATTTAATTACTTTTTGGTCCAAAACTATTCCTAAATGGCAAAACTAGTCCCTCCACTATCCTAACCATATATAAACTATTTTATTCCACCAACTCCACACATAAACTAGTAATAAAAAATCTCACCCTCCCTTGATTCCCTTCCTTTCCGTCCATCATAGCAACCAAAACCCTCATCATAAATCAATTTTTACTTTGAATCATTCAAAAACAAAACAAGTCCCATCTTAATCTTTGAAAGGTGATCACACCCGTACCAAATTTTTCCACATGCATTCACTTTATTTTTCTTTCAAATTTTTGGTGAAGAACATCATGTTTGATCCATTTTGTAGTTGTGGTGTTGTTATTATTATTATATTTGTAGTGGGATGATGTTGCATGCATGATTTTTATATATTTGATTTTTATTAGATTGAATTTGAGAGTGTTAGGAGTTAAATAAATGTGTTATGATGATATTAGGGTGATATTAGAAGTATAAAATTTGTTGAAATGGGTCAAAATGTTGATTTGGTATGATTTTTAGATGGTTAATTTTAGGCAGTAACTTAAAGGCCCTTTTTGAATTACTTACTGAAATAATCTTGTTAAACTAATAAGATAGGGTCGTAGAGAATTTCGTTAGCTTCAATTTGATATAAAGTAGGACTTTCAACTCCAAACGAGTGCGAAGTTACAACAATTTTAGTATTTGTGTACCGGGAGACGGGTATCGGCACAATCCGAAAATTGTTGTCGATATTTGGATCGAATCTCGGGGACTATAGAATGAGTTTTGAAAATTTTCAAGGACTGATGTTGGAGTCTAAACCTCAGGTCATGAGTGTATTTTCAAACCCGAGTGTCGGTTTTATAAATGGAGTTGTTTAGATATGTCAAAATGGTTTTACAAGTTGAAGGCGTAAATCTGTCCGGTTTTTATAACACGAAGGTGTGTCGGGCAGAAGGACTTATGAGTAATATTTTTGAATAAAACTTGAACTGAGTCTTATTCATATTATGTGTGAGTTTGTGACCAAGTTTCGTCGAAATCGGACAAGTGTAGATAGGGTAGATTGGTGTGTACACTTGGAGTGTACATACTGATTGGTATTTTGGACACGTAGTCCAATGCTCGTGTGGCGTGAGTTGAGTATTCACTATTGGACATGGTGATCTACTCAAGTGTTAAGTCATTATATAAATGACTTAGCTACTGGTCCGAGAGAAGTAAAATGATAAGTTGACTTGCGTTGACTTGGCGTCTTATGACGGGTCAATGTCGAGAGTGCAAATGTTTAAAGGAATAGTGTTGGATAAAGAGGTATAGAATAACACTTGTATTATTTAATTTTTCGGGATTGTCTTGGTTTTGTAATTTTGATTTTATATTATTTAAGTATGATTTATACTTGAGTCGATTATTAACGAGCGCGCCTTATTTGGTAGGTTGCGGTTTTCGTGTTTAAAACGGGCATCACTAATCATCGGCGATCGTCTCATTACCACTATTGGCTAAGGTGAGTCTATAGCCTCGCTTTTAACATGTTTACTTGTTTTGATAAAACCCGCGAGGGGGATAACATGCTTGTTTTAATAAAATAATGGGTACAACGAGAAGTTGTGGAAATCCCATTAATGGGTGCAACGAGAAGTTGTGGGAACCCTGTTTACTTGAAAAGTATTTATTGAAATTGAAAGGTACGACTATAAGTTGTGATAAACTCATGATTGTTTTAAAATTGAACACAAGGAACTTAATTGTATGTTTAGATGAAAGTTATTACATAAGTTTGTTTAGCCTTAAAAGACCCATGAATCGTGAATTGTCAATCGAAGTAACGCTAATGCTATGGATAGATCTATCAGGTTGACGCCCAGTCCGGTCGCGACTAGCTATCGCGTGCTGTTGTGATGCACTAGTAATGAAACATCGGATGCATTGTATAAGAGAAATATACGCACTTGGCTAGGTGTGTTGGGCTGAAATAATATATGTTAACGTTCAATGTCACGAGACTTATGTAATGACACGATAATTATGTCTGTACAACATAATTGTCCTTGATAAATTAATAACCATGGAAGGTTATTTTGAATACTTGTGTTCTCTTTATTTAAGTTAAACTCTACAGATTCACTCGGCAAATTTTGCTGACTTTTTAATATGTTTTATCTCAGGTCCATATAGAAGGCACTCAAGGAAGGCTATTTCGTGAAGCTTGCTTATTGAAATGTTTTGGCCCGCTTTTATAAATTATATCCATTCAAATAATTTTTACCATTTACTAGGTTTTGTAAACTTGAAGTTATCTGGGACCATGTATGAAATTGTACTTTTATTGAATGAAAATGAATGGATGTTTATTAAAACGACTTGTTTTGAGCCGTTTTCTATGATTATGAGATTGAACCATGATAGTAACACCCAATGACCCTTCCGCTGTTATGACCGAAATTTGGGGGAGTTACAATAATTGTGATTTTGGACCAACTTTGACAAGGCATACCGTTTTACGCTTTAATGCAGTAGAATTATGACTATGATATACTATCCATAGAGTTTTTATATTTTGAGGTTTAAACCACAATAAGTGATTTGCTAGACATTGCACTATAAAGGAGTAGAATTAAGATTATGATGTATTACCTCTATAGTTTTTATATTTTAAGGTTTAAATCACGCTAGTGATGTGCTAGACAATTCACTTTAATGCCTTAAAATGTATATTTTTTCTTAAGGAGCTGTCTAAATGTAGTTTCTGATTAATTATATTTTCTATTCTACTGAATTTTAGTTTATATCTTACTGCATTACACTACAATGGATACCACAGTGACTTTTGTAAATGATGTACTGTTATAGAGTTTTAATATCACAATAAATGATGTAATGTTTTCTAACATTCTTATCATTCATTTATAGGTGAATATGATTTTTAGTTGTTAAAGTTAGAAACCACGTAGGGTTTTATGTTGTTGGAAAATATGGGACTAGTAGGTGGTATTATGATATTTTAGCACATGGTGAGAAACCTATACAAGGAATTCATCTTGTTTCGATTGACCAACTTATGTTGTAGCACATGGCGAGAAACCTATAAAATTTTATGACTGTTTTTATGCTTAATGTAGTTATTTATAAACTATAATGCAGTAGATGTGGTGCATCAAAAAATTATATTCTACTACATTAGCTGTAATGTAGTTTATATAGCTGGTGTTCTTAAAAAGGTTTTAATTCAACATCCTACTCTATTATAAATTACATCATATTACGTTATTGATTATATTCTACCAAGGTCTTTCTGAAATGTACTCAATATCTTTCTATTCATTTTTAATAACTTTATGCTTCTACATTATTTTATTCGTGTATTGTGATGTAGTAGAATATACATTCTGATGCATTGGAATATATATATTATAATGTTGCAGAATAACATAGTGATGCACTAAAGTCATTAGAGGAGTATGTGTAGTGTATATGGAGAAAACAACTGAAATTGCCACAATCAAGGAAAATCAAGCAACAAGTAGAGTCGAGTTTTATACCCAAGAAAGAGTACTTCACTAAAATTTTCATAATTCCTTGACATGTTCATTGAAAGTGCCACCATCGAAGAAAGCAAGCAAGTAGCCGAGTTGACAAGAGATGGGCTTAGAGGATGTACTTATAAAGTTTAAAAGCATTATTTCAATATTTTGTTTTCAATTGCTATAAGTATTGTATATATTAAAGCATTATTTCCATGACAAGTTTTTGGTTCAATGATGTATAACATTTATTACCAAATATTAATGAAATAAAATCTCAGTGTTTTAGAATATATTGGTATCTTTCTATTTTATGAACTTACTGCATAATGTTTTTGTAGTGTATTATGATGCAGTAAATATATATTTTGATGCAGTAACATTTACATTGTGATGTGGTAAGATATATCTTGTGATGCAGTAAAATAATATATTGATGCATTGATGAAGTATATTAGTGCAGTAGTATGGTATCATTGGGAATAATAAAATGTATAACATTATGATAAAGTAAATTAAAATTATGATGCTTAGAGTATGATAATACTCTAACATTGTGATTTAGTAGTATGATAATACTGATGATGACCTTTGAATGTACCTGCACTTGAGCAGCATTGTGATGCAATAGAATTTAAGAAATATAACATAAAGGAGAAGTTGAGAACAGGCAGGCTTCTCAAAATAGTTCAATAATAAATGTCACTAATCCGGAAAACATTACACTATGATGCATATATTAGTTTTAGGTACATCATACACTCAAAAGTAAACTAGTAGTAACGAAACATTTTCCTTTGTGTTCTCATTTTCAGCTTATGTTAATGTATCAGTATCGAACACCACACTTTCTATTTCTCTTTGATTTTTCTCATTCATATTTCCACTATCTTTATCCGCATAACCTCTTTCATTCCCATATCCTCCTCCTTCATAGTATTTCTAAAATCGTTTTCATTTCCATCATCGTTTTTGTCCATCGTCTTTCCACCATTTTCATTTATATTTCCACCATTGTCATTTATATGTCCACCAGCGTCTACATCACTAGCATTTTCAATCACCATCTTACAACTAGTTAGATCCCAAGTTGTCTCTTAAAGTCGCTTTCATTTCCTGAATTAAAAAAAACAAAAAACAAAAATGGTTACCTTATTGCATCACATTGTATGTTATTAGTGCATTATAGTATAAATTTGTTTCCAACAAATAAGTTTAATTTACTAGTATATAAAATAAGAGTAATGCAGTAGCATATAATTATAATGCAGTTAAATATGTAATGTATTATGGGTTTGTTTATTTTATTATACTCTTACATTCTACTGTATTATTGTTTATTTCTAATACATTACATTCCTATTCTATTGCAACTCAGTTATATGTAGAATATAAGACTACTATGCGGTAGATATAACTGTAATGAAGTAAAATATAACTATAATGCAGTAGAATTAAATATTGTAATGTAGTAGAATATAAAATAATACTTGAAGTGATTTTGAGTTAAATATTTGACTTTACAGCATATCACGCATATTACCAGGCACACACAATCATTTTTCCGTAAAACCGCAGAACTGCAATTAACCTAAACAATCCCTATGAACACTAACTTACATCGTTCGGTTTGAATGCAATATAATTGTACTTTGAGATTAACATGTATTTCTTATTCTGTAAAAAGTAACTATGACGTAGTATAAATAAACTATAATGCAATAGGAAGTTAAATGTGATCCATCAGAAGATCATCTATAATGCAGTAAAAATATTCTTAATAAAATATACCCTTCTTGTTTACTTGTACACTATATCCATTCAGTAACTTCTTTTTTCTTCTTCATATAAGGATTTGTTTAAGATCACTTTTCTTTGTATTCTCAATTTGTCTTTACTAGTTGCCGTTTTACCTTCTTTAGCTGTTTTCTTTCTGAACTGTGGCTTTACATGTTGCCTTTGTCCCATGTATTTTTTACCTATGAAATATCAGTTTACGTAATATTCATAAAAATACCAAATATACTCTATGGTGCAATAGAATTTAAACTGGCCTACAATAGAGTGTAAATGTAATGTACTAGAAATAAAACTGTAATGCAGTAAAAAGGCTATAAATACATTACAAATATGTTTTATTGTATTAGAATCATAGTCTGCTCCAATACTGTATTTAATATTCTGCTGCATTACAGTTATTTCTTTAGTGCATTACAGTTCATATTCTATCACATGTACACTATTCGACATGAAAAACACCCTATGCGTGAGCTACCTAACTTTATGTACCGAAAACTAAGAAATTACTACCTCACTGCATTACAATAGGCGCGTCATGATACAAAAACACACGCACACACATATACACTTCTCGACATGTAAACACCCTACTGCATTACACAAATAACCAAACATACCAACACTACTACATTACATCTACTGCATGATAGTACAAATCAATGCATTACACAAATAAACAAACATACCAAAACATTAACCTACTGCATTACAATTCATTTTCTACCACATCAAAGACATATGAACAGTAGCTATTACCTACTGCATCTCAGTTAATTTTCTACTTCATTAAACACATATTCAACCACAAAACTTATTTTTTTGCAAAAAAATGTCAACTCACTATTAACCAGTATCATAAATATGAATACGATCAATAACCAAATGCATCTCGGTACTTTTTAGCACATTACATGGCATAATCAAGCATAAACAATCAAGTTTCATAATACCAGAGTAACTTACTACAGTAACTTCCTGCATTACAGTTTTACTTCTTGTGCATTAGAATGTAAAAGTAATGCACCACGTTTATGAAGTCTTATTTAGACAGTATATCAAACACCTTATATGCATTAATCACAAACATATACTTACAAGCAATCTTTACATGTTTGCTATCCTACTGCAACATCGACCATCGTTACTATCATATGCCCAACATCAATGTCTCTTCCTCGGCTCAGCGTATCTTCTTCGATTACCAGAACCATCAACGACACCATCGTCGATTAATGTCACAATCACCATTTTCGATCACCAAAATACTATTCTATCTTATTAATGAATGAAATTTGATTGATTTAACACATTTGATTAGATATATTTGTTAGGTTTTAGTGTGTGTGAAATTGATATGTGGGTGAGATTTGTCAGGTCTAGTGTGTGTGTGTGTTTTGTTAACAGAGAGAGACAATCGAGTGTTAATTTTTTAGATTTTATATTAATGACCCTTAAGTTTGACAAATTTGCATATTCGGCACCGCGTTTTTTTATTTGTTTTAGAATTTTGATTGATTTGATCCAAGGGCTAGGATTTCACCCTACCATTTTTATTATAAAATCTTTTTTATAATAACCCCACCCATATATATATATATATATATATATATATATATATATATATATATATATATATATATATATATATATATATATATATATATATATATATATATATATATATATATATATATATATATATAGAGAGAGAGAGAGAGAGAGAGAGAAAGAGAGAGCGGGGCTAATATGAGAACAAAATTAAAGTTGTAAAAGTAAGAATCAATTATAACCATTGGATCATTTAAAAAGTGTTTGATGAGAATAATATTTAATACATGGCATTTTGGTAATGAACTACAACATGAGGGTCTTAGGTTCACACATATAAATATTCTATTACAAATTGTCATTAGTAATCCCTTAATTTAATGTGTCAGTTATATGAATTTCAAAATTCGTTAAAAAAATTATTATTACATTTTGATAATAGAAAAATAATGAGACTTTTTAACAAATTTTTAAATATGTAGCACATCTTGTTTAACTTTTTTATCCTACATTCGTCATTTTCTATTCGTATTATTTCGCTTATGTTACACGTTTTCGTCATGATACTATAAACCATATACATTAACAGCTTACTGATGCAATCCAACTTAGATGCATATACATGATGATATATTATCTCAAAAATAACTGATGCGTTGTAATACATTGTCTTCAAATAGCTGATGCGTCATAATGCATCATCATTAAAAATAATTGATGCGTCGTGATGCATAATCTATAAAATTTTATTATGCATCGTAATATATTATCTTTAAAATAACTAATGCATCGCGGTTCACGATCTCTAATATAACTTATGCGTCGTGATAGATTATCTCTAAAATAATCCATGTATGATGGTACAACTGACACGTTATGGTACATTATCTCGAAGATAACCGATGTATCGTGATACATCATCTCATAAAATAAATAACTTATAAAATAAATATGTGGCATTATCTTGAAAGCTACTTCCAAACTCTTAATAATCAAATTCAACTAAACTAAAATAAAAATATACACAAATCATTGAACATTCGATACAACATGTGTACCATATACACAAATGTACGAACTCCAAAAAAATCATAAACCAAAAATTTTAAAAATCTATAAAACCAAAATCTTGTGAAATGTGCATAATTATATCTAAGTCTTGGACCAGTAGCACTAGAAATTTTGTAACTTTGAATACATTTCGTGGCTTGAAGAGAAAAAGTCGCCACATCAATGTGAATCTCGAAATATGCAAAACATGTGCAAACCCATCTTGAATATAAATGGTGATATGTGTTTTCGATCAGGATACTTAGTTTTTTAATAATATGGTTATGTATCTTGGTAGTATTTATCGGTATGACATATGTGTAAAACGATAGGTTGTGGTCTATAAAGACGGCGGTGGGAGAGGTGGAATAAGTGATGATGATAAGGTTTTTTATTTTGGAAGGAGGCTGAGACGAGGATACTATGAGAAAGAGAGAAAAAGATGGTTGTGTAGGGTTGATGAAAGATAGAGTAAAAAATTCCAATAATACCCTTGTAGTTATATGTTAAAATTTGGTTTTTATTTTATCTTTTAACTTCATTTAATTGCCATTTACTTGAATCTTATTGGTTAGTGAGTAGTTTTTATTTTTTCAACTTTAAAAAGTTCTTATTTGAACCAAATTATATATATATATATATATATACATATATATATATATATATACATATATATATATATATATATATATATATATATATATATATATATATATATATATATATATATATATATATATATATATATATATATATAATGTAACTTTCTTGTCAGAACCATTTTTAATGTCAGAACTCTCAGAACCATAAATTTTACAATATGTAGTGCATGATATACATGTTTTAATGCATGATGGCATTAATGTAAATAAATAAAAAAGATACTGACTGAAAATTAATAAATAAGGGTAATTTAGGTATTTTAATTTTTCATAAAAATAATTTTATTAATATTAAATTAGTAACTCATCAAAATTAATCCACCAGATTCATGTGTATCTCTCTCTTTCTCAAGATCTATCCACCACTACCATTTCTTCATCAAATAGTCAATATCTCCCAAAATCTGCTTCTCTCTTAAGATCAAGCTCGCACAAGAACGAATCAGATCTTGTTAAAAAACGCATCAAATACCCAAAAGCTGTATTATTTTTGTTAAAAAAAGATGTATTATTTTCACTATTCCATTTCTCTCTCTCATCTTTATTCTTCCTATCAAAAACCCTAGCTGCCTAGGTAACCATTAATTTGATGGCTCCACCGACGCTCCGATCAATCCACACCCTCACATCAACCGATCCACTATCGGATGGAAGCTTTGTGCAAATTAACAAGCACAAAAAATCATTTCTCTCATCTCCACTTTCTTTAAATATGGTAGGTTCTTCTTTATACAATTCAATTTTTTATTTAATTTAAACAAAAATTATGTCATTCTATGTAACACCTCATTTTGGAAATGGAAATGTCACAGCAATTATGGCGTTTCATCAAAGCATACAAGGAAAAATGTCTAAACATTACTTGACCATAAAAGGAAAATACCGGAATCAAACATCGGTAGTCCAAAAGTAAAGCTCATCACACACAAACATAGTATAATAAAGGAAAGGACTAAACAATGTCCAAAGCATAAGTATCATAAGAAAGGAAATGCATAAAGTAAAGAAGGCTAGACAACTTCCAGTCCATATGCACGTACCTGAGTACCTGCCGTTTTGGGAACATAGAAAAGGAAAACGGCTGAGCAAATACGCTCAGTGCACGGATGTACAATAAAGCATGAATAGGATAAACATATAACATAATAACAGCGGAAGAAAACTAAGTCCCGAGTAACCTGGTTAAGTCTTGATAAAACTGGTTTAATAGTTTGAAAGTCTTATGTTTATCTTATAAAAACTGTTTGTCATATTTTACCGTTAGCCAATATAGGTCATGAAAATCCACCGTGCATGAATACTTGGAGGGGTGACCTCATCATGCAAATTAGAGGGGCTGCCTCTAATTTAATATACTGGTTTTTGGGTAGGAGGGATCAGCTCCTTGTGAAGGATGCAAGGCACACACCACATTCACCATGAAATCCTGAATAAAAACATGTAACTAGGATGCACCCATACGCCCCACATGATAAATATAATTAAATGGCCAAAAGCTGAAGGGACGCCACGAGCAATCACTCCGCCGTGGTGAAGTCATAACATCAGTTGTGACAATCCGTCAGTTTATGGTTGATATTTTATTCTCAATATTTATTTGAAAACATTATTTTAATGTTATAATATGAACTCACTTATTTTTGGGAAGTAATTTGGATTTACGTCTTGAAGTAGCATCGACTACGTCTAAGCCGGAGGATTCAACGTTAAATGCTTACGTTTACATACACCGTTTTGGTGACAGTCCGACATTTCAGGAAATAAATTTATCCGTGAATATTATTTTGAGATTTTAAATTTGTGTTGGTTCATAAACTCGCAAATTTACGAGAAGAGATTAGGACTTACGATTTTGTTTTAACGTCCTTTACGACTAAACCGAAAACCTTAGGATTACGTATTTACGTTTTCGAACTCCGTTTTTGATGAGACAATTTTTATTAGATTCGTTTTGTGTCGTTGATTCATAATTTATAAAAACGTTTTTCATAAAACGACCTGAGGGCACGCAAATCGAGGAAACTAGAATCGAGGAGTACCCATATTTAAATGGGGATGAGACAAGATAAATCTTGCCCCACCCCCACTCTTGGACGACAAGAGTAAGCCACACCAACACCCTTGGTGTCATTTTTATGGACACATGTCCAGTAGCTTCAAAATGAAGCCACTCATCCCACAAAACCACTAACTAGCAACTCCAAAACCATTTCTACTTTTCTCACACATGCAAACAACTAAATCCTCTCTTCCTCTCTCTATGATTTCGTCCCATACTCCCCATAAACACCCCATTTGATCCAAATTTAACCACAAACATATGTTATAACTTACATATGTTAATCTCCATTCAAAAAGAGGAAGATTGTTGCAAGTTTTAACATCCAAGGAGGAGTTTCTATGGAGTATTAGGGCTGATTTTCCACAAGGTGTTCATGAAGAATGGTGGTCTTGAAGATGGTCTTGGTTCATCACAAGTTTCTCCATCAAAATCCATGTTTTGATCACAACCTACATCATCATGGTGGTATAAAGATTGTTCTCCCCATCTTCTTGTTATTTTGATTATGTAATCATGTATTTTATTTCCTATTGTATATGTATATGATGATTATATGATGATTATATGATGATAAAAGTATTGTGTGGGGATTTGGTGTTGATGAATATGATTAAAAAGGTGAAAAACTATAAGAAACAAGGCTAAAATCTTGCTTAAAAATGATGGCTGTATAAAAAAGTAAAGAAACATGTCATGAACTGATAAAATGGCATATATTAATGGATTTACAGTAAGCTATGGGTCTTGTACACAAGTGAGAGTTGGCCATGCAATGGAATCATTGTAATGAGTGAGATATGGTCAAAACAAGTTTAGAGTACCAATCTGAGTTCACTGTTTTGGACGATTTTAAACAAATACTTAGAGGCTGATTCAACAGTAGCTATAGAAGAGTTAAATGGAGCACATATCATGTAGTTTATGTCATAAAAATTTGAGCTTCTATCCCCATATAGAACTCTAGATATGGCAGTTTTGGTGAACATGAAAATAAAAATCAGATTTTGGAAATTAAAGTATAATAGTATTATATAAGTACTCAACTAAAAATATTATAAAATGTGAATTAAAACCCACTAACTTATATAATACATTTATATAAATATGTATAAGGATAAATAAATGATACATTTTATTAAAATGGTAATTTGATAAGTTTTATAAGTTATAAAACTATAAACATGATTTTTACGACTTTTTCGGCTATTACCGTAAAATTAACGTTTTTGTTAAATAAAAATTAGACGGTTGGACCCGTCTAATGTGAACTTTATAAAACTCATATACTGATATATAAACATATAGAACAAGTAAAAAAACGATAAAACCCGAACTATATAACATACGGACATTAACGGACTAAGTTAACGTTATTGGACTAATAATACAACAAAATGGACTAAGACACATATGAACTTATTATTGGGCTTAACCCATTTGGGCCCAACATATAAAGTATAACTACTGATAATATAAGTATGAAATGGATTAATACAAGTTAATAAACTTATAATAGGCTTATTGGACCTAAAACACGTAAACAGGTAAAACTAGAAAACTAGTATAAAAGTTATCGACATATAACACAAAAATGAGTAAATGAGAATATGTAAACCCACTTGATCATCATATATATAAAATCATCATATGTATACATAATTGTTATTTTTATAAAGTCATTGGACATGAGTCTAAGACGAGTATTATTTGTCTAGGTTTCCGCGATTGAAGCACGTACCGTACGTCCGAATTGCCGATAACCCGCCTTCCCACATCAACGTGAGTTCATAGCCTCGCACTCTTTTAAATGTTTTTATGAAATGTTTTATAAACCCGCGAGGGAGATAACATGTTAGTTTTTATAAAATAGGACACCATTTGTCCCGATTGTTTGTTTATTGATTTGGACCCGAATGATTGTATGACCTGATAAATGATTAAAGGACCCGATAGATGAAATAAAATGGATTATTAAAGTTAGGTTATGTCACTAAAAGTCCCATTAGCATGAATTATGAACTACCGGGATTTGGTAGACGCTTATGCATATAATAGTACTATTTGGGGACGATCACCTCAGTTCGCGCCTTGATGGTTGATCACCGTCGTGCCACATTGATTGGTAAGCGAATTTATGTATGAGAAGATTTCCATAGCGTGACCTTTGTGACGAAACGCTAGTTTAGATGGGCAAATTGAGTTTCGGGCTAGCTACCCGTTGTTTGTTGTAGTAAGGTAACAATGTCATGCGGCTTATAATAATCCAATTAACAAAATACTGCTATACGCACCGAATTACGATGTATTGCCTGACTAGCAATACGGGGTCATACTATTGATATTATGTTCGTGTTTTGGTTTTATATAACCATATTCATATAACGGTTTTTATTTAATCTATACAACGTTGTAAAACATATTGTATGATGTTTTTACGACATTGGCTTGTATAATGATTTTTAAGGCAAATGCCTATATTATGATTTTCGACAAGGATTTGTATAAAAATGACTTTGGCTATTTTATGGCCTATTACAAAGATTTGTACAAAATGATTTTTAGTAATAATTTTATACTGATATTATATTGATGGATTTTATTATACTCTATGAATTCACTCGGCGTTATCGCTGACCTTTTCTTTTAACATGTTTTATCTCAGGTACTTGAAGGTAATTCTCGGGAAGACAACAAGAATTCATGGCCCGCACTTAAATTATAATTTCCATTCAAATGCTTTGTAAAACCTGTATGAAATATAATGACTTGGGACCTATGTAACTTTGATATTTATGAATGGAAATGCTTTATTATTAAACGACGCGATTTTTATGCGTTGTCTATGATGTGAGTAATGTACTATCCCGTAACACCAACGAGTCTTCCGCTGTATTGAGTTGTATAAATTTGGGGGTGTTACAGTTTGGTACCAGAGCTCTCGTTATAGAGAACGGAAGATTTTTAAAACTAAGATTTTGAATAAAACATTTCAAAATCTTTTAATTATAAACATTTTTCTAAAAATGTCTAAAAATCTTTTGACTATAACGGTGCCGAAGAATTCCCGAGTTACCGACAAGGCCAGACTGAGAAGTGTTATTTTAATATATATATAACTTGGATTATATATATGATGTAATTTGATTACATGATTGTTTGATGATTATTTTGATATTTATACGAGTTATTTATACGACGTAGATTGTCACAAGGAACCCTAAATCCCCTAGTAAATTAATCGAAGCTATTCTCGTAGGAATTCTAGCTATCCTAGATCTAAACCAAGTTGTGGATATTTATGATCCCAACAAATGGTTGATACTCGTAGGAATGCAGATATTAGTTGATTGTGATATTAAAGAAGAATTGGCGAGATTAAATCTGATATCGATGTCATGACAATCTTTCCTTATACAGTGGAGTTTGACAAAACATTACCACCTAGAAAGATGTCATCTGATTCGTTGTCATCCAATTCTTAAATTGAAATCGAAAAGATGAATGTTGCACTTGAGGCTGTCATTGGAACCATTACCCAAAAGCCTCATGCCACTAATACCTTTCTGAGAAGTCTAATTGAATGTATGAGTCATCTCATACTAGTGACTTATTTGATAACTATTGATGAAGGAGATATAGGATTGGAAATTAAGTGTTGATCATATCGAGATTATGTTGCCCTTTTAAGGTTTATAAATAAAGTTGAAAGTATTGAAGAATGAAGTAGGATATCGCATTGAGTATAAGTTGATTGAAACTTGAATAAAGTAAAATTTAACCCGTATGGAATATGAGATTTTTAAGAGGAAGTTGTTGAGTCCTGTGATTGAATTATAAGGTTTTAATTGATTGTGGATTCGTGTTAAGGGTTGTTCCTAGGCCATTGTCCACTGACGAGGATGCCCAGTGTCCAAGAAATAAATTGAAGAAATCTTCTTCTGAATTGGGACCGATGGATCTTCTGCGACAGGTGGAACCCCCATGACTCTTGTAGATTAGTATTCATTGTAGTATCTTTTAAAAATAATCCCTAACTTAACTAAGACATCAGCTGGTAGGATGAGTTCTTGGAATTGTATGACATAGTGACACGTAATGTGTTACGGTACAATTTTGACTTGTTTTTTATTAATGAAAAGACTACCTTTGATTGCTAAATCCTACATGTATCGATATTATCTATCCTTTATTGCTTCATCCTAATGTTCGCACTAGTGATGCAACCATTGAACAAGTACTCATCTCGAATTGAGTTACGTTGTGAATTATTCTTTTTGAGTGCCATTGAGGTCATGAACCTCATGATTATTTGGCTAAGCTCATTTCCTATTATATTGTAGTTAGTTCTTGGTGAACAACTCTTCATCACTCTTTTACAGATTACTCATTGTTTTATAAGATACAATAGTATCCTTTGAGAAAAATTGAATTCTCATCACCATAAGGATTATTTAAAGTAAGATTTATAAGTGATTGTTAACGAAATGAAGTTGTTTATAAAACACCTTGGAAAAACTTAATTGTTTTCATAACAAAGAAAATCTTTGTAAATTTATTTTTGATTGTTATTTAAGAATTAAGCATGAAAATGTTTTTATTATAAACATGATGATAATATTTTGGCGAACTGAGTATTGCATCGTTAATCTTGAAATTGTATATAGTTGCGCGCCTACATACAATTTGGAATGGACCATGCAAGACTGATTAGTAGTCACCATAAAACTAATGAATAAACACTACATTTTCTTTGAAGATTGTGAAAGATTAAATTTTATGAGATCTGCAAGAAGTGAAAAATAAGGACATAATGTTAGGGATACCTACATATGTGCATGTAGCATCTATTCTTCTGAGTCGAATTTAATCATCTGTGGAACTTGTCTTATTTGATAATTGATATTCCCATTCTTGTCCAATTCTCTCGTAGTGAGATTCTTAGGAAAAGTATCTGATTACCGAGTGTTGATACCCGACTGGATGTATCGACGTTCCTATCATTTCTTTTGATTTGGTTTCATTTGAATGACCTGGGTAACGATCCAAGGAGCTTTCGAATGCGTACTCAAATTATGAAAACATGGAATATATTCATATTCGTTAAATGTTTTCGTCTGTATCTGATTTGAAATTCTCTCGCATAGATTATGCGTTGACCTTACTCTTTTAATAGTAGTTGTGTCTCCATATATCCTTGAATTTGTGAAGGATTATGAGTTATTATTAGACTTTTGAGAAGTTCACATCTTATCGACGACAATAAAACTGAAAAGTTGGTAATGCCAGTAGAATGGATTGATTGATTATGACATGACGACATTGTCTTAATTAATGGGAACTCGAATAGAATTCCCCTAAATGATAAGATGTTGATTATCAAAAATGATCTAAATAATTCTTGGTGGATGACCATATCCTGCATTTAGACTTGAAATTGTACCGTGAATGGTTGTGAATTAGTCATAGATATTATAATCTAGAAAGAACCTAATATGAATTTATTAAAAGATGTTTCTGTTATCTGAAACCTTAGGAAGTATTTGTTGATGAATTACCTAGACTTTCGCCATTAAGGAAAGTTGAAATTGGTATTGATTATATTCCTGGTGCTGCACATGTGGCTTGTGCTCTATACGTCAGCACCATCTGAATTAAAGGAATTGCCGTACAATTGAGAGAGTTGTCGGAGAAAGATTTTATTCTACCAAGCTCGTCATCATGAAGAGCTATGGTGTTATCATTCCTTATATTTATAGATTACTGTGAACTGAGTAAATTGACAATCAAAAACGATATCCATGACTCGAAATGGAAGATTTGTTCGATCATTTACAAGGTTCTAGCGTATGTTTTAAAGATTTGATCCATGGCATTGTTATCATCAACTTCGCATCTGCGAAAAAGATTATATATTCCAATCACTACATCCGGTACTTGTAATGAACATTATGAGTTCCACGTGATGTCGATTGGATTGACTAATACACATGTAGTATTCATAAAATTGGTGAATCACGTGTGTAGGCTGTAATTTGATAAATTCATGCGTGTGATCATTAAGAACTATTTGTTTGTTTATAAGAATAGAAAGGAGTTAATAATTATTTATAGACTGCCCTAAATTGGCCGAACAATGAAAACCTGTACTTTAAATATTTAACATGTGATTAAAGACTTAATCCCTTACATTATTTGACCGTGTGATTAAAAGATAATGGAATCTATATTGACTCTTCAAAAATTAAGAGCCCTTTTAAGATTTTGGGTTTTACCAAAAAGAAAGTGCAAATGTGTTTTGACAAATGTTTTGACAAAGGATTTTTAAGGAATTATTCCCTTATACCCAGAACATTTAACTAAACTCCTGTTTAGGAGTAAATGTTTGTGTGTACTTCTAGACAACTTAAGGAGAATTGAGGAAACCGTTAAACCATGACTTAAAATTTGAAATGACGATTTCTGCTTTTCAACTAAGAAAATTTTGACCAAAATATAAACAAAGATTTTTCGAACATTTACGAATCCTATTAATTATTTTCGATAAATCAACAAAAATCATGTTAATTAAATTAAAAATTATTTTGAACATTTTCATATAATTGGACGGACTAAGAAATTTAAAATCTTTACATTTACGTTTCATAAAAATTGAATAATTATTATTTAATTAGTCGTAATAATTATCGACGCTTTAGACGTCGGATTGAGTAAAACGGATAAAAATGATAGCTAAAACTAAACTAAAACTTAGAAAATATGAAGAAAGGTGAACATAATTACTGACACATTATGTAGAAAATATAAAGAATCAATTACGATGTATTTCTTAATAATGAAGGTGCAAAATAAATTGCCGAACGATATAAAACTAAACAATGTTTGTAAAAGGGATAATATAGATAATAAAAAGAGGTTCGCGGCTAATGTGAACCATTAGAATTGAGAAGCCGATAGCGTTAAATGTATAAAAGGCCACTTGTGGTTGCCTAAATATGAAGGATTGTGAGATATAGTTATATTGGAGTCTTGTAAGTATAAGTATTCTATTCCTGTCATTTCTGACTAAATGTATCTTTATCTGAAGAAGTTGTACTTATGGCAAATTATGAAGGCAGACATCGCCTCATACATTAGTAAACGTCTAGCTATTGCAAAGGTCATCATGTTTGATTCGATTTGGGTCATCGTCGACAGACTGACCAAATCTGCTGATATCATTCCCGTTAATGATAATTGCAAAGGAGTTATATAAACATAGTGTGCCTGTATCGAACATCTTTATCAAGATCCTCGCTTCGCATTGAATTTCTAGAGATCTGCTCAGAAATCATTGAGAACGAACCTTGATGAGAGTACTAAGTACCACCCCAATCGAAGGGACGAGGTAAAGTAACGATACAAAGCAATATAAGTGTTGTTTTATGTTTGAATGAATGACCTTTGGTAATAGACCGTATAATCGTTTTCCTTTGGAGAAATTATCATTGATAATTATCATACTAGGATCGAGATCGAATCTTGATAGGATCTAAATATTAGAGCATCTGTAAGCAAGAGTTGAGATGAAGACACCCGACATACACCCACTGTGAGTTGGACATGTCTTTTAGGTTTAAGGTTTCCTATGATGACGAACCTAACCTTGCAAAATACTCGACCCGCGAGACCTGAAATGATTGTTGAAATTAGGATTTGATTATTGACTGCCGATAGTGGGCAGGAGGTTATGTGAATATGAAATGTAGATCTTGAAGTGCCAGATGGGTAGCGAAGTTATGCCAAAAATTTTAACCTTGGAAAAATGAATTAATGATCTGACAAATCATGGGATATAAGTCCCCGTTGTATAGGACCATTGAGATGATGTAAAATATTGGTTTGAAAGGCATATAAGCTGGATCTACCCTAGGACTTCAAGAGCTGCGTGAATTATGTTTCGTATATCGAACTTGATAAAATATCTATCAAGTGAGAATCTGATTTTTTCTTAGTAATGTTTAGATAGGTGAAAAGTTGCATTCATCAAAAACCTGTGAACATCATGGATAGAGAAAGTAAGTCAACATTAAGCCTGATCTTATTCCCGTAGTTATGTTTGATGAAACTCGCGTGTTGTGATGAATTACACTTATGAGAAAAGACCGAATGTGGAGGAAGTACCCACATGGCTTTAACTCAATAAGAAGCGAGTAGTAAGATGATCTTTGAGGACAAAGATCTTGTTTAGGGGTAAATGCTGTGACAATCCGTCAATTTATGGTTGATATTTTATTCTCAATATTTATTTGAAAACATTATTTTAATGTTATAATATGAACTCACTTATTTTTGGGAAGTAATTTGGATTTACGTCTTGAAGTAGCATCGACTACGTCTAAACCGGAGGATTCAACGTTACGTGCTTACGTTTACATACACCGTTTTGGTGACAGTCCGACATTTCAGGAAATAAACTTATCGGTGAATATTATTTTGAGATTTTAAATTTGTGTTGGTTCATAAACTCGCAAATTTACGAGAAGAGATTAGGACTTACAATTTTGTTTTAACGTCCTTTACGACTAAACCGGAAACCTTAGGATTACGTATTTACGTTTTCAAACTCCGTTTTTGATGAGACAATTTTTATTAGATTCGTTTTGTGTCGTTGATTCATAATTTATAAAAACGTTTTTCGTAAAACGACCCGAGGGCACGCAAATCGAGGAAACTAGAATCGAGGAGTACCCGTATTTAAATGGGGATGAGACAAGATAAATCTTGCCCCACCCCCACTCTTGGACGACAAGAGTAAGCCACACACACACCCTTGGTGTCATTTTTATGGACACATGTCCATTAGCTTCAATATGAAGCCACTCATCCCATAAAACCACTAACTAGCAACTCCAAAAACATTTATACTTTTCTCACACATGCAAATAACTAAATCCTCTCTCCCTCTCTCTATTATTTCGTCCCATACTCCCCATAACCCATTTGCTCCAAATTTAACCACAAACATATGTTATAACTTACATATGTTAATCTCCATTCAAAAAGAGGAAGATTGGTGCAAGTTTTAACATCCAAGGAGGAGTTTCTATGGAGTATTAGGGCTGATTTTCCACAAGGTGTTCATGAAGAATGGTGGTCTTGAAGATGGTCTTGGTTCATCACAAGTTTCTCCATCAAAATCCATGTTTTGATCACAACCTACATCATCATGGTGGTATAAAGATTGTTCTCCCCATCTTCTTGTTATTTTGATTATGTAATCATGTATTTTATTTCCTATTGTAGATGTATATGATGATTATATGATGATAAAAGTATTGTGTGGGGATTTGGTGTTGATGAATATGATTAAAAAGGTGAAAAACTATAAGAAACAAGGCTAAAATCTTGCTTAAAAATGATGGCTGTATAAAAAAGTAAAGAAACATATCATGAACTGATAAAATGGCAAAGATCAATGGATTTACAGTAAGCTATGGGTCTTGTACACATGTGAGAGTTGTCCATGCAATGGAATCATTGTAATGAGTGAGATATGGTCAAAACAAGTTTAGAGTACCAATCTGAGTTCACTGTTTTGGGCGATTTTTAAAAACTACTTAGAAGCTGATTCAACAGTAGCTATAGAAGAGTTAAATGGAGCACATATCATGTAGTTTATGTCATAAAAATTTGAGCTTCTATCTCCATATAAAACTTTAGATATGGCAGTTTTGGTGAATATGAAAATAAAAATCAGATTTTGGAAATTAAAGTATAATAGTATTATATAAGCACTCAACTAAAAATAGTATAAAATGTGAATTAAAGCCCACTAACTAATATAATACATTTATATAAATATGTATAAGGATAAATAAATGATAAATTTTATAAAAATGGTAATTTGATAAGTTTTATAAGTTATAAAACTATAAACATGATTTTTACGACTTTTTCGGCTATTACCGTAAAATTAACGTTTTTGTTAAATAAAACTTAGACGGTTGGACCCGTCTAATGTGAATTTATAAAACTCATATACTGATATATAAACATATAGAACAAGTAAAAACCGATAAAACCTGAACTATATAACATACGGACATTAACGGACTAAGTTAACGTTATTGGACTAATAATACAACAAAATGGACTAAGACACATATGAACTTATTATTGGGCTTAACCCATTTGGGCCCAACATATAAAGTATAACTACTGATAATATAAGTATGAAATGGATTAATACAAGTTAATAAACTTATAATAGGCTTATTGGACCTAATACACGTAAACAGGTAAAACTAGAAAACTAGTATAAAAGTTATCGACACATAACACAAAAATGAGTAAATGAGAATATGTAAACCCACTTGATCATCATATATATAAAATCATCATATGTATACATAATTGTTATTTTTATAAAGTCATTGGACATGAGTCTAAGACGAGTATTATTTGTCTAGGTTTCCGTGATTGAAGCACGTACCGTACGTCCGAATTGCCGATAACACGCCTTCCCACATCAACGTGAGTTCATAGCCTCGCACTCTTTTAAATGTTTTTATGAAATGTTTTATAAACCCGTGAGGGAGATAACATGTTAGTTTTTATAAAATAGGACACCATTTGTCCCGATTGTTTGTTTATTGATTTGGACCCGAATGATTGTATGACCCGATTGTATGACCCGATAAATGATTAAAGGACCCGATAGATGAAATAAAATTGATTATTAAAGTTAGGTTATGTCACTAAAAGTCCCATTAGCATGAATTGTGAACTACCGGGATTTGGTAGACGCTTATGCATATAATAGTACTATTTGGGGACGATCACCCCAGTTCGTGCCTTGATGGTTGATCCCCGTCGTGCCACATTGATTGGTAATCGAATTTATGTATGAGAAGATTTCCATAGCGTGACCTTTGTGACGACACGCTAATTTAGATGGGCAAATTGAGTTTCGGGCTAGCTACCCGTTGTTTGTTGTAGTAAGGTAACAATGTCATGTGGCTTATAATAATCCAATTAACAAAATACTGCTATACGCACCGAATTACGATGTATTGCCTGACTAGCAATACGGGGTCATACTATTGATATTATGTTCGTGTTTTGGTTTTATATAACCATATTCATATAACGGTTTTTATTTAATCTATACAACGTTGTAAAACGTATTGTATGATGTTTTTACGACATTGGCTCGTATAATGATTTTTAAGGCAAATGCCTATATTATGATTTTCGACAAGGATTTGTATAAAAATGACTTTAGCTATTTTATGGCCTATTACAAAGATTTGTACAAAATGATTTTCAGTAATAATTTTATACTGATATTATATTGATGGATTTTATTAAACTCTATGAATTCACTCGGCGTTATCGCTGACCTTTTCTTTTAACATGTTTTATCTCAGGTACTTGAAGGTAATTCTCGGGAAGACAACAAGAATTCATGGCCCGCACTTAAATTATAATTTTCATTCAAATGCTTTGTAAAACCTGTATGAAATATAATGACTTGGGACCTATGTAACTTTGATATTTATGAATGGAAATGCTTTATTATTAAACGACGCGATTTTTATGCGTTGTCTATGATGTGAGTAATGTGCTATCCCATAACACCAACGAGTCTTCCGCTGTATTGAGTTGTATAAATTTGGGGGTGTTACATCAGTGCCTCTAATGTTATGGTTATGGTACCTCCATTACTAGGTGAAACTGGTCATGCATGTATATGGCTATAGGTAATCTTAATTAAACATAAGCAATCAAACACGTAACTTATACTACGGGAAAACAGTTGGCTGCATACGGGGAATCCTAATAAGGAAAGAATGTCCATACTGAAAGGACGGGAATCCATACCTTGTGTCCAGTGAACGAAGAAGACGAACTGAGAGGAATCCTACTTCCGAATCACTAGTGCTACATAAATACATACATGAATAAGTATCTGCTTACTAAATACGTAGTTGGTTTTATGTCATGTCTTAGCTTATTTTATGTGTTCTTACCATGTCTTACTGTTTTAAAGCCTTAAACTGTGTTTATCTTACATTCTGTTTAATCTGATTAAGTATTTCTGGTATTTCATGTATTATTATACTTACTGTGTAATAATAAGTAACTTTCCAAAAATAGCAGGTTTCCTAAAATAGAAAGTTTCCAAAAATAGAAAGTTTCCAAAAATAGAAAGTTACCAAAAATAGAAAGTTTCCAAAAATAGAAAGTTTCCTAAAATAGAAAGTTTCCAAAAATAGAAAGTTTCCAAAAATAGGAAGTTTCCAAAAATAGATTTACTGCTTAAAATAGATAAGTTTCTAAAAATAGAAAGTTTCCATAAATAGATTAGCTGCCTTAGAGTTTCCATAAATAGATTAGCTGCCTAAAATAAATAAGTTTCTAAAAATAGAAGGTTTCCATAAATAGATTAGCTGCCTTATTTAATTAAGTTTCTAAAAATAGAAAGTTTCCATAATTAGAAATAAGCTGGTTAAATAAGCTAAGTATATAAGCCTAAGTGTTTTCATGATTATTTTCTAAGTCATATGATATAATGTATAGTTTAATAATTATTTCATGTAATTAAATTAAACTATAGGTTAAAATATTTAATTAAAGTATAACATGTTTTTAATTAAATAAGTTAAATACTTAGGTTAAAATATGTATTATTATATATTAATAATATAACCTAAGTCATGTTAATTAATTAATTATATCCATGGTTTTAAAATAATTAATTAATTATAAGTCTTACATATACAAATGCTTAGGTTAAAATAATTTCATTGATTATTAATAATTAAATAACCTAAGTCATGTTATTAAATTAATCATATCATTTTATTAATTTAATTTTTAACATAAGATCATAAACATAAAAAAACTAAACATACACAATGAACCGGATCGAAGCTAAAAACAATGAACCGAACATGAAATCGACACCGTACCCCGAACCAACTCGGGGTACCCCGTGTTTTATTGCTGCCGTGGGACCCACACGCACCAACCAAGACCGTATGGTCTTGGTGGTGGTCGGCTTGGCCAAACCAAAACCCCTTCGGGTTCGGTGCAGCCTGCGGCCAAAACAAACACCCCTTAAAAACACACTTTTGATTTTATTTAACCCTAAATCATGTTAGATCCATGTTTAATTATTAGGTTTTTGTAAAAACATAACATGTTCTTGATTTATAAAAAGATTAAATCAAAAGAAAAGGTTTAAAAAGGATTTACCGAATTCGTGGATCAAAAGGATGAAGAACAAACACGATCAATCACTAAAATTCCAAGATCCAAGATCACAAACCACCTCTTGTGGTGGTTGTAAGGTGACGGCACAAAGGAGACAAGGGAGAGGGTTTTAGGTTTATTTTCTAAAATCTTCTGTGAATGAAAATGTGTAGTGAAAAAATAATAACCCCCTTTAGTAAATTTGACAAATGGGCTTGGCCCATTTGTCCTTGTAGCCGCGGGTAGGGGCCCCACTTGGGGTACCCGTACCTTTTTCCGTGTCTCGTTGTTAAGTTAAACGTTTGTGATTATTTGTGTTCGTGTTTTAAGTGTTCTCGTTTCGTAAATACCGTGATCTAATATATTTAATTACGCTCGTAATAAATATATATACGTAATTAATAATAGTTCGTGTTTTAATTACGTTCATGATTTTATGATCGCATGTTCGTGATTAATTATCGTCAAATAAATATTACGTGATCGTGCATAGTAAATACTTATCGTGTTCTAACACGTACGTAATACATAAACTCCTAACACGTAATCGTAATCATGCTATATTAGGAAAGTTTTAATCTAGTACGTACGATCCTAAGGGTACTATTCATGGTAAAAGCATGCGGGTTTTACAACTCTTCCCCCCTAAAAAGAATAATTCGTCCCCGAATTATAGATAAAGTAAACTGGAAAAGAAGAACATACCCGAATTCAAAATATGAAATGAGGGTAGGAAGCCCGGATAGACTCCTCTGTTTCCCAAGTGGCTTCCCGCTCGGTATGATCCCTCCATAGTATTTTGACGAATGGAATCGTCTTCTTTCTCATGACTCGTTCTTGTCTGTCAAGAACTCGTTCGGGTTCTTCTATAAAAGTGAGATCTTCACGTATCTGTTCCAGTGGATACTGAACCATGTGAAGGGGATGATACTGGTACCCTCTGAGTAAGGACACATGAAACACATTGTGCACATGCGAAAGCTGCGGAGGTAACGCCAATCGGTAAGATACTTCACCGACTCGTTCAATGATATCAAACGGTCCGATGAAACGAGGACTAAGCTTCCCTTTAATCCCGAAGCGTCTAACACCACGTGCCGGCGAAACCTTAAGGATGACGTGATCTCCTACGTTAAAGTGTATATCCCTACGATGCTTATCGGCGTAACTCTTCTAACGTGACTGTGCCTCCTGAATTTTCTGCTTAGCTACTGCGATCTTCTCATTGGTCATCTCTATGATTTCCGGTCCTTCGAGTGTTCGCTCGCCAACCTGATCCCAGCAGATTGGGGCGCGACACTTTCTGCCATACAACATCTCAAATGGAGCACACTTGATGCTTGCGTGCCAACTGTTGTTGTATGCAAACTCCACTAAACAGATGTATTCGTCCCAATCACCCGTCCATTCTAACGCACATGACCTCAACATATCCTCCAATGTCTGAATGGTTCGCTCTGACTGTCCGTCCGTTTGAGGATGAAAAGCCGTGCTAAGCTTAAGTTGTGTACCCCAAGCTTTCTGTAGACTCTTCCAAAAGCGCGAAGTGAATCGAGGATCTCTGTCTGAGACGATGTTGGATGGTGCACCGTGGAGTCTCGTGATCTCTCGTCTGTACGTATCTGCGAGTTTACTTACCGGATCTTCCTTGCAGATCGATAAGAAATGAGCTGATTTGGTAAGTCGATCTACGATAACCCAAATTGCATCGTGCTTCCTCTTGGTAGGCGGAAGACCAGTAACAAAATCCATGGTGATTTTGTCCCACTTCCACTCTGGGATATCTAACGGTTGAAAGAGACCGCCAGATCGCTGATGCTCGATCTTAACCTGCTGGCAGGTAAGACATTTGGAGACGTAAGTGGCCACGTCCTGTTTCATACCACTCCACCAAAAGTACTGCTTGATGTCATGGTACATCTTAGTCGAACCAGGATGTATCGAGAATGGGGAGCTATGAGCTTCAGCTAACAAGGCTTCCCGGATTTCTTGGTCATCAGTAACACAAAGTCTCGTGCCCTGCCATACGATACCATCTGCATCTACTCTGAATTCTGTCTGCTTCTCCAAATTCTGTACTATCGCCCGGATTTCTCCGTCATCCTTCTGAGCTTCCTTGATCATAGATAGCAACTCGGGTTCTACTCTAAGATTAGCCCAGTAACCGTGTTGTCCACGTACCATGTACTCGATGTCTAGTCGTTCCAAGTCTCTGATGATTTCCTCTTCGATTTTAATGCTGTTGATCATTCCGGACTTCCTGCTAAGAGCATCTGCTACTACATTTGCCTTTCCGGGATGATACTGTAGATTAATGTCATAATCCTTCAACAGCTCTAACCATCTCCTCTGCCTCATGTTCAATTCACGTTGAGTGAAGATATACTTCAAGCTCTTGTGGTCCGTGAAAATGTCACATGATTCTCCATATAAGTAGTGCCTCCATATCTTTAATGCAAACACGACTGCAGCAAGTTCCAGGTCGTGCGCGGGGTAATTCTCTTTATAAGGCTTAATCTGTCGTGAAGCGTACGCGATCACTTTCCCATGTTGCATGAGAACACAGCCAAGTCCCTTCCCCGATGCATCGCTGTAGATTTGAAATCCACCCGTACTAGATGGTAGAGTAAGAATAGGTGCAGATACTAGCTTCTGCTTCAGGTCTTCAAAGCTCTTCTCTCGATCTTCAGTCCAGACGAATTTCTCCCCTTTCCGCATCAGTTTGGTCAATGGTAGTGCTAGGCGGGAAAAGTTCTCCACGAACCTACGGTAATAGCCAGCTAAGCCTAAGAAACTGCGGACTTCCGTCGCTGATGTCGGCCTTGGCCACTTAGTAATGGCCTCAACCTCCGCTGGATCCATAGTGATTCCTTCTGCTGATACAATGTGACCTAAGAATGCCACCTTGTCTAACCAGAACTCACACTTGGAGAATTTAGCATACAGCTGCTTCTGGCGAAGAATCTGTAGTACTGTACGAAGATGGTCTTTGTGTTCCTCCTTGGACTTTGAGAAAATCAGGATGTCATCGATGAAGACAATGACGAACTTGTCTATAAAATCATGGAAGATTATGTTCATCAAATCCATGAATACTGTTGGAGCATTTGTCAGGCCAAATGGCATAACTACAAACTCGTAGTGGCCATAGCGGGTACGAAAAGCAGTCTTAGCGATGTCCTGCTCCTTGACCCGTAGCTGATGATAGCCTGACCTAAGATCAATCTTGGAGAAGTGTTTGGCTCCTTGGAGTTGGTCAAACAAATCTTCAATGCGTGGCAGCGGATACCTATTCCTAATGGTAATCTTGTTGAGCTCGTGATAGTCTACGCAAAGACGCATACTGTCGTCCTTCTTCTTCACAAACAAGACCGGTGCGCCCCATGGAGATGCGCTCGGTCGAATGAAACCTCGTTTAAGAAGTTCTTGTAGTTGATACTTCAGCTCCTTCAGCTCTATGGGAGCCATGCAATAAGGAGCCTTGGAGATTGGTTCAGCTCCTGGAACCAGCTCGATACTGAATTCCACTTCTCGTGCAGGTGGTATGCCCGGAAGTTCTGCTAGAAAAACATCCTGGAATTCCTACACTATGGGTTGATCCTGAATTGATGGGGATTCAGCATCCATGTCGTGAACCGTAGCTAGATAACCCTCGCAGCCATGTGACAGTAGTGCACGCGCTTGCAGGGTAGATATGATTTGTACAGACCGTCCGGGTATGAACCCATTATGAATGTACTCTGGTGCATTAACATCACCGAAGATAACTCGATATGAATGGCAGTCTATGGTAGCATGATGCTTGGATAGCCAATCCATGCCCAAAATCATGTCGAAGTCATTCATGTCCAGCGGAAGTGCGTCGACAGGTCGAACCTTATCATCAAATTCTAGGGGAAGACTCTTGTATACATGGGTGATTAATACAGAGTCCCTCAAAGGCGTAGAAATAGTAAGCCTATTTTCTAGTGGCACGGGAGGCATTCTAATGTTAGCAGTAGAAATAACCGAGTGAGTAGCACCCGTATCGAAAAGAACACATGTAGCCTGACCATACATATACAAGATTCCAGTGATGGTACCTGTAGACTTGTTGGCCTGGTCTCGAGATGTCGTGTAGACACGCCCGGTAGTAGGAGGCGGCTTGGTATCAGCATGTCCTGATGTACCCTCCATATCGCCCTTACGGCAATCCTTCATAATATGGCCAGGGAGACCACACTTGAAGCACGCATCAGTATTGCGGCGACATGGTCCTTGGTGCCTACGGTGGCAAGTAGAGCAAAGAGGATGAGTGTATCCTCCAGCAGGTGCTCTGGCTGGCTGAGAACCTGATAAAACATTCTACATAAGACATGATAGTTGGGTACAAAGGACAAAGCGGAAGATCGTAAGATTAAATACCAGTGATAGCTGGACGGCTAGGCTGCGAACCTCTCTGGTTCTGGTCCCTACCGTTTCCATGGTTCCTGGTAGAAGTTTGTTAAAGTGTCAGAATATGAGTTATAACATAAAATCATAAGGAAATGCGTAAGTATTAGGACCTGCTACTGTTGGAGTTTACGGTAATTGTCATTACCGTCACGCCTATCCGTAGCAGAACGGTCGTTAGTCTGACCGTTTCCCTTGGGCTGATGAGGCTGCTGCTGAGTAACCGGCTGAGACCGGTCCCCAGTTTTCTGCCTGGAAGAAACATTTAAGAGATGAATAATTGACATATATGGAAAGTATACGGATTGGGGTCACCGCTTGAATACGAATGTTTACCTCTTGTCGGGTCTTTCAGCTTCCCCGAACTCATCTCTCTCCTGTAGCATCTCCAGTTTTCGTGCTGCATCGGCCACTTGTGCTACCGTGTCCAACGGAGCACCTGAATAAGTTATTGGCGATCCTTGGATTGAGAGCCCAACGAAAATGTAGTGCTTGTTCTTCAGTGGTGCCTGCCGCTGCTCTCAAGACACCAGTGTAGCGAAGGAAACACTGCATGAAGTCAGTGCTGTCTTTGTCAGGTCGCTGTCTAAGGGTATAGTATTCCCTCATGAGCCGATTCCTTCCTTCCATGGGAAAGATGTTAGGCGGGGGAGGATAACCGTCGTTATGAAGAAGAGCGTCTTGCATCTCTGCATCAACAGCAGCAAATATTGCCCAGATATTGTCTGTGTTTTCCATCTGACAGTATAACATAAAACGTATGATTAAACAGATCAAAACATAAAATCTATACATACATGAAAAAAATTTATACTAAAATTTCACGAGAAAAATTTTATGCAAGAAAATTTTGTGTATGAACGCATGATGCAGTTTTATGAAAACTTTTGTATGCTCGAGAGTGAACGCCTCTGGTCAGTTCACCCAAAACAAAAGACATAGCGAGGGGACGCCTATGGGTCGGTCCCAAATCTAAAAGTTTCGATAAAACACATGCGACTAAATAGGGCCAGTCCTGTACCAACCATTACTTAGTCAAAAACCCTGCAACAATGACATGTATATGTATGCTTAAAAATGATGAATGCATGAAAACAATTGTCAGTTCTAGGAAGACCCTAGTGACTACCCACTAATCACAGGTCATATTTGAGAGCCTACAGGTCGAAGCCTTGGCTCTGATACCATAATTGTAACACCCCATTTTGGAAATGGAAATGTCACAGCAATTATGGCGTGTCATCAAAGCATACAAGGAAAAATGTCTAAACATTACTTGACCATAAAAGGAAAATACCGGAATCAAACATCGGTAGTCCAAAAGTAAAGCTCATCACACACAAACATAGTATAATAAAGGAAAGGACTAAACAATGTCCAAAGCATAAGTATCATAAGAAAGGAAATGCATAAAGTAAAGAAGGCAAGACAGCTTCCAGTCCATATGCACGTACTCTTAGTGTCTACGAGCGTCCCTGAGTACCTGCCGTTTTGGGAACATAGAAAAGGAAAACGGCTGAGCAAATACGCTCAGTGCACGGATGTACAATAAAGCATGAATAGGATAAACATATAACATAATAACAGCGGAAGAAAACTAAGTCCCGAGTAACCTGGTTAAGTCTTGATAAAACTAGTTTAATAGTTTGAAAGTCTTATGTTTATCTTATAAAAACTGTTTGTCATATTTTTCCATTAGCCTATATAGGTCATAAAAATCCACCGTGCATGAATACTTGGAGGGGTGACCTCATCATGCAAATTAGAGGAGCTGCCTCTAATTTAATATACTGGTTTTTGGGTAGGAGGGATCAGCTCCTTGTGAAGGATGCAAGGCACACACCACATTTACCATGAAATCCTGAATAAAAACATGTAACTAGGATGCACCCATACGCCCCACATGATAAATATAATTAAATGGCCAAAATCTGAAGGGACGCCACGAGCAATCACTCCGCCGTGGTGAAGTCATAACATCAGTGCCTTTAATGTTATGGTTATGGTACCTCCATTACTAGGTGAAACTGGTCATGCATGTATATGGCTTTAGGTAATCTTAATTAAACATAAGCAATCAAACACGTAACTTATACTACGGGAAAACAGTTGGCTGCATACGGGGAATCCTAATAAGGAAAGAATGTCCATACTGAAAGGACGGGAATTCGTACCTTGTGTCCAGTGAACGAAGAAGACGAACTGAGAGGAATCCTACTTCCGAATCACTAGTGCTACATAAATACATACATGAATAAGTATCTGCTTACTAAATACGTAGCTGGTTTTATGTCATGTCTTAGCTTATTTTATGTGTTCTTACCATGTTTTACTGTTTTAAAGCCTTAAACTGTGTTTATCTTACATTCTGTTTAATCTGATTAAGTATTTCTGGTATTTCATGTATTATTATACTTACTGTGTAATAATAAGTAACTTTCCAAAAATAGCAGGTTTCCTAAAATAGAAAGTTTCCAAAAATAGAAAGTTTCCAAAAATAGAAAGTTACCAAAAATATAAAGTTACCAAAAATATAAAGTTTCCAAAAATAGAAAGTTTCCAAAAATAGAAAGTTTCCAAAAATAGGTTTACTGCTTAAAATAGATAAGTTTCTAAAAATAGAAAGTTTCCATAAATAGATTAGCTGCCTTAATTAAATAAGTTTCCATAAACAGATTAGCTGCCTGAAATAAATAAGTTTCTAAAAATAGAAGGTTTCCATAAATAGATTAGCTGCCTTATTTAATTAAGTTTCTAAAAATAGAAAGTTTCCATAATTGAAAATAAGCTGGTTAAATAAGCTAAGTATAAGCCTAAGTGTTTTCATGATTATTTTCTAAGTCATATGATACAATGTATAGTTTAATAATTATTTCATGTAATTAAATTAAACTATAGGTTAAAATATTTAATTAAAGTATAACATGTTTTTAATTAAATAAGTTAAATACATAGGTTAAAATATGTATTATTATATATTAATAATATAACCTAAGTCATGTTAATTAATTAATTATATCAATGGTTTTAAAATAATTAATTAATTATAAGTCTTACATATACAAATGCTTAGGTTAAAATAATTTCATGATTATTAATAATTAAATAACCTAAGTCATGTTATTAAATTAATCATATCATTTTATTAATTTAATTTTAACATAAGATCATAAACATAGAAAAACTAAACATACACCATGAACCGGATCTAAGCTAAAAACAATGAACCGGACATGAAATTGACACCGTACCCCGAGCCAACTCGGGGTACCCCGTGTTTTACTGCTGCCGTGGGACCCACACGCACCAACCAAGACCGTATGGTCTTGGTGGTGGTCGGCTTGGCCAAACCGAAACCCCTTCGGGTTCGGTGCAGCCTGCGGCCAAAACAAACACCCCTTAAAAACACACTTTTGATTTTATTTAACCCCAAATTATGTTAGATCCATGTTTAATTATTAGGTTTTTGTAAAAACATAACATGTTCTTGATTTATAAAAAGATTAAATCAAAAGAAAAGGTTTAAAAAGGATTTACCGAATTCGTGGATCAAAAGGATGAAGAACAAACACGATCAATCACTAAAATTCCAAGATCCAAGATCACAAACCACCTCTTGTGGTGGTTGTAGGGTATTTTTTCTAAAATCTTCTGTGAATGAATATGTGTAGTGAAAAAATAATAACCCCCTTTAGTAAATTTGACAAATGGGCTTGGCCCATTTGTCCTTGTAGCCGCGGGTAGGGGCCCCACTTGGGGTACCCGTACCGTTTTCCGTGTCTCGTTGTTAAGTTAAACGTTTGTGATTATTTGTGTTTGTGTTTTAAGTGTTCTCGTTACGTAAATATCGTGATCTAATATATTTAATTACGCTCGTAATAAATATATATACGTAATTAATAATAGTTCGTGTTTTAATTACGTTCATGATTTCATGATCGCATGTTCGTGATTAATTATCGTCAAATAAATATTACGTGATCGTGCATAGTAAATACTTATCGTGTTCTAACACGTACGTAATACGTAAACTCCTAACACGTAATCGTAATCATGTTATATTAGGAAAGTTTTAATCTAGTACGTACGATCCTAAGGGTACTATTCATGGTAAAAGCATGCGGGTTTTACATTCTAAATATGTTTTCGATCTAAAACATTTTTTTTCTATATGATAAAAACGTCCGTCTAAAACTGCATCTATGTTTTTTTATTTTAAAAAATGAGATATGGTTAATGTTTGAATAAAAAAGTGGATTTCAAAAAATCAAGCCATCAATTTTTTACCAGTATTGTACTTTGATATTATTTCGATGGTGCTCGTCTTTTGTTCACTTTAATTGTTCTATTAGTAATTTTTTTTAGTATTAAAATCGTGATAAAAGATGTGTGGCTAATGGGTCCCATTTTATGGTCAAAATATGTAACACATTTAAGTCTTTTACAAAACTAGCAAAATGTTAAAATCAATCGGTTAGGATGGATACTGATTTTTGTTGTTGTATAAAATCTAATTTGTTTCTTTTTGCTTTAAATGTCGTTGTAGCAGGGATGCTTAATGATACGCATGATCATGCACTAAAGATGATAAACGAATCTACTTGTAATGTTAAGGGATTGCACCAATGTTCTCGAAAAGTATGTGTTTTGAAAAGTGCGAGAAATATTTTTTTAGATGGCGGGCAATCAAGACGAAGATGGACATATATGTTTTCGAAAGATACACATTATTGTTTTTTAAATAATGTGTAATAAGGATGCATGAATGTACTTTTGGTCTTGGCGATTTGCATATATGTTTTCGAAACATGTATGTTTTTTTCGAAACATGTATGTTTTCCTTTTGAAACATATATGTTTTCGAAACATATATGTTTCCGAAACATACATGTTTTCGAAAGATTTGCATATATGTTTTCGGAAAACTTGCATATATGTTTTTGGATGACATGCATGTTCCTGTTGTATTTGATAACATCTTTTATACATGAATGTTTTTTTATTTTATTTCATTTGATATTACATTTTTTATGATATCTACAGTCAACACTATTGGTTTTATATAATGTTTGAAGTGAGATGTATAATGTTTTTACACATAAATTCTAAAGTTAAATAAAATATACTAAAAACACATGTAATTGCGTTTTAAAAAAAATGTCGTTAAAGACCATAGATTTACAATATTCAAAAGAAAACATTTGTTCACTTTGCTAGTATGTGAATAACATGGATGTTCAAAAAATATACTAAAAGTTATTTTTTTTAGATACATACTTGTACTCATCATTTTAAATATATGCATGCTAAAAAAGATCTAATTTCTTGTTTTCAAAATTAAAGATTTGAAAAAATGAAAATTAAATAAAAAGATTAAAAAATTATAAAATATTAATCTCAAAAGTTAAGCTTTAAAAAAAAGAGAATTTTAGGTAAGAAAAGTTAGTTTGTAATATGTTGTCATTCGACATACAGGAAAACTAGATTTAAAAATCTTTCTAAAATGTTTAGCAAAATTTAAATGTATTGTTAAATTGTTAAAATTACATTTTTGTCCCTATGTGATTTAATGTAATAAAATAAATAAGAATGAATTAACTAAATTTTGATTGGTTAAATTTGGTTATGATAGTTCTGACACTAATAATGGTTCTGAAAAAAAAGTCCCCTAGTTATGGAGGTACGATAACCATGATATATGAGGAACCTGTGTCATGACTCTTCCGTGACGAGAGTGATTTCTCGCGGCGTCCCTCCACGTTACATGTTGGCCATTATTATTATTTGTGGGGCGTATGGGTGCATCCTAGTTTCAGGTTTATAGTTCTACACGTACAAGGTGATTGGTTTAGTGTGTGCTCTACACTCCATCACATTGGAGCTGATCCCTCCACCAAGATTATTATTATTAGAGGTCACCCCTCTAATTGCATGACGAGGTCACCCCTCTATGTATTCATGCACATTGATAATATGTTATGACTTATATGAGCTCGTGGGCATTTAATTACATTGCATATAAAACTTATGACATTTTCATTTACCTCTCATATTCATAAACTATCTCCCAGATTTTTGAAACCAGAACATACACTTTATTCCGTTGCATTTTATGTCTATCACCTACGTTTCATTATTCTTATCATGTCATTATATCCGTTCACTGAGCGTATTGCTCAGTCGTATTTTCTTTTCATGTCTCGTACGGCAGGTACCGAAGGACAATATTGGGCATTGTGAGTATGCGCTTAGGATGAGAGCTACCTTAGTTTTCCTCCCTTATGCATTTTAATAATTATGCTTTGGTAGGACATACGTTTTATCCTTTAACCTTCTTTATTTCTTGTTTATGTTGATTTTATGTGGAGAGCCGATGTTTGATTCCGGCTTTTCTGTTGGTCTTTTATGTCTTTATGACGTTATGCCTTTATTATGCTTTGATGACACACCATAAATGTGACATAACGGTCTACTTATCAAAGTGGGTCGTTACAAGGTTTCTATCCAGGTCGGCAGAAAAATCCCTACCTCTCTTCAAGACACTCAAGAGGTGTATGAAGAAGAGTGACTTCAATTAGACGAAGGAGGCGAAGAAAGCTTTCAATGAACTCAAGAAGCACCTGGACTCCCTCCCAATGTTGGTCGCACCGCGGCCTATGGAGGAGTTGATCATTTATTTGTCAGCCACTCATGGCGCGATCAGTGCAGTCTTGATGACGGGTAGGGACACGGTACAGATGCCTATTTACTTTGTCAGTCGAGTGCTACAAAGACCAGAGTTGAATTAAACGCCGATGGAAAAGCTAGTTTTATCACTAGTATATGCCACAAAGCGACTCTGTCGTTACTTTCAGGCGCATCGTATCGTAGTAATTAGAGACCAGCCAATCAAGCAGGTCATATCAAGGCCGGACACGGCAGGGCATTTGCAAAAATGAAGCGTTCTATTGGGAGAACATAATATCTCATATAGGTCTCGCATGGTTGTCAAAGGCCAAATCTTGTCTGGCTTTATAATAGATAAGCCGGAGGAAGAAAGCATGTAGGCCCCTAAGGAGGAAAAGCTACAAGACCCATGGGTCTTATTCACATATGGATCTTCATGCACAGATGGATCTGGTGCGGGCCTTATACTCACTAATCCAGAAGGTATGGAGTTTACTTATGCTTTACGCTTCGAATTTACAGCAACAAATGAAGAAGCTGAGTACGAGGCATTGATCGCGGGCTTAAGAATAGCCACGCGAATGGGAGTACGAAACCTAGAGGCGTACGTTGACTCATGTTTCGTCGTGAACCATATTCTGGGGGAGTACGAGGCCAAAGAGGATAACATGATCCATTACCTTGAGAAGGTCAAGTCACTCATTGGATGATTCACCAGGTTCACCATAAAGCAAGTGCCTATGGGTGAGAACAAGAAGGCAGACGCTTTGAGTAAAATCGTGTCCACTAGCTTTGCTCACTTGTCCAAACAAGTGTTGGTAGAGATACTTAAGGATAAATCAATTACAGGAGAAGAAGTTCTATCAATAGTCGAGGAGGAGGGACCTACATGGATGACCCCACTCATCGAATACTTGACAAACAAAACACTCCTGGATGACGAGGCTGAGGCATGTCTTGAAGGTTTATATAGTTTATAGCAATTACACAAAACCCTAAACGAGATCAAAGCACACATAGCGGAAGCGATTTAACAAGATCATAATAATAACACAATTATAATTAATCGAATTAGGGTTACATACCTTTACGCTAAAGCAAATCCACAAGATGAACAACGAATCACAAATTAGGGTTTATACCGTATATAACCAAGATATAGTCTAAAGTAAGACTATATTATGATCTTGTACACACGTAATACAACGAGCTAACCGTGATTCTAGCACGTGTAAACCGAGCTATAACGCTTGTATAAAATCTACCCAACAACCCTAGAGAGGGGCTAGGACTAGATTTAAACTAAAACTGAGCGCCAAGAAACCACACCAAACCCTTTGTGGGTTTGTGTTTCGATCGGCCAAGAGAGAGAGAAGAGAAAGAGATAGAGGTGTATGGAATTATGATGGTGAAGGGATGTTTATATAGGCCTAGTAATTCTTGTAGCCCAAATAAAACAAATAAAAGGAAAGTTTTTCCTTCCTTCCCGTGTGCCCTAACCGAAAGTCGAACACCCCTCTGTGAGGTGTTCCGGAACCTTCCGTCCTTCTTTCTTTTTAATCCTCTTTCTATTTATTCCACAACGTTCGTTGATACTTAACTCTCAGTTATTTAACGACCGTTAAAGTTAAATCTCGGTTTAATTTAATAAACATAATAAATATATTTATTAAACAATAAATATAATAAATAGATTTATTAAATAAATTTAACTCTTTACGTATTTTGTACAATCCCGTAATCTCGAGTTCGATCCTATCACACGACTATTAAATATAAGTCCATAAACTTCCAGCTTCCACTTGGACATATTTCGAATATCGTGATTACATTGACTAGCGTCTAGTTACACTAGCAATGTATCTAGAACAAATCGAGTAAGGTCTCCTGGATAAAACCTTTTAATGAATCATCATTATTATTATCCTTTTATTTCTAATACAACGTTAATAAGGATATGGATCTCAGTCATTCCTTTCATTAACCATTATGTTTCTCGTTCACAGATTCAGCAAGATTACTAAAACAAATTTAGGTGTGGCCACACAAACATCTTACTAATTCCACGAGGGGCCCAGCTGTATTAAACTCCAAAATAAAATTGGAGGAAATAAATTCCATATTGACTACAAGCAAAACTTATGAATTTTGCAACACTTCTAAAAATAATCCTTATAGCTACCAGTTACGTTTAGCGTTAGATTATTCTACAGAGATGTACTAGACTCACAAAAATTTCCTGGTATCTCAAGTCTAAGGATAACTATTTATGATTTACTTGATGACAAAGATCCAAAAAGTAAAATCATATAGTTGGGATAAGTCCAATATTCGATTCATCGAATATCATCCAAAATCGATCAATATACTTTCAAGTATACTCTATCACTATTTTGATTTGTCTTAATTTAATAATATTCCCATATTATTAATCGACAACGAACATTTAGCATAACAACTTATTCATGGATTAAAACATGTAAAATAATATACGAAATTAAGTAGTAAGAATAAACGAAACCCAGTCTTTATATTATTAAATAATAATGTCTTAACATCCTTTATCCAAATACTAATCACATATTTATTTCAAGAATTCGCTAGCTAGTTGCAGCCCAATAGCCTTGGCATGCTTAACTATCTTTGGTCTAGGGAAAGCCTTTGTGACAACCGCGGTTTTGAAGTTCGTCACTTAGTTTTACTTTATGCATATTTCGTGAAATTATGTGTCTTTATGTGTTTATCTGTTAATTGGTGTGAATATAGTGTGGTTTGGACATTGTTTACGGGTATGGGGTACGCTGTAAGTGAAACGATGTGTAGTTATTTCCTGTTCATGAGCTCACGTGGTAGTGACTATGAAATGAAACAGTGTTATTTTAAGTTTTTATATATACGTATATGTATTATAATAAATCGTATATTTACGATGCGATGGTTTAGCGTTTAGAGGTCTCGGACTAAGGATTTAGTTTCGAGAGTAATTTACGTGTTAGATTTAGGTTATTTTAGACTTATTTATTAAGTCACTAACTTATTTTAAGAGTTTCCATAAAATTATGTATTTTACGGTAATCGCGTAAGAAGACAAAAATTAACGTAAGGCTTTCGGGCTTTGGCCCGGAGGTAACCCGAGGGTACCACTAAGTTTTGTTACGAATAAATAACAGTAGGTGGAGTATAAAAGTCGGCCAAATAGGGGTTTTGGGCTTTGGGTTGGGCGTCTAAAAGAAAGAAAGAAGGAAAAGCCCAAAACAGGACCAATGAACTTGTAATGGGATTAGAGGGCCTTTAGGACTTAACCAAACCCAACCCATAACCAAAATAATCATATTACTAACCTCCATAACAGCTCCTAGCCGAAATTCAACAATGGTCGCCAATTAGGGTTTCAAAAATAAAGATCTTCCATTGATTTCTAAGGTAAAACCTTCAAAACCCTTGTTCTATTAATGATTTTAATCAATTTAATCATGTAATTGATCTTATGATGTATTAGGGTTTGTGAGTTTTCTGAGATTAGTGAGATTAGGGTTCATATGAATTGATTACTTTGGTATTATGAAGATTAGTGATCGTAATTAGGGTTTAATCATGTTTAAATTCGTTTTTAAAAACTGGGCAGAATTTTTGATCAATTGTTTTGATCATATCTAGAGTTCTACAAACTTTTAAATTTAGAATCTTATGTCCCTAGAAAGTTAATTGAATTAGCTTTCAATTGAAAGAAACTAGAACTAAATTGGAGGAGGGGAAGTGGGTCAAAACAGGTTACATCAGTCGGGTGTCAAAACAGTTTTTGGATCAGCCTGTTTTCATTTTATTTTTTGAATTGTTTGGGGTACTTAGGGTTATAATTTGAGCTTCAAATGAACATGAGATTTAGATTATATATTAAATAAAAGATCTGGAGAAGGGATAAGAAAATGGGATAGGGTAAGACCCTCTGGTCATAACAAACATTTCATATGTTCAAAATCGGTAAAATATGGATAGGCGAAAGTATAAGTTGTATATCGGGGACTTAAGATTAGCTTTCATGTTGGGGAAAGGGCTGAGATTTTAGATAACACATATAAGTTTATGGGGTTTTCATTTCAAGGAATGTGGTTTAGGTTTGGTGGACGTTTGGCTCATAATACGGAGTGTGAAAAACGGGACTGTTTTGGGTTAAATGTTAACGAGACGAATTATGAACTAAACTAAGTTACGGGCTTTATAGAGTGGTGTAATGAGATGCTTATGGCATATAAATGGGGTTAAGTTGTAGTAGAAGGTTAGATATCCATCATAGATTGATGAGCCATTTTGGTATGTGGTTCATGTCTTGATTTTATATGTTTGTGTGTTTAGATTTTTGCTAGAGCGCGGATACTTAGAGAAGCTTGTCAAGGTGAGTTTCATAGTCCCATGTCTTTTTATGATTTGAATTCCAGATGGGATGGAAGAGACACTCTATGGTTTTGTAACTAATGTTGTGAATTTTTTTATGGTTTGTGATGGACTTGTGTGTGCACTTATGTGATTAACTGCTATGTGATTCTTGATTGTGTTTATGATTTGGATCGGGGGACACGTACCGTCTCAATTATTATGGTTTGACTTGGTACCAAGGGGATGTTGACAAGGCGGGTCCTTGGGATTGGTTCATAGGTGTATGGGCGTCTATGGGACCATGGTTATTGGTAAGGCTTAGAGCCTTGAAATTGTGGTTATTGGTAAGGCTTGGAGCCTTGGATTTGTGGTGATTGGTTAATCTTGAATGCTACTTGTTAAAACATAATTGTAACACATTGTCCATATGTTCTTTTGTTAATGGTTGTTATTCACAGCTTATAACTGATTTGGCGTTGGAGTCTAAACCTATGACTCTCACCAACTTTATTTGACGTGTTTTAGTGTCTCTTTCAGGTGAGAATGTGGTTAAGCATAATAGGAGTGGCTAGCTGGAAGGCTTAAGATTGCATTTGGAGGAACCCCCTTTCCTCTTAGTCTTTATTTATGTTTGAATAAGTGATGATTTGTAAACACCTATATGTTTTTTATTTGTTAATTGTATGTCTTTGGTAAGAGGTAGACCTGTTACCTACTTACCTAGACGCCTGCACTGTTTGAGATATCTTCATGACATTGTGTCACCATTTATGATATTTCTATTTCATTTAGTTATCTCTATAGACACGCTATTGTTGTGATGATATCCATACGTCGCGCCCCATATTCCACCATGGTGGGGTGTGACAGAATAGTATCAGAGACAATGGTTATAGAGAATTAGGTTGCCTAGCCTAGTCTATAGCTTAAGGATCCCTGCATATAGGCGTCAGAGGATTACGTGTGATCTTGATTGTACTTTCCTAAATTTTATTTTTTTGTGAATTTTGACTAGTATGAGTTGAACTGTAGTTGCCCATACTTAGTCACCTGTTAATTTCTGTTTTGCTTTTGATATATAAATTACTTTCACCATGGTAAGTTATTTGGTGTACCTAATGTATAGTATTTTTCTTTTGATGTTTAAGTCATGTTCCCTAAGAATCATGTGGTGATTCGAGTTACTAGGATTAGGTGGATAGGAAGGATTTTAAGTTGTTTCCACTCTTATGGGCGACATGAATTATAACTGATTATGATGTTGTGTTGGAGTTTGTCTATGCTGTTTTAGCTAGACTATGGATTTATGTATTCAAAGAGTTTGACTATATTATTTTAATAGATGGAGTTATAGACCTTATTGTTTATGTGGTTATGAGCTTATGTGAGTAGATGGATTTATGTGTTATATGTTCTATTGATTCTTATAAGTGTCATCATACAAGGGAGTGCATTGAGGAAAGGGTAATTGTATAAGTATGGTGGCCAACATAGTTATACAAGTACCACAACTTCAATGGGTTCTTAAGTATGATTGCATGAAAGAGGGTTAGTACATGGCTATTTTTTAGTATATGTATAATATATGGGTTTATGTAACGGTTGCCTACAATATGGCTATTTTTTAGTGTGTTATATGTTTTGGGTTATACTTATGTTGTGTGATTATGTGGTCACACGATATGGACTGGTTTTAGTGGTGGGTTTGATGCCTTGTTGTAAGATGGTGATTACTCGTATGGAAAAACGAGTGTATGACACGATTGATTGATCTGACATGTATGGTAACGAGTATGTTTTGGGTGATTTAATAGGTATATATATGCGGATGTATATATACTAGTATGTGTTAAGTTATGATATATGGTCGTTCAGTAGTTATTATAACTTGAGCGTACCTTGTGTTTGCTCGTGTTATATGGTGCTGGAGTTTGATGGAGTTCCAACGACGTTTTGAGTTTTTTTATGTGTGTCTACATTCGGGTATGTATTTTAATTAATGAGAACTACTAAATTTTCTTGCAAATAAGTCTGGCTAATTACAGGAAATCGATTTTGAAAATAATTTGTATGTGTATGGTATGATATCGTGACTTACATATCTTTCTTAAGTTTGTGGTAGTAAGTTAAAAAAAATCTTGAAAATGATTGGATTAGTTTTCTAGGTAACATGTGATAATACATTTTAAAGGGGTAAAGAAATTTTACAAAAATTTTCTTAAGTGGAGTTAAAATTTTAGAAGTATTTAACTAGACGGAAAAAGTAAAAAGGGAGATTTTATTATAGTGATGATAATAATAACACCACACCTTGTAAACGTGTAGTAATTTAGTTATAACCAGCCTAAATGGATTTTATAAAATAATAATAATAATAATATAGAATAAAATGAAAAAAACACACTATATTTTATAAACATGTATTGGTTTCATAATAACAAGTGAAATAAGTTTAATATGAGTAAACAAGATAATGGTTAGAATAAGATTGTAGTATACTAACTAATTGATATCTTTGATAAAATAATGAAGATAAAAGATGAGTTTATGGTTAAAAAAGGAGTATGATTGATTTTAGTATTATTGAAGTTTGGTTCTTACGAGAAGTAACTAATTGGGGCGAAAGTTTAAAATTTTCTAAGGTATCGAAATTTGGTGATACTAATCGTGACGAGTCTAATTTTTTGTTGTTGGCACATTCCATTGATCTTTCGGATTACATTGTTTCATTTTGAGCTGTTTTGGCTAGGTTCATTATGGTTGATCTTTCGGTTTACCCTATATTTATTATGGGACACGATTGTTTGGAATTCTTTTGGTACACATCATGGTTGATTTAGTTATGCGGTTGCGGAAATGTTAGGATGAGATGATAGAGTTGGGTAGTATTACTTATGGTTAGATATTATAATAGAGAGATGTCTTTTGGTTTAAAGGTTGTGTTGAGAGAATAATTAAGATTTGTGGAGTTTTGAAACTTAGATTGGTTACGGGAATAAGGGAGTAAGTAAAGTTAGTTGACTGGTCGTGGGAACGAGATGTCATGTTATGAGAAGTTGGTTGAAGTACCATTAGGAGATTGATGAAAGTACCAACAGATGTGAGGGTAGAGTAGAAATTTTCTACTAATGGAAAGATTGGACAAATAACACGCAAGAAATTTGGTATAGTTATGGAGGCGAGGTAGTAGTAGACACGTGAAGGAAAACATGGATGTGAAAGAATGATTGGTAGGAGGCTGATTAATGGTGATTACAACAAGTAAGGAAGAGTGAGCCATTGAGGGGTTGAAGTACCTTTAGAAATGTTGTGGTAGATGAGTTGAAGTTAGAGGCTACTGGGTAGTGTGAAGTTCCTAGGTAACATCATAGAGACGAGAAGGAGTGCGTGAAGAGCTACATCGTGAATCAAGGAGCTGAAAGGACTACGTGCCAGCTGCTAGAAGGAAGCAAGAGATTTCGAAGGAGTCACAGAAGTTGCAAGGACTGGAAAGGTGACAATCACTATGATGGGAATCTCCGTATGGTTCGTGGCGAAGAAGGACATATCGAGTACCGGAGTGGAGTTACAAAGAGCTGAACTAGTGGATCGTGATGAATTGAATACATAACATGGGAGATTAAGAACTCGTGGAGGTAACACAGGGAGTCGAGTGACTACGCGGATAGAATTTTTATGGCAATCAATATCGAGGGATGAGTAGTGAAGCTGAGTTGAATAAGTTCATGGAGAAGTGATTAAAGAGTCAGTTTTGTGAAGGTGTTATTAAAGATCTTTGGAAGAGACAGTTATATATTATCCAATGCACTAGCGATTTCCATAGAATTGATGAATGAAGTATGGAATTTCTATTGGACAGGATAGTGTAGGAATTAGGGAGAACCATAGAAAGAGAGAACCAAGTATTCCTAGAAGATGATGATTGAAAGTACCTCATGGTGGGTGCAAGATCAAAAGAGAAGTATGAGATTTGAATAAGAATTTAAAATATGGCTTAGTTTAGATAAACGGAAACTAATATGGGTATAAGATGAGAGTGTTATCCGCATGGGATCACATAAAACTCTAGTCTGTCCCTATTAGGAGGGAGTAGGATAACTGATTGTGAGGAAAAACAAGTGAAGCTACTTGGAAAAATTTTGAGGTATAGATGACTTGAAAGACGGGAAGCACAACATCATGATGTATGTCATGAGCTAAGGAAGAAGAAGGAAGTGTGGATAGATGTGAATCATGAATGAAATAGGCCGAGATAGGAACCGAAGGTAAAACTTTGGTATAGCCTAATGAGTAGACTAAGGCATTAAGCATGCTTATATTGTTGTAGTGTGGAAAAGAAATGGTACTGACCTATATTGTTTGATTGGAAGGCTTAGTATCAATAATCAAATGGTTGAGGAGTTATAGATGTTATGTGTCATGAGAGATGAAGGGCTTGGTCTAACTGAGACAAGATGAGGAGCACTATGACCTTGAAGGCAATACATTATGTAGGTATAAAGGAAGTGTTGAGTATCAAGGAAAAAAAAATCTTTCATGAAGAAAAGTGAGAAAGAAGTGTATAGGTGCTACTAATGATCTATCCAAATTTTATGGAAGTAGTTGTAGCATGGGTTTGGATGGTAGTTGATAGACTAACTGAGATAACCGTCCTTTTGGTGATGTGTATAGATCATAAGTTGATTTGGAATGGAAGAGCCTCGTTGTGATAAACTAATCAATATGTGAATATCGTCATAGGTTACTTGTGTAAGGAAATTGGAATTTTTAAGTAGTTTGCGGTATGGACTAAAGAGAGTTGATGAAAATGATTGGATAAGAGTATATCCAGCTAATTAGAAAATGATGGACGAAGTGGGAAATTGATACAAGTATAGGAGTCGTGTTGAGAGCTTGGGTGACTGATTTAGAGGGATGTGGGAAACTCGTTAGCGATGTCTGAGTTTTCATATAATGATAGTTATCATACTAGAAGTCGATGAATGCCATTTGAGGCACTATATGGAAAGATAGGGTGAGTTGTCCTTATGGTGGACTAAAATTCGTGAGAGAGACTACTAATGTGGAAATGGTATTTGTGGAAAGGATGAGAGTAACAAGAGATCATATGTTGAAAAAGAGGAAATCACTAGAGTTTAGTGACAAAGTTATGTAGGAAGTTTCACCTATAGTAATGGGTGGCATGTTTTGGTAAAAGGGAAAAGTTGATGACGAGTTTTGTAGGTCTATTTATGATATTTGGAAAGATTGGACCAGCATCTTATGGGTATAGAATTACCTATGGAATTGAATGGTATACATGATATATTTCATGTATTAAGATTGGTAAATGTTGTTTGAGAATGCGTATTTGCATGTATGGTTTTTCGGGATTTGTATTAATAAGAGTCTTCGTTCTATCAAAGAGTCATTTGTAAGATTTATTGGCTGCGAGGTCAAGAGTTTGGGAATGAATTTAAATATTGTTGGTTAGTATATGTTGTATATTGAGTCATGAACTAAGGTACACATGGAAATGAGAAGAGTTCATTTTGAACAAGTATCCTCATGTGATTTGTTGTTTGTGTGTTTGATCCTAAGGAGTAAATCTCGGTATGAGATTTCTATTAGGAGGGAGTGATGTGACAACCGTGGTTTTGAGGTTCGTCACTTAGTTTTACTTTATGCATATTTCATGAAATTATGTGTCTTTATGTGTTTATCTGTTAATTGGTGTGAATATAGTGTGGTTTGGACATCGTTTATGGGTACGGGGTACGCTGTAAGTGAAACGATGTGTAGTTATTTCATGTTCATGAGCTCACGTGGTAGTGACTATGAAATGAAACAGTGTTATTTTAAGTTTTTATATATACGTATATGTATTATAATAAATCGTATATTTACGATGCGATGGTTTAGCGTTTAGAGGTCTTGGACTAAGGATTTAGTTTCGAGAGTAATTTACGTGTTAGATTTAGGTTATTTTAGACTTATTTATTAAGTCACTAACTTATTTTAAGAGTTTCCATAAAATTATGTATTTTACGGTAAGAAGACGAAAATTAAAGTAAGGATTTCGGGCTTTGGCCCGGAGGTAACCCGAGGGTACCACTAAGTTTAGTTACGAATAAATAACATTAGGTGGAATATAAAAGTCGGCCAAATAGGGGTTTTGGGCTTTGGGTTGGGCGGCTAAAAGAAAGAAAGAAGGAAAAGCCCAAAACAGGCCCAATGAACTTGTAATGGGATTAGGGGGCCTTTAGGACTTAACCAAACGCAACCCATAACCAAAATAATCAGATTTTTAACCTCCATAACAGCTCCTAGCCGAAATTCAACAATGGTCGCCAATTAGGGTTTCAAAAATAAAGATCTTCCATTGATTTCTAAGGTAAAACCTTCAAAACCCTTGTTCTATTAATGATTTTAATCAATTTGATCATGTAATTGATCTTATGATGTATTAGGGTTTGTGAGTTTTCTGAGATTAGTGAGATTAGGGTTCATATGAATTGATTACTTTGGTATTATGAAGATTAGTGATCGTAATTAGGGTTTAATCATGTTTAAATTCATTTTTAAAAACTGGGCAGAATTTTTGGTCAATTGGTTTGATCATATCTAGAGTTCTACAAACTTTTAAATTTCGAATCTTATGTCCCTGGAAATTCAATTGAATTATCTTTCAAATGAAAGAAACTAAAACTAAATTGGAGGACGGGAAGTGCGTCAAAACAGGTTACATCAGTCGGGTGTCAAAACAGTTTTTGGATCAGCCTGTTTTCATTTTATGTTTTGAATTGTTTGGGTACTTAGGGTTATAATTTGAGCTTCAAATGAACATGAGATTTAGATTATATATTAAATAAAAGATCTGGAGAACGGATAAGAAAATGGGATAGGGTAAGACCCTCTGGTCATAACAATCATTTCATATGTTCAAAATCGGTAAAATATGGATAGGTGAAAGTATAAGTTGTATATCGGGGACTTAAGTTTAGCTTTCATGTTGGGGCAAGGGCTGAGATTTTAGATAACACATATAAGTTTATGGGGTTTTCATTTCAAGGAATGTGTTTTAGGTTTGGTGGACGTTTGGCTCATAATACGGAGTGTGAAAAACGGGACTGTTTTGGGTTAAATGTTAACGGGACAAATTATGAACTAAACTAAGTTAAGGGCTTTATAGAGTGGTGTAATGAGATGCTTATGGCATATAAATGGGGTTAAGTTGTAGTAGAAGGTTAGATATCCATCATAGATTGATGAGCCATTTTGGTATGTGGTTCATGTCTTGATTTTATATGTTTGTGTGTTTAGATTTTTGCTAGAGCGCGGATACTTGGAGAAGCTTATCCAGGTGAGTTTCATAGTCCCATGTCTTTTTATGATTTGAATTCCAGATGGTATGGAAGAGACACTCTATGGTTTTGTAACTAATGTTTTGAATGTTTTTATGGTTTGTGATGGACTTCTGTGTGCACTTATGTGATTAATTGCTATGTGATTCTTGATTGTGTTTATGATTTTGATCGGGGGACACGTACCGTCTCAGTTCTTGTGGTTTGACTTGGTACCAAGGGGATGTTGACAAGGCGGGTCCTTGGGATTAGTTCATAGGTGTATGGGCGCCTATGGGACCATGGTTATTGTTAAGGCATGGAGCCTTGAAATTGTGGTTATTGGTAAGGCTTGGAGCCTTGGATTTGTGATGATTGGTTAATCTTGAATGCTAGTTGTTAATACATAATTGTAACACATTGTCCATATGTTCTTTTGTTAATGGTTGTTATTCACAGCTTCTAACTGATTTGGCGTTGGAGTCTAAACCTATGACTCTCGCCAACTTTATGTTGACGTGTTTTAGTGTCTCTTTCAGGTGAGAATGTTGTTAAGCAGAATAGGAGTGGCTAGCTGGAAGGCTTAGGATTGAATTTGGAGGAACCCCCTTTCCTCTTAGTCTTTATTTATGTTTGAATAAGTGATGCTTTGTAGACACCTATATGTTTGTTATTTGTTAATTGTATGTCTTTGGTAAGAGGTAGACCTGTTACCTACTAGCCTAGACGCCTGCATTATTTGAGATATCTTCATGACATTGTGTCACCATTTATGATATTTCTATTTCATTTAGTTATCTCTATAGACACGCTATTGTTGTGATGATACGTCGCGCCCCATATTCCGCCATGGTGGGGTGTGACAGCCTTAGTAAAAGGATCAGCTACGTTATTATCTATGTGAACTTTTATTAATTTGATTTCACGAGATTCAACTTGTTCTCGGACGTAGTGATGTCTACGTTTAAAGTGTCCAGCGCCTTTCATGACTCCAAAATCATTGGCGAATATTATTGCAGCAGAATTGTCGCAATATATATCAATAGGTTCTTATATTGAAGGTATCACTCCAAGATCTCCTATTAACTTCCTAATCTAAACAGCTTCCATTGTAGCTTCTAAAGCAGCCATGTACTCAGATTGAGTAGCATGCATTGCAATCATTGTCTGTTTCTTGCTCTTCCAGTCAACTGCTCCAAGATCTTTTATTGAAGGCATCACTCCAAGATCTCCTATAAACTTCCTAATCTAAACAGCTTCCATTGCAGCTTCTAAAGCAGCCATGTACTCAGATTGAGTAGCATGCATTGCAATCGTTGTCTGTTTCTTGCTCTTCCAGTCATCTGCTCCTCCATTGATAACAAACATGTAACCCATCTGAGACTTCGTATCGTCTTTATCACATTGCCAGGACGCATCACAAAAACCTGTCACATTCAGTTATGTGTCTGGTTTCCCTCCAAATACCAAAAACATATCTTTCATACTCCTCAAATACTTTAGAATATGTTTAACAGAAGTCCAGTGGTGCTTCCCTGGATTCTGTTGGTATCTACTAACCAAGTTCTGAGCAAACGCCACATTAGGCCATGTGCATCTTACATCATACATAATAGATCCTACAGCCGAAGCGTAAGGCACCTTCTGCATGTATGCCTCCTTTTCATGAGTTGATGCATCCATCTCATGACTCAGATTATGCTTAACTTCCATAGGTTGAAAACCTTTCTTGGAATTATGCATATTATACTTCTTCAATATCTTATCTATATAAGCATCTTGACTTAGACCAGTTAGCTGTCTTTTCCTATCCTGATAGATCTTAATTCCCAGAATGTATGTAGCTTCTCCTAAATCCTTCATAGAAAAACATTTACCAAGATAATCCTTAACAACTTTAAGTCTTGGAATGTTACTTCCCATGATTAATATGTCATCAACATATAGGACTAGAATAAATCCAAACTTTTTTATCATCACTCCCACTAGCTTTGCGATATACACATGGCTCATCACGATTTTGAATAAATCCAAACTTTTTGATTTCTTCATCAAATCGTTTATTCCATTGACGTGATGCTTTCTTTAAACCATAAATAGATCTTTGAAGTTTGTACACGTGTTTTGGATTCTTAGGATCAACATACCCTTTCGGTTGTTGCATATAGATGTCTTCATCTAAGCGACCGTTCAAAAAGACAGTTTTAACATCCATTTGCCATATCTCATAGTCATAGTATGCAACTATAGCTATGAGAATCCTAATAGCACTTAAGTCTGCTACAGGAGAAATGTCTCCTCGTAGTCTACGCCAAAAGTTTGAGTGAAACCTTTAGCTACTAAACGACCTTTATTGGATTGTACTTTTCCGTCCACGTCGGTTTTCTTCTTGTTTATCCATTTATGTATCACTACTTTAGCACTTGGTGGTGGATCTACAAGAATCCAAACTTCATTTACTTTCAAGGATTTCATTGCCTCATCCATAGCAACCATCCACTTATCACTTTCTGGATCAAGCATGGCAGATTTATAATTAGCAGGTTCTCCAAGATCCCCTACTTCATCATCATCCTCTATATTAAGACATATATTTCTATTTTCGTTTTTAATCCTTTCGGATCTACGCAAAGGAACTAATTCCGGTGGAACCGTTAGACTTTCTAGTTCTACAGGAATTACATTGCTAGTAAAAGTAGTAACCCATAGTTTCCTTAGGGTATCCTACAACGATACATTTTATAGATCGTTGTTGGAGTTTATCACCCGAGTCACGTTTCACATACACCTACACACCCCAGGCCTTTAAATAAGACAAATATGGCTTCTTGACATGCCATAGTTCATATGGTGTCTTATCAACCTTCTTTGTGGGAACCATTATTAAAATGCAAACAACATACTCTAAACCATAATCCCAAAAGGATAAAGGTAAAGTTGTAAGATTAAACATAGATTGCACCATATCTAATAATGTACGATTTCTCCTTTCAGATAAACCATTTTTTTTGTGGAGTATAGGGAGAAGTAAGATACTGAACAATTCCATTCTCACTTTGATAATCTATAAACTCTTGACTTAAATATTCACCACCTCTATCAGAACGAAGAGCTTTAATCTTCTTTCCTAGTTGTAGTTCTACTTCTGCTTTAAACACTTCGAATTTTTCAAATACCTCATGTTTTTGCTTAAGTAAATAAACATAACCATAACGTCTATAATCATCCGTAAATGTTAAGAAGTAGCTAGAACCTTTCCTTGACAAATGTCTAAGTGGTCCACACACATCGGTGTGTATTAAACCAACTAGATCAGTATCCCTTTCAATATTGTTATTAAAAGGTTTCTTGGTCATCTTTCCAGATATACAAGACTCACATTTATCAAATGATTCATCAGTGATATTTTCCAAAAGATTTTCACGTTGAAGCTTTTGTATACGAGTCTTACCAATATGGGTAAGTCTACAATGCCAAAGATAAGAAGAGTTCTTGTCAAACTTTCTCTTCTTATTTATGCTAAAAATAGAATTATTATAATGCTTGGATTCATTTTCATGCATGTCTATTTCAAACACACCATTCACAGAAATTGCATTAAAATAGAAAATACCATCTTTCCAAACATAAATTCCATTTTAATCAATAGTGTGAACGAATCCATTATTCAACAAACAAGAAAAGGAAATAAGACCCCTAACAATTGTAGGTGCATAATAACAATCATTTAAAATCAGTACTAAACCCGAAAATAAGTCTAAATTAAATGTTCCTATAGCTTCAACCGCTGCTTGTGCGCCATTGCCCACTTGCAGAAATTGTTCCACATAGGAAAGCTTCCTTTCCAGATTAAATCCTTATAGCGTATTACAAATGTTAATACCGCATCCCGTATCATATACCCAGGAATTTAATTTTTATGTCAAATTAAATAATTTGATCATAAATAAAGAACTTGAAGCTGCAGCGCTCTGCTCAGAGTTCATCTTTAATTCTCTCAACTCTTCGAGGTAAAGAGGGAAATTCCTCTTCTACTGACCACTTGCCTTGCAATGGTAACAAGTCTCATCCTTCTTAGATTGATTCTTCTTGACAAAGTTCTGCTTAGGTTTTGAATAAGTCGCAACTTGCTTGCCCTTATCACCCTTGCCTTTGCCTTTCTTCTTGTTCGCTTGCGGTTGTGGGTTACTTACTCTACCCTTTTGTATTGCTAATACTGGAGGACTAGAGTTAGATGCCTTGTCCTTTAACCCCTTTTCATAGTCAATGAGCATTGCATGCAAATCATTAACTGTCTTCCCCGTGCAATGCATATTATAGTTTCGAACAAAATCATTGAAGTCCTTGTTAAGGGACATGTTGATCAAGTTGATAGCCATATTATGATCATAGGGTTGTCCTAGTGCAATGAGTTGTTCCATATAACCCCTCATCTCCATGTAATGGCCACTAACAGACTTTCCATGAGTTTGCTTGCATCTATGCAAAGCATCTACTAAGACGTAGATCTCCACATCTTGCGGCTTTTCGAACATAGCCTTGTGTTCATCAAGCATTCGCTTAGGCGAAAATAACTCATACTTATTTTGAAGCGGAGGGGACATTTTCCCTAACATTAAGCAAGCCACCTCTGAGTGCTTCTTAACATTAATAGCGTGTTCAAGCCTTTGCCCTTCAGAAGCTCCTTTAGCAAGATCCTCTGGATAGGGAGTAGTCAAGATATCAATAGTACCCGCTACTCTCAAGACAATTCATAGTGAGCGGTACCAATCATTGAAGTTTGGGCCAGTAAGTTCAGGACGATCAAAAAATGTTTTGAACGCAAAACTTATAGTGTTATTGTCGGGTTGAGCCATTTCTACATAAATAAGTTCAAATATTAGTATTTTCCTTGAATCCTAGAACTATATTGACATAGACTCATTACATCAGTTGACCTGCTAGTAATGAATATACTCAACATTAAGACTTGTCGAACAATTTAATTGACAAACAATTTTCGATTTCTAGATATTTAAGGGATTTACATTGCAAAAAACGTTTTGCATTGTAAACATGTTTCATCCCTTCTGAATGCCTTAAGTTTCCAGATCTCACTGAGTAACTTAATTAAGTCGTCTAATATGAGTAACGTAAAACCAACATACGAATTCTCATTCTATTAAAGTTTTCTCTCTATTACAACATCATTCGAAAATCCCATTTGATGACGTAGCAATTTCAAGTGTTCGTGCGTTCGATTTAAATTTTAAGGGTATAAATTTTGATGTCAAAATCAATGTATGGAGAAGCATGCATATAACTCAATAGCATAAGTTTAATAAAACATTTAGTAAACTTTTCACAAGACTAAATTTCTACATAAATTATGTTGAGGTATTGGTTTCACCAATCAAAGAATTTACCCACAACTATTCACAACGTACTTATGGCTAAAGCAATAACCTTATTCATTGTAAATTCGGATGTGAATTTGTGGTAAATATACCTTAAGGTATAATTCAAATAATAATCGTAGGTTATTACAATTTGACGCACATGCGAATCGGGAATTTGGTCAGCGACTAATGGCTTAACACCTCTTTCCTTAACCGGGTACATGACCAGCGGTGCGTTATACCCACTTTATAGTTTGTCAAAAGGAGTAGGCCGTTAGATTATTATTGCAATTCACCAATCAACGTAATCTTATGTAATTTAGATCTCAAACAAATCTTAATTTTTAATATGATTTAGTCCATATTATTTCTTTTCAAAAAACCCTTGTTTACAACAATTCGAACAATTTTAACATAAACAAGTAAAAAAATTAAATCATAAACACATAATAACAATTTATATGTGCAACAAATAAATCAGATAGCCACATGCATATGATTTATTCAATAATCATCAAATCTAGGTTTTTATATTCATATAAAAGTCTTCCCTAATTCAAGATTTATTGAATCAAATAAAGCAAGTAGCACATAAAATCATATAAACATAGGATTTTACAATCCGTGAAAACATGCACGTTCATCATTGATCCACCCTCAAATCTTAACTATTAAATCTCTTTGGATCGTAACCTTTCCTTTAATTTACATGACATAACAATTAATCATGCAATTTAAACTAAAATTATCCCACATGTAATTTAGGGTTTCAAAAAACAATTCTTTTTTTTATAAAATTCGGCAAAACCCTAATTTTGAAAAACAAAACCCTATTTTTTTAAGAAAACCTAAAAAAACATGTAGTTTTAACTCAATAATTATTAGTTAAACAACTTTAGATTTTTTATAATTATAACATTTTAAAACGGCTCTCTGATACCACTGAATTCTTGATTTATTGTTATGTCATGTTAATTAAAGGTTGCGATCGGCCAAGAGAGGGAGAGAAAGAGATTGAAGTCCGTGATGGGATTTGAAGTCTGTGATGGGATTTTGTACAAGAGCTCATTCTTGCAACCTTGGCTGCGATGCGTCGAAGCGAAGCAAGCAAGCTACGTGGTTAGCGAAATTCATGAAGGCTCATGCAGCATGCATGTAGGCCCAAGATCAGTTGTAGCAAAGTCTTTACGGACGGGATACTATTGTCCAACCATGCACAAGGACGCACGGGACCATATTAACAAGTGTAATGACTGTCAAGTACACCGGCCCGTACCGTGTCACCCACAACAGAAGTTAGCACCTATTACATCCCCATGGCCATTCTATAAGTAGGGAATTGATATCGTGGGGCCATTCCTGGTGGTAGTCGGGGGCGTATAGTTCTTAATCGTCGCAATGTACTATTTCACTCGGTGGATAGAAGCCAAAGCGGTGGCAAAAATCACGGGCAAGCAAGTAAAAAAGTTTGTTTGGGAAAATATTGTATGTCGCTTTGGTCTACCAGGAGAGATAATCTCTGATAATGGCAAACAGTTCGCGGACAGTCCATTCAAAGACTAGTGCATGACATGGAATATCACACATCGCTTCGTATCTGTCAAACATCCGCAGACCAACGGTCTAGTGGAACGTGACAATCGAAGCTGAGGGGAGGGTATTAAGGAACGCTTGGATGGAAAAAGAGCTAAGTTGGTTTATGAACTACCACATGTGATGTGATCACACCGAACAATTATCAAAACTGCTAATGGAGATACCCCATTCGCACTAGCGTACGGTACTAAAGCAGTAATAACAACATAAATTGGAATGCCGACAATTCGCACTACGGAAGTCAACGTTACCACGAACGACGAAGAGCTAAGAATTAACTTAGACTTGTTAGAGGAAAAATGAGAGTTGGTAGCAATCAATGAGGCGAGAGCTAAATCAAAGATGAAAGGGTATTACGATGCTAAGGTGAGGGGTGTATCTTTTAAGCCAGGTGATTTCGTTTATCAGGAAAACGAAGCAAGTCGGGCTGAAAACACGGGGAAACTTGGCCCAAAGTGGGATGGAACATATGAGGTCACGGATGCTTTGGGGGACGACGCGTACATGTTTCATGGAATGGACGTCCGAGACTTCAGTCGCACATGGAATATCAGTACTCTAAAAAAATGCTATCTTTAAGGCCACGGCCTTCGACGTGGACATCCAGCTGTAGTCAACACCAATAAAGTCTATGTCATTTTTTTATGTTTTTAGGAATCATTTATCTTAGTATATTTTCATATTGTCTCAAAAAAACGTAAACGTGCTAATAAAATGACGTGGTGCCTAGTTACCACCACGGTCAGTTCTTGTTCAAATTTTTTGTTTGTGTCTTTAGTTATTTCAGTTCTATTTAGTCATTTTTTTATCTTCAGTCGTACATGTACTATCCGTTTCCATGTGAAGCAATAGGATTGAGTGAACCTGATAATTCAACTTGCAGCATAAGAGGGATGCAACCCCAGCGGCCACGAATCATGCATCCTTACTAGACACCTTATTTTCAAGACGTTGTAATAAGTTTAAGTGTACTGCATTAACAAAATGACGGACATGACAAAGACACATTGTGCACGTCTAGTAACTTATAACTATTGTCTTTTTAAACAAGTCGTGACTCACTACGCAAAAAGGTGTAGCATTCACCAAATATATCATAGAGTAAGACAATTCCATACAAAATTCAATGTCGTGGACATCCATGGCCAAATATTACAAATACAAATAAGTTTTTGATCCTAATAACGAAGTTCATGATGGCAACTACTTAGTAGGGATGGTGAAAGCATATCTTTCTTCTGCTGGTTGATCGAGGCAAGGTTGGAAGGGCTGGTAGCTATATCGTCCTCTAGCACCAATGCTAAACCAAGACAGGTAGGGGCGGCCATACCATCGAATCTTGGAAAATGTGTGGATCCAGCTATTAGAGTTTTGCACAAGATCCAGTTTTCTTTCTTGCCCCTTGCCCTGATTTGGTTGGCCTTAATAGCTTCCCTCAGGGTCCTTTCTCCCTTTAGTGCCCACGGATCATTGGGAGGAGGATTATCTACATAAACAGGGATTGTTAGCTGAAAGGGATGAAGCTGTAGGTCTACCCACATGTCAGGAACGCTTTGTGCGCCAAAATCTATGTTTAGGTGTAGTTGCCCCATGATTTCTTCAATAGGCACATCTTCAACGCTTCCAATCTTCTGAGCATAGGGTACTCGACGTCTTTAAGAGCCGTCATAGACGCAGTCATGTTCTTCTCTACGTCAGGCTTATGGAATATATGATCCTTTTCCGCTCTTCCCTGTCCAGCCCACTTGATCCCAGCTAGCAAACCCTTATGCCTACCGCAGTCAATACCGTCTGACACGACATTGGCGAAGGGCTGGGCCATTTTGGGTGATTCAGCAATCTTCATCACCGCAAGCCTTAAACCACGCTCAATGATCCACCTACGGCCAGCGATGGCCGTAAGCATATGGGGGTACAGCTCCTCATCGAAATCAATGGCCAAGGCATCCAACCTTGCGTCCATATCTTCTAGTCGGTCGTCAACAACCCTCTCCCTTGCCTCCCGATAATTGTAGAACTCTTTGGCTAACCGTTCTTCACCTTTTACCAATGTGCGCAGGTTGTCACGATCGTGGGCAAGGGTAGATATTTCTTCAGATAAAGTCTTGACGGCCGCCTCAACAATAGTCGCCTCTAATGGCAGTTTCATGTTAGTCGCATAATTAAAGGTGTACTTACATCTTAACATAAAAAATGAAAGGATTAGAAAGTGGTAAAGGCATACCTTGCCATTCGAGGATTGAACCTAGGCCTACAGCTCCTTAATTTGGGTCTCACGCACAGTGGCATGATTTGTCTGTTCCTTGATGGTGGCCTCGGCAGTGGCAAGTTGGGCTTGAAGGGTGGTTATTGTTTGTTCATGCTTCTCCACCATCTTCTCCTCGTGGCCTAGCTTCCTGTCTGCACTCTGAATGCGGCGCAAGGCTACTTCAAAACGAAGGCGCATGGTCGCGCCAATGGCCACCTGATGAGATGTCGAGACATTGAACTCCTCCATAAGATCGTCATGTGACAACTCGATGAGGTCCGCGGCTAGCCCAGGTGGGATCACATGATCCATGAAGTCCTTGCAGGCTTTAGGGATGTTCAATCGCCTCAGGTATATTCCAGTTTGGGCGGAAGGATTCGGGGGTCCCTCTGTGATGGGCTCCTCCTTGGCCGTGGGAGGAGGTTATTTTGGTATGTCCTCAAACACAGGATAAGGTACCCGTCTGTTTGTCTCGATTGCGGGTATCTCCTCCCGGCCGACGCCTTCCTCATTCGCCACAGCATTGGAATGATCGCCCCTATAGATGCAACAATCAATTTAAAGGATGATTGTATTACATGATAGTATACAAGTTTGAGGGATGTGTGGTACTGACGTGGGGTCCTTTACCAATTCTGATGTGGTTGGGGTCACAGTGGTCACATGAGTGGCATTTCGCTGGTCTTCCACGCTTGCGGATGGGAGCGTCCTAGTGGTCTTTGCTACGCCCGTGCTGTTACCCTTTAGGTACCTGGGATGATAATCACGCAGCTTCTTGGGAGGCGTGTTGAAGGTCCCTATCTCTACGTTCGCTTCTTTCCTTAGCTTCCTTTTCGTGGACTTACGCCTCCTCAGAGCGGGTTTTGTATGAGCTTGAATACTCGCGTCCTTAGCCGCCTCTCCCTCATCAGACCTGAAGAGCTTGTCTATGTATTCATCAAGATTGGTAAGGTTGTCACCTTGTTCCTCTTCAAGCAGAGTGGTGGTGGTATTGGCTGCAGGGGAAGGACTAACCACATCTTCCAACAAGGGTTGTCCCCCATCCTCGTTTTAGAAATCTAGCGGCGACTTCTCGATTTAGGAGTCACCCATGTCCGAATGGGGGTGTGGAACTGCGTTCAGTGGAATGGTAATGTTTTGGGTTGACTCAAGAAGTGGAGGCTCATCCTCACGCTTAGCGCGTGTACTTTCAGGCACCATGATGGATCCCCTTGACGCAGAAGTCCCCACAAGTTCATCTCTGCAGATAAATAACAAAAACAAATATTAGTCACGGTCAATCGGTATTCTCAACAAGTCTGTTAGGATTAATTATACCCACCCGCATTATGGTTATTCAGAAAGATGGGGTATTGATCTGATCTTCCAAAATAATTACGGCTGATCCCTATCAAGCATAAGAAGGACTCCGGCAACCCCTTGTGAAAGTGGGTGTGTTGTGTGTCTAACATCCTAACATCCCTCGCATCATAAGTGTTGGGGGGGATAATCAGGGTGGACTGGGTGTTTTAGCTCAAACGAAAATGGGAAGACAATTTCACCTACAAAGAAATAATGGTCGTATCGGTTTTTCAACGAATCTAAAGCCTTGTTATAGCACTTAGGGGAGTTTCCAGGACGTTTCTTGAACGACAGCCAGTTGTTGACCATTTAGGGTACATAAAAAACCCTAAATAAAGTAACGGTGGGGGCAACGTCTAAAGTGTGGCAACTAATCTCGAATTGATTTACTTTACACGCTCCTATGGCATGTAATTGGGTGATATGGAAGTCGTAATAAGTAAGGATATCTACGAGAAATCTAGAAAAGGGAATGCGGTAATTAGCCGCATCAAAAAGATATAAACCTATTTTCTTGGGTGGGCAATCAGTGATGGCACTACCTTCACTAGGGTAGGTCGGATGTACACTCTCGGGGAAGAAAAATTCCGAGCAGAACTTAATGAATTTCTTTGCTAGGTACTCGTTAAGCACGAACGTAATAGTGGGGTTATCCCTAACCATGTTTTATATAAATATGGAGAAGGGCGCGGTGTTTTAACCTGTAAAATGGGTTGTCCGTGCAAGAATAAGTGTAGAAGGAATGAAACCAACAATGGCGGTAGAAGGTTTTGATAACTGTGTGTGTGTATAGTCATGCACTTGGGTATATATAGTCTTGCCTCGATCTTTGTGCTTCATTGGATTTTTGACACGTAGAACCCACTAGGTTCATCCAATGGTGAGGGTTTTTGGTGACTGAAACGTCAGTCGGGCCCACTAGTCATTTCAGGGTCAGTTTTTTACGTGGCTCAAGGGTGGGTCCCACAAGGTGCACCTTTTCGGAATCTAACATATGAACAGTCGCTCACATAGTATACAGTGCAGCCGTTTGTTGACTATTGATAGGTGTGTAAACACCCATCCTTTTTACCACTTAATTACAATAATAACCGAGCCAAAACGTGTATTTTATCTCATTTATGTCGGAATTATGCGTGGTTTGTGTTTTTGATGTGATTTAGGACAAAAAGGTGAAAAGTGGTGAAAACATGGGCATTCACGGGCTTTTATCGAAGAAATAGACGAAAGACGAAGTCAAGAAATCAAGAGTGCATAAAGAACGGAAGTCCAAGAGCAATTCTGAAGATTTATCGAAGAAAAAGTCAAAAGACGTAAGTTTACTAAAAAGCCGAAGAACTCAAGTCTTATTTATGAAGAAATGTCAAGACGAGTTTAAAGAAATCCCGAGACAAAGTCATTAAAGTCCAAGTATTAAGAAGATTAACAAAGGATTAAGAAGATCAAGGACTAAAGCATGCAATTAAAGAAAGAAGAAAGAGGGAGGAAGCTTCCTAAGCACCTCCCTAATCTCCTCTATAAATAGGATTTATTTTCATTCATTTGTTTTTGTTGGCTAGTTTGACAAACTATGCTCTTCCACTTTAATTTTTGCACATTTAAATTCATGTCCATTTACATTAATTGTCTTGCACCTTAAATACATTTAATTTCAAGTAAGTTCCTTTTTAATTCTTGTCAATATTTATTTTTATTGTTATCTCCTATCTACCTTTCTTTAATCTTTGATTTTTATGTTTATGTTCATGTTTATGTTTTTGAGTTTTTATTGATTAAAGTGGGTTTTGATTATTTTGATTAGTTTTGTTAGTTTGATTGATTTGGATTGTTTGTTTATGATTAATATATGTTTATTGATTAGTTTGATTTAATCTTTTGTTTGATTTTGATTAGTTTTTATCTAGATCCGTAGCTTTTTCCTTTTTCCTTGTTCTTCGTTGTTCAACTGTTTCCCAGGTATATTCCGGATCAAGGCCCAGGTTATTCTGAGTTAAGGAATTGTGTTGTGGATATTCTGTATCAAAGTCGTTCATTCGGAATATCAAAGATTCCGGATCAAGGCTGTGTGAAGAGGACATTCCGAATCAGATTATATTCCGGATCAGCAAAGTTCATCCGGAATAATTTATTATTCCGGATCAAAGTGCCTTATTCGGAATATATTCCGAATCAGTAAAACATTCCGGATCAAGGCTTTGTGAAGAGAACATTCGGATCAAGGGAAACATTCCAGATCAAGGAGAACATTCCGGATCAAGGAGATATTCCGAATCAAAGGCTTCCATCCGGAATAAGTGACATATTCTGGATCAAGGAGTTTTATTCGGAATAATATTCCGGATCAACAATATTCCGGATCAAGCTTATGTATTCCGAATCAAGACTTTATTCCGGATAAGTGACATATTCCGGATAAAGGATTTATTCCGGATCAAGGGTTTTGGTAAATATTCCGAGTGAAGAAGAATCATTCCGAACGAAGGTGACATTCCGGATGAGTGATTATTCCGAACGAAGGTTTATTCCGGATGAGCTGTTCTCAGGTTCTTTTTAATTTCAGTTTTTAATTCTTTAATTTTCAAGCTTTATTTTTGACCCTTTTTCCTTAGTCGCACTTTAAGTTTATTTGCCTTGGATTTATTTTACCCTTGCCTTAGTTTAAGATTTAGTTGCGTTTTAAGTTTGCCTTAGTTAGATTTAAGTTTGCGTTATTTACTTTTAGTGCTATTTACTTTTCGTCACGCTTTTAAATTCTCGCCATTTATTTTAAATTAGAGTTAGAATTAAATTAACGTCATTTACTTTTATGTTTTTGCACATTTATTTTAAAACAACCAAAAATATTCTTTTTCACCAAAAATAATTGAGTCGCATTTTGAACCGGAAATCAATTCGAAGAGATACCGAGAAACGAACTTTTTCAACTAGTAAAATCTTTACATTAAAATGGCGCCGCCGCCGGCTCTTTTCGTAAAGATTAACGATTTTCTGTGAAAGACGCGTTGCTTTTTGGGATCCGTTCACTCGTGAACGTTATTTTTCGTGTCAAAAATTTTCAAAAAATCCCAAAAACATTTGAAAAATCATAAAAAGCATTTCTTTTTCAAAAGTTTTGCACCAAAAATATTCCTCTTTATCCTCTATTATGTTTAATTCTTTTCTTTACCCCTCTTATTTATAATTCTTCATGGATTCGTCTTGTGTACGGTGTGGGAGACCATGACATGGTTTTCAAACATGTCAATGGTGTACTTGTGAGCGGTGTGGTTTTGATATCGATGATACACAATTTGGATTTTCTCCATTTTCAATTTACCAAATTCATACTTCTCCTCTTACAATACTTTCTCACCTTCTCCCGTCTATGACAATCCCTATCCTCAAGATGCACCGGGTTTTTCTCCATACCCGTGGTGTTATATTTGTGGGGGCCCTCACGATGCTTCTTCTTGTGATCCGTCAAAGGTCTTTGAGAAAGTTCCGTGCTATCATCCTGATAGGTGTGTAAACACCCATCCTTTTTACCACTTAATTACAATAATAACCGAGCCAAAACGTGTATTTTATGTCATTTGCGTGGTTTGTGTTTTTGTTGTGATTTAGGACGAAAAAGGTGAAAAGTGGAGAAAACACGGCTTTCACGGGCTTTTATCGAAGAAAAAGACAAAAGACGAAGTCGAAAGATCAAGAATGCGAAAAGAACGGAAGTCCAAGACCAATTCTGAAGATTTATCGAAGAAAAAGTCAAAAGACGGAAATTTACTAAAAGCCGAAGAACTCGAGTCTTATTTATGAAGAAAATTCAAGACGAGTTTAAAGAAATCCCAAGAAAAAGTCATTGAAGTCAAAAGATTAAAGAAGATTAAGGACTTAAGCATGCAATTAGAGAAAGAAGAAAGAGGGAGGAAGCTTCCTAAGCTCCTCCCTACTCCCCCTATATATAGATTGGATTGTTTCCATTTCATTGTTGTTGGTGGCTTGACAACCCATTCTTCCACCATTTTTCATTTTGCACTTTAAATTTATGCACCTTAATTTCATGTATTGCACCTTTAAATTCCTTTTAATTTCGAAGTAAGTTTATTTTATTGTTCTTGAATCTTCTCTTTATTGTTAATCTCCTTCTACCTTTCTTGTTTGATTTGTTCTTCATCTTTATTGTTCATGTTCTTGAGTTTTATGGTTTTGATTAAGTGGGTTTTGATAATTTTGGTTATGATTGTTAGTTTTGTTGATTTTTTTTATTGGTTATTGTTAGTAGATCATTTGTGGTTGTTTTGGTTTAATCTTTTGGTTAATCTTGATTAGTTTTGGTTAAATTCGTGTTCTATTTCATCTCCCTGTTCTTCGTTCTGTTTATGTTGCCCAAATTCTGGATCAAGCCTTTTGTTCCGAATCAAAATTTGTTATTTCGTATCAGTCTCTCATGCGGAATATATAATATTCCGGATCAAGTCTTCTATTCGGAATACTTGATTATTCCGGATCAAACCCCTTTATTCAGAATATTTGTTATTCCGGATCAAATCACTTCATTCGGAATACTTTGTATTCCGGATCAAGTCTTTCATCCGGAATATTGATTATTCCGGATCAAGTGTTTCATCCGGAATATTGGTTATTCCGGATCAAGTCTTTCATCCGGAATAATATTCCGGATGAAGCTATTATTCCGCATCACCTGTTTTCTCTTTTTATTCTGGATCAAACTTTTTATTCCGGATCAACTTCTTTTCTCTTTTTATTCCGGATCAAACACTATATTCCAAATCAAATAGTTTATTCTGGATAAGTGACATATTCCGGATGAATTGTTTTATTCTGGATGAGTGTTTTCCAGTTTTTAGTTTTAAGCTTTATTTTTCCCGCCTTTTTCCTTATTTGCATTTTTACTTGCTTTCCTTTTAATTTAAGTTTAAGTTTGTCTTATTTACTTTATTTGCCTTTTAATTTCTCGTCATTTACTTTTCGCCAAGTTTTAATCTTTCAGTATTTCTTTTCACCGTCTTTATTTTATGCTTATTTGTTTCAAGTCTTTATTTTTTTAATTAGTGTAGACAACGACGACCCTTTCATTTGATTCACCAAGAACAACTAATCTCACAAAATTAACCAGAAATCAATTCGAAGAGATTCCGAGAAATGAACTTTCAACTAGTAAAATCTTTACATTAAAATGGCGCCGCTGTCGGCTCTTTTCGTGAGGATTAACGGTTTTTTGTGAGAGACGCGTTGGCTTTTGGGATCCGTTCACTCGTGAACATTATTTTTCGTTTCAAAAATTTTCAAAAATCCAAAAACATTTGAAAAATCATAATAAGCATTTCTTTTTCAAAGTTTTGCACCAAAAATATTCTTCTTGCTTATCTATCTTTCTTTATGGATTCTTATGTCCATTGCGTCGGGTGTGGGAGACGATTATACGGGAACGACTCTTGTCAATGGTGTACATGTGAGCGGTGCGGAAACGATATCGACAACACACAATTCAGATTTTGTCCCTTGTGCTACTCGACTAATTCGTCCTTTTTGAATCCACCTCATGTTCCCCCGTGCATCTATTGTGGAAGCGATTCTCATTGGCATGTTTCGTGCCCGGTTCGATACCCGTATGGTCACGAGCAAGAACCGGGGTACAATTATGACAATGATAATAGCTATCCACAAGACGCACCCAGTCTTTCTCCTAACCCGTTTTGCAACAACTGTGGGGGCCCTCACGATACTTCTTATTGTCAACCAATGAATTATTATGAGCAAAATCCGTGTCCTCAGTTTTCTTCACCAATGGATTATTATGAACCAAATCCGTGTTCTAATTCTTCTCAACCAATGAACTACTATGAGCCACACCCATGCTATAATTCAGGTTTTCAACATTTTGAACCCCCACAACACATCATCAATCATCAACCCTCCTTCGAACATTTGAGCTCCTACGAACAATGGGCCACTCTTGTTAAGCAAGGTCAACAACTTCAAGAAGCTTTCAACAAGATCATCGAAAAATGTCAAGAGGATCAACGACAAGAGCAAATATCGAATACCGAGACTTATACTCCTCCTCCGGTGTATCCATACTATTATGATGATGATGACGATGAGCCTACTATTTCTTGGAATGATCTTACTGCTCAATGTCCTAGTGCAATTGTCATCCCTTCTCTCACTATCCCAAACGAGTCTAAGGATTGTGATACATAGAGTGAGCTTAGTGAGTTTGGTCTCGATAAATTATTTGATGATGAGGTTTGTGAATTACCTGCTATGGAGCCTGAGGACGACGTTGCTCCTACGGAAGAGGTCGATCCTAATGATGACGATTTTTCTCCCCGCTATGAGAATTTCACTTTTGAAATTTCTCAATCTCCACCGGGAGATGAGGGCGATGATGATTTATTCTCTCCGGCTTACGAGAAGTTCACCGATGAACTTGATCTTGTGGATGAGGTGGAAGACGTGCTTCTTCGCGATAGATTACGGAAAGTGCACCTTCTTATTGCTCAAATCGAAGAGTTGACTTCTCCTCCTCTCTCCGAGTCTTTGCCTCCATCTATTCCTCCCGTTGAAGATAATGACCCATTGCTGGAAGAAATCGATATTCACTCCATCCCTCCAGGTATTGATGATGATGACACGGAGGAGGATATTATTCTTGATAATTTGCTGCAGGAAGGTATCGACCCAAGTCCCCCTCCCGAGCACCTTTCATCCTCCCCTTTAGCCACTATTACGGAGGATGAGTGCTTTGAACCGGGAGGTGACATTGATTATGCTATGATTGATAACATTACGGCTTTGCCGAGTGCTCAGCATCCATTGTCTTTGGGGGATGACAATGTGCTTACTTTACCCACCCCACCTCCCGTAGATCTCGATTTCACATACTTCTCGTATGTTGAAAGGACCTTTCTCCCATTCAAGACTTATCCCCCCGCCTCTCCTTTGTTAATGTCAACCGGGAACAAGGACAAGGTCTTTGATCCTGGTATTACATTCAAGGCTTCCCCATGGACCATTTAATTCGGGGACGAGTCAGGCTCGTGACTCGGTTAATATAAACAAGCGCTTTTTGGGAGGCAACCCAATTATCTATCTATCTTTACCATAAGTGTAGGGGGGAGCCCCGTTGGTGTTTCTTGCTTTCTTATCAGGTGCAGGGATTAGAGCTTCAAAGACACACTCTTGATGACTTTTGACGACAGTGATTCCGTGTTCCCTTCTTCCCGGTTCTATCCTAAACTCTTTTTGATTCACTATTTTATATTTCTCAATATTAAAATAGGAATCTCTTTAGTTGTCCTTTCCTTAGCAAGATTTAAACAAAGTGCACAATGTCCTAAGTGTAGGGGAGTTTACTCCCACATGCTTAAACATTGAGGACAATGTTTATATTAAGTGTAGGGGGGACTTCTATCGAAGTTAAGTGGCCTTTTCCTTGTATTTGTCCTCACTTTAACCGGAAAATCAATTTTTCGACATTTTTCAAAATTTTTGATCTATTTTGGCCTATTAGTTTTTCCCTTTGTATAGTTATTTTCTTTCCTTGCTAGAATAAATGTTTAATAAACTGGTTTTAATTTTCAAACATTGTATATCTTTTGACTCAACCCGAGTTTACTTATCTAAGTTTACTCTAGCTAGTATCCTTAACGTGTTTAAGTCAAGTTTTGCTAGGCTTTTATATAGGGAGATATAAAACGCGAAAGTCTTAACTCTCACGGGTTAAGAACAAGAACTTTTCGCAAGTTCCTATAATTGATCCTAGAGAGTCGTTTATCAAGGGAACTTTAAAACGCGATTTCTAAACTTGAAAGAGTCTAAGAGTTTTCAAGATCCTATAGACGACTCGAAAACCCAAAACTTTGATTTAATAGGCTAAGCATCCACGAGTCTCATTCCTTGAGATTTTAAACTGTGGAGAACGAGAGATGATAGAGTCAATTATAAGTTTGGTATTCTTTCCTGAATTTATGTGAGTTAATTATAAGCCTATTCTCCCATCGCTTGCTAATAAATTTATCTGCAATAAATAATGTTGTACGATTTGAAAAGTTACTTAGCTTCTAGCCCAAGATCGTTTAAAAGTTGCTCGGTATGGATTAGAGTTCATAGCCAAGGCATAACTTATTGAAGCGGGATGCGAAGATTAGCGAGTCAAAAAAGGTCCTAACAAGGCATGAGGGCTATATTTTGTTGCTAAAGATCCCAAGTGATATTAAGAATCATTTATCAAAAATCAATATGAAGGATCGAGACACACGACGAAAAGCAAAAACTCCCCAAAAGTAATGGAGAAGTCTATCCAAAAAGGCCCTAGCAAGGTATGAGGATAAATAGATCCAAGTCCAAAAAGGAGGCGGATCGTTGTATATCAAAGTTCAAAATAAAGATTGGAGAAAAATGAAGAAGTCGTGGTCCAAATATGAAGAATCTCTCAAAACTTCAAGTGAAGAAATTCCTATTATGAAGAGAAGACCATTATTTCATGAACGTCTCTCAAGGTTTGAAGTATGAAGTCGCTGCCAAATATCGGTCCGAGAAAGGTCTCAAAATCGTGAAGCGAGTTATGCCAAGATATGAACTTTATGAGGTCCCGAGAAGCAGTTTTAAAAGATTTTGTCCTTTAGCTAACTATTGATTAAATCGTCCAACTTTATTTTTAGCCTAAATAACTATCGAAATAAGTCAAACAATGCATCCTCGTGATCATTCAAGACAACAACAAAATATAAGAGATACACCTAGGAATAAGGGAGTCTAAGTGAATAATTGGCCCACATAAGTTCGTGTTAGTTTGCTAACTTATAATAACAATGATCTCGTTTTTAAGCTTGGTTTGGAGAAAGTGAAAACTTGAGGATGATGATTATTCATGAAATTTCCAAAACCCAAGGTATGTTTTTGATTTCTTTACTTTGAATGTTTATAACTTTCTATCTCTTTAATAAAGGCCAACGTGGATTGATTATGATGAAAAATGTAATCTTGCTTTGTAACTAATGCATTGCATGAGGACATTGCAATGGTTAAGTGTAGGGGATTTGATAGGTGTGTAAACACCCATCCTTTTTACCACTTAATTACAATAATAACCGAGCCAAAACGTGTATTTTATGTCATTTATATCAGAATTATGCGTGGTTTGTGTTTTTGTTGTGATTTAGGACGAAAAGGTGAAAAGTGGAGAAAACACGGCTTTCACGGGCTTTTATCGAAGAAAAAGACAAAAGACGAAGTCGAAAGATCAAGAGTGCGAAAAGAACGGAAGTCCAAGACCAATTCTGAAGATTTATCGAAGAAAAAGTCAAAATACGGAAGTTTACTAAAAGCCGAAGAACTCGAGTCTTATTTATGAAGAAAATTCAAGACGAGTTTAAAGAAATCCCAAGACAAAGTCATTGAAGTTAAAAGATTAAAGAAGATTAAGGACTTAAGCATGCAATTAGAGAAAGAAGAAAGAGAGAGGAAGCTTCCTAAGCTTCTCCCTAATCCCCCTATATATAGATTGGATTGTTTTCATTTCATTGTTGTTGGTGGCTTGACAACCCATTCTTCCACCATTTTTCATTTTGCACTTTCAATTTATGCACCTTAATTTCATGTATTGCACCTTTAAATTCCTTTTAATTTCGAAGTAAGTTTATTTTATTGTTCTTGAATCTTCTCTTTATTGTTAATCTCCTTCTACCTTTCTTGTTTGATTTGTTCTTTATCTTTATTGTTCATGTTCTTGAGTTTTATGGTTTTGATTAAGTGGGTTTTGATCATTTTGGTTATGATTGTTAGTTTTGTTGATTTGTTTTGATTGGTTATTGTTAGTAGATCATTTGTGGTTGTTTTGGTTTAATCTTTTGGTTAATCTTGATTAGTTTTGGTTAAATTCGTGTTCTATTTCATCTCCCTGTTCTTCGTTCTGTTCATGTTGCCCAGACTCCGGATCAAGCCTTTTGTTCCGAATCAAAATTTGTTATTTCGTATCAGTCTCTTCATGCGGAATATATAATATTCCGGATCAAGTCTTCTATTCGGAATACTTGATTATTCCGGATCAAACCCCTTTATTCGGAATATTTGTTATTCCGGATCAAATCACTTCATTCGGAATACTTTGTATTCCGGATCAAGTCTTTCATCCGGAATATTGATTATTCCGGATCAAGTGTTTCATCCGGAATATTGGTTATTCCTGATCAAGTCTTTCATCCGGAATAATATTCCGGATGAAGCTATTATTCCGCATCACCTGTTTTCTCTTTTTATTCCGGATCAAACTTTTTATTCCGGATCAACTTCTTTTCTCTTTTTATTCCGGATCAAACACTATATTCCGAATCAAATAGTTTATTCCGGATAAGTGACATATTCCGGATGAATTGTTTTATTCTGGATGAGTGTTTTCCAGATTTTAGTTTTAAGCTTTATTTTTCCCGCCTTTTTCCTTATTTGCATTTTTACTTACTTTCCTTTTAATTTAAGTTTGAGTTTGTCTTATTTACTTTATTTGCCTTTTAATTTCTCGTCATTTACTTTTCGCCAAGTTTTAATCTTTCAGTATTTCTTTTCACCGTCTTTATTTTATGTTTATTTGTTTCAAGTCTTTATTTTTTTAATTAGTGTAGACAACGACGACCCTTTCATTTGATTCACCAAGAACAACTAATCTCACACAATTAACCGGAAATCAATTCGAAGAGATTCCGAGAAACGAACTTTCAACTAGTAAAATCTTTACATTACATCCCAGTGTGTATAACTTTGAGCCCCCACGTCACACCGTCAATCATCAACCCTTTTGTGCACTTCCTCCTGAGCAAATGGCCACACTTTTTGACAACTTTCACAAAGTTCAAGAAGCTTGCACAAAGATCATGGAGAAATGTCAAGCGGATCAGCAACAAGAGCAAGTATCTAACCTTAATGCTTATACTCCTCCTCTTGTGCCTCCATATTATTATGATAGTGATGACGATGAGAGTCCTATTTAGTGGAACGATGAGAATTCTATTCCTTCTCCCGACTTGCCGGCTCTGGAGCCTAAGGATTCAACCATCCTTAGGGATGAGGATATTAGCACAATTCCTGCAAAGGAATCCGACGAATTCATAAAGTCTAGTGCTGGTAACCTTGTCCCAATTCCAAGTGAATCTGAGTTGACATCCGACAGTGACGATGAGTATGATGCACTTTCTTCTGATGATGTTCCTTCCACCAACACTTTAGGAGAGGATTCTTTGGCTTTCTCTAATCCTCTTTTTGATCAAGATGATAATTTTACTTCTAGTGATGACGAGTCACTATCCGATGAAGACGTTACAAAGGAAACTTTCAAGATTTATTCGAACCCTTTATTTGATTTTGATGACTCTTACATATCTAGTGAGGTGAATCCTCTCTTTGTCGAAGGGATTGAGGACATTGATAGCTCTTATTCTCCTGCTATTATTGAACATACCTTGTTAGCCATGCCCCCTTCTATCGCAGAGGTTGAGACTTCTGACTCTACTGGAAAGGTGACGCAGGTGGAAGGTAATTGTTCTCAAACTTCTCATATTATATTACCACCTCCTCCTACCGCGTGCACACCCCAGCGGGTGATGTATCGCTTTTACTCTCCTCGTTTCGTACCGGGAAATGAGGATGAGTGCTTTGACCCAGGAGGTGAAAATGACCATTCTATGATTGATAACCTTACAGCTTTGCCAATTGGTCAGCATCCATTGTCTTTGGAGGATGACAATGTGATTCCTTTACCCACCCCACCTCCCGTGGATCAAGATTTCACATACTTCTCGTATGTTGAAAGGACCTTCCTACCATTCAAGACTTATCCTCCTGCCTCTCCTTTGTTATATTCCTCCGGGAACGAGGACAAGGTCTTTGATCCCGGTATTACATTCGAGGCTTCCCCATGGACCATTTAATTCGGGGACGAGTCAGGCTCGCGACTCGGTGAACAAAAAACAAGCGCTTCTCGGGAGGCAACCCGACTATCTATCTATCTTTTTCTTTTGTTTTTACCATAAGTGTAGGGGGAGACCCGTTGGTGTTTGCTATTTCCTCTCTTCTACTAATCAGGGATTCGAGCGCTCAATGATCCACTCTTGATGATATTTGACGACCCGTGATTCTGTGTTCCCGTTTTCCCGGTTCTATCCTAAACTCTTTTAGATTCACTATTTTATATTTCTCAATATTAAAATAGGAATCTCTTTAGTTGTCTCTTCCTTAGCGAGATTTAAACAAAGTGCACAATGTCCTAAGTGTAGGGGAGTTTACTTCCACATGCTTAAACATTGAGGACAATGTTTATATTAAGTGTAGGGGGGACTTCTATCGAAGTTAAGTGGTCTTTTCCTTGTATTTGTCCTCATTTTAACCGGAAAATCAATTTTTCGACATTTTTCAAAATTTTTGATCTATTTTGGCCTATTAGTTTTTCTCTTTGTATAGTTATTTTCTTTCCTTATTAGAATAAATTTTTAATAAAGTGGTTTTAATTTTCAAACGTTGTGAATCTTTTGACTCAACTCGGGTTTACTTATCTAAGTTTACTCTAGCTAGTATCCTTAACGTGTTTAAGTCAAGTTTTGCTAGGCTTTTATATAGGAAGCTTTAAAACGCGAAAGTCTTAACTCTCACGGGTTAAGAACAAGAACTTTTCGCAAGTTCCTATAATTGATCCTAGAGAGTCGTTTATCAAGGGAACTTTAAAATGCGATTTCTAAACTTGAAAAAGTCTAAGAGTTTGCAAGATCCTATAGATGACTCGAAAACCCAAAACTTTGATTTAATAGGCTAAGCATCCACGAGTCTCATTCCTTGAGATTTTAAACTGTGGAGAACGAGAGATGATAGAGTCAATTATAAGTTTGGTATTCTTTCGTGAATTTATGTGAGTTAATTATAAGCCTATTCTCCCATCGCCTGCTAAGAAATTTATCTGCAATAAATAAATAAGGTTGTACGATTTGAAAAGTTACTTAGCTTCTAGCCCAAGATCGTTTAAAAGTTGCTCGATATGGATTAGAGTTCATAGCCAAGGCATAACTTATTGAAGCGGGATGCGAAGATTGGCGAGTCCGAAAAGGCCCTAACAAGGCATGAGGGCTATATTTTGTTGCTAAAGATCCAAGTGATGTGAAGAATCATTTATCAAAGATCAATATGAAGGATCGAGACACACAACGAAAAGCAAAAACTCCCCAAAATTCATGGAGAAGTCTATCCAAAAAGACCATAACAAGGTATGAGGATAAATAGATCCAAGTCCAAAAAGGAGGCGGATCGTTGTATATAAAAGTCCAAAATAAAGATTAGAGAAAAATGAAGAAGTCGTGGTCCATTTATGAAGAATCTCTCAAAACTTCAAGTGAAGAAATTCCTATTATGAAGAAAAGGCCATTATTTCATGAACGTCTCTCAAGATTTGAAGTATGAAGTCGCTGCCAAATATCGGTCCGAGAAAGGTCTCAAATCGCGAAGCGAGTTATGCCAAGATACGAACTTTTTGAGGTCCCGAGAAGCAGTTTTAAAAGATTTTGTCATTCAGCTAACTATTGATTAAATCGTTCACTTTATTTTCGGCTTAATAACTATCGAAATAAGTCAACAATGCATCCTCGTGATCATTCAAGACAACAATAAAATATAAGTGATACACCTAGGAATAAGGGAGTCTAAGTGAGTAATTGGCCCACATGAGTTCGTGTTAGTTTGCTAACTTATAATAACAATGATCTCGTTTTTAAGCTTGGTTTGGAGAAAGTGAAAACTTAAGGATGATGTTCATTCATGACATTTCCAAAACCCAAGGTATGTTTGATTTCTTTACTTTGAATGTTTATAGTTTTCTATCTCTTTAATAAAGGCCAAGGTGGATTGATTTTGATGAAAAATGTAAAAGTGCTTTGTAACTAATGCATTGCATGAGGACATTGCAATGGTCAAGTGTAGGGGATTTGATAGGTGTGTAAACACCCATCCTTTCTACCACTTAATTACAATAATAACCGAGCCAAAACGTGTATTTTATGTCATTTATGTTGGAATTATGCGTGGTTTGTGTTTTTGTTGTGATTTAGGACAAAAAGGTGAAAAGTGGTGAAAACACGGGCATTCACGGGCTTTTATTGAAGAAATAGACGAAAGACGAAGTCAAGAAATCAAGAGTGCATAAAGAACGGAAGTCCAAGAGCAATTCTGAAGATTTATCGAAGAAAAAGTCAGAAGACGGAAGTTTACTAAAAAGCCGAAGAACTCAAGTCTTATTTATGAAGAAATGTCAAGACGAGTTTAAAGAAATCCCGAGACAAAGTCATTAAAGTCCAAGTATTAAGAAGATTAACAAAGGATTAAGAAGATCAAGGACTAAAGCATGCAATTAAAGAAAGAAGAAAGAGGGGGGAAGCTTCCTAAGCACCTCCCTAATCTCCTCTATAAATAGGATTTATTTTCATTCATTTGTTTTTGTTGGCTAGTTTGACAAACTATGCTCTTCCACATTAATTTTTGCACATTTAAATTCATGTCCATTTACAATAATTGTCTTGCACCTTAAATACATTTAATTTCAAGTAAGTTCCCTTTTAATTCATGTCAATCTTTATTTTTATTGTTATCTCCTATCTACCTTTCTTTAATCTTTGATTTTTATGTTTATGTTCATGTTTATGTTTTTGAGTTTTTATTGATTAAAGTGGGTTTTGATTATTTGATTAGTTTTGTTAGTTTGATTGATTTGGATTGTTTGTTTATGATTAATAGATGTTTATTGAGTTTGATTTAATCTTTTGGTTGATTTTGATTAGTTTTTATCTAGATCCGTAGCTTTTTCCTTTTTCCTTGTTCTTCGCTGTTCAACTGTTTCCCAAGTATATTCCGGATCAAGGCCCAGGTTATTCTGAGTTAAGGAATTGTGTTGTGGATATTCTGTATCAAAGTCGTTCATTCGGAATATCAAAGATTCCGGATCAAGGCTGTGTGAAGAGGACATTCCGAATCAGATTATATTCCGGATCAGCAAAGTTCATCCGGAATAATTTATTATTCCGGATCAAAGTGCCTTATTCGGAATATATTCCGAATCAGTAAAACATTCCGGATCAAGGCTTTGTGAAGAGAACATTCCGGATCAAGGGAAACATTCCGGATCAAGGAGAACATTCCGGATCAAGGAGATATTCCGAATCAAAGGCTTCCATCCGGAATAAGTGACATATTCCGGATCACGGAGTTTTATTCGGAATAATATTCCGGATCAGCAATATTCCGGATCAAGCTTATGTATTCCGAATCAAGACTTTATTCAGGATAAGTGACATATTCCGGATAAAGGATTTATTCCGGATCAAGGGTTTTGGTAAATATCCGAGTGAAGAAGAATCATTCTGAACGAAGGTGACATTCCGGATGAGTGATTATTCCGAACGAAGGTTTATTCCGGATGAGCTGTTCTCAGGTTCTTTTTAATTTTAGTTTTTAATTCTTTAATTTTCAAGCTTTATTTTTCCCGCCTTTTTCCTTAGTCGCACTTTAAGTTTATTTGCCTTAGATTTATTTTAGCCTTGCCTTAGTTTAAGATTTAGTTGCGTTTTAAGTTTGCCTTAGTTAGATTTAAGTTTGCGTTATTTACTTTTAGTGCTATTTACTTTTCGTCACGCTTTTAAATTCTCGCCATTTATTTTAAATTAGAGTTAGATTTAAATTAACGTCATTTACTTTTACGTTTTTGCACATTTATTTTAAAACAACCAAAAATATTCTTTTTCACCAAAAACAATTGAGTCGCATTTTGAACCGGAAATCAATTCGAAGAGATACCGAGAAACGAACTTTTTCAACTAGTAAAATCTTTACATTAACTATCATTAATGTCTTCATTAAATTTGTCTCGGCCTATAGTAGGTTCCCCGGTACACTTTTCTTTCACATCATTTTTTACTTTTACAGTACGGCTGGGGAGCAATAGATAGTCTAGAGGTCACGCCTGCGGCTGTAACAACTAGACGGGAGGACATGATGACGTATAGTCCCCATCCGGTTCTTGGACCCGACCCACGGGTACTACCCACATCTAACCCACCTTGGATGGGTTGGATCAATGTTACTATGGACCTATGGGTTTCAGATAATAGTGGTCGCGTGTACTATGTACACCCTACGGCCTGATACACGCGGCATGTGTTAGACAGAATCACAATCCAATTTAGATTGTGATTCACCCCAAAGTTATGAGATATTCACTAACCATAACTAGAAGATAATGATCAACACAATTAGGTAGTTATCTCTTGCTTGGGGCCGAAGATTCGGTAAGGCCCAACAGGGACTCTACCGCCTATATAAGGAACCCCCAAGAGTTCCACAAAGGGACAATTCACTTTATACTCTCACATCTCACTGATTATTAACCCTCAAACCGATTACTTTCTCTCACGCCAGAGTCTAATCGTGGGATACGCTCATACGGTAAGCCTAACGGCGTGTTGTTTAGTGTGCATGATCTCAACCAGAAATTCACTTGGTGCAAAAGTCGAAGCCTCGGACACCCGAATTAAACCTAATTCGGGTTAAACAAGGTCCATCCAACTTTTGTATCAACACTCTTTAGTGACATTTTTAGGTGCCATTACACCACCAGTGTCTTTAACTTCGGTGAGACTCTGACACTTGGTTAGGGACTGATGAGAATCTATTCTCACTAAAATTTACATCCTTTGATTCAATATTAAGTTATTATACATATGATGAAAATATATATTAAACATATTTTGACCTTTCAGTGTGTTGTTAGAATCAATCACTAAAACATATGTAACTTGAAGAGATTTATGAAGCATTTTTTGTTAATAAAAGTTTTGTTATGTTCTAATATAATACACCTGATGAGAATCTATTGAGCTCTAGATACATACGTGACATAATAAACCTGAATAGATTTATTAAACATATTCTGACCTTTTAGTGAGTTGCTAGAACCAATCACTAAACCATTTGTGCATGAACAATAGGCTTTATTGCCAACATTGACGCATTTGTAATCCCTATTCAAGTGTTCAGGTTTTCCACACTTCCAACAAGTCAGTCTAGACTTCTTGTTAGGATCATCTTTGGTGTTAGCATGATGATTACATTTCCCCCTATTGTCATTGTACTTGGAGGATTTGTTATGCTCTACCATATTGACAACATCTGAACCACCAACATTGTTACTCTTTGACTTGTCGTTATCTTGCACCATGATTGATTCTTTGATACACATATGACTCCCCCAACTCAACAAAAGTTAAATCTTCCTTCTTATGTTTCATGGTATGCTTGAAATCTTAAGAAGGGGGAAGTTTATCAATGACATAAGAGACCTAAATGGCCTCATTTATAGTATGTATTGTAAATCTACCAAGTATACCAAGAATTTCATCGTATTGTTCTATGACAGATCTTTAATCAATCGTTTTGTAGTTTTTGAAATCACTCGCAAGGAACTTCTTACTTGATGCATCCTCGGAACTATATTTGGCTTCTAAGGACTCCCATAGTTCTTTTTCAGATCCAACATTTTGGTAATTTAAACAAGGAATCAGATATACCATTGAAAATGGTGCCACGACACATACTCATCATTCTCTTATTTATTCATTCTTATCATGTCATTCAAGGTAGCATCATCACCAACCTCTAGAATGAGAATAGTCATAACATACACCACATTCATGTTTGGAAAAGAAAGTGAATCTTTTTCTGTCATATCCTCAAATCAACCCCTTCAAACTTATTTAGCTTGGAGAAGTTATCCATCGTATGCTTAATTACAGACATCATTAATTATCACAAAATAATCTTCTTTGATTGTTGGTGATTATAAGCCCAAAACCAGGGTTAAGAGAATCAATCATATCTAATTATCAATGAAGGCTACCGAATATCACTTGAAGTTGTGTAATTAATTCCAAAGAAGATTTTTTGACCTTATGCATGAGTTAACACAAATACCTCCTTGGTATAAAACCAAGTGTTTGTTCTTGTTTTTAAGCATGAAATCAAGAACCTGTCGCTTCTAAGTGTTTTTGTTTATGTGTATTTTCCATACAGGTAATCTCCTATTTATAAGAGAACACTCAAAACCCTAGTCAATGGATTTATGAGATATTCACGACCCATTAATCTCTCTATAATTTGCATCCATGATAATAGGAACAATGTTTACATGACCAAGTAAACATGGTCATTCATTCAATGATCTTGTCACTTGAATATGTCAAAACTGTTACAAGTTTATGATGAGACTGCTTTTATACATAGTCTCATCGTCCAAATAGGGCTTAAAATGCATCAAATATCATCAAAATACCTATATATATGATTGTGTTTGTTGCTTGTGTATTTTAGGTACGGATATTGAGAAAATGACAAAAGATCACAAGAATAATGCAAAAACGAACACGGGAAACGAAGCCGCACAATGAACCAAGCCCTAATGAAGACTTTCCCAAGATTTACCCTTGAAGATTTGAAGAATTTTGAAGAAGGGTCCTCCAATATGGAAGAATTGACACTTTATACCCTTGTATCTTCATAATTACAAGATTGGTCCCTAAAGTTTGTCAAAATTACAAAAAGGGCCATCCACTTTAAAGAATTGGCAAGTTTAGCCCCTCAACAAAGCTAAATTGTCAACCATTATCCTCCACAAAGTCAAACACATCATGAAGTCCTTAAAAGTACAAGAAATTACAAGTTTGGTCCTTTGAAAATCCCAAAATTACAAAAAGGACCCTTAACTTCCAACATTTAGCAAGAATGGTCCCTCATCAAACAAGACTTGGCAATTTCAGTCCTCCAAAATGTCAATTATACAAGTCTAGACCATTATTATTGAAGTAAATACCAAACCAGTCCTTCAAGAATTCAAAAATGGCAAGAAATACCCCTGAAAATACTTTGGAAAAGTATTTGGGGCAAAAGTGTAAAAAAGGAAACTTTAATAACAAAGGGATTCGGATTTTTGGGTTTTATTTACAAAGTGAAAGAAGAAAGGAAAGTGAGGGACTTAAGTTGGCCAGACAAGTGTTACCTAGACCAACCATACTCTGCCACGTGCCCCACTACACACTCTCCTCCAATCACAACCCACCCTTCCTCCATGTCACCATCCCACTCACCAACCGGTTTAACTTAATATTAATTAAGTTTAAACACGCGCCAAACATGTATTTAAACCCAAAACAAGATCAAAAACCTGTTCGTGGTGTTCTTAATCCAAATTAGGGATTTCTTAATTACTTGGAATTAATCCTTAATCTTTTCCAGATTTAAGATTAAGGATGTCATTATCATAACCCAACCTTAAACTTGGACACCTCACCACCCCTTTGTCCCACACGTGCCTCCCCTGCTACACAAATGAGGAAGAAGACAAGAATTGGCCAGTCATCCAACGTCCCACAATTATGCTTACTTTCTTAGCTTGTTACAAGCCTTTGGATCACCTTTTGCTTGCCAACTATCACTACACAACAAGAATCCTTCACATGATTCTTCAAGATATTCAAACAAGACAAGGGCATTTCTGGAAGTTCCATGCTTAGGGTTTTTACATTTTCAGCTTTCTAGGACCATGTACACCCTCTATATAAAGGGTCTAGCTCATTACATTTATCCTTGCTCTTGAATTTTCCTAAGTTCACTTTTCTGTAAATCCTTTCAATATTAATGAATGTGTTTGAAACGATGAAGAAAGCTCAAGTGCCATTGTTATAACCTGTTTATTGTTGTTCTTTGTTCATTATTCTTGAATCAAAAAATCTGTTTTCAAAAGAGGAGTGTGCAAAAGTTTGCACATTTTCTTCATTTTCTTGATATTTTGCTAAGTTCTTGGTCTATCTTGGAATTCTTGGGCTATAGGGTTGATCATAACATCCTGATATTGTGTTATCAAGGTGTGGTGAAGCTTATAACTTGGGGATAATCAAGTGTGGAGGACAAGAGTTGCATCAATCAAGGATTTTTCAAGTTCTGTTTTTATAATCTTGCTTCTAACCTTGTTGATTCTTAGCAGGCTTTGTTGTGGAAGCTTGTGCTTGTTCTTGCTAGCACATAAGCTCAAATTCCGTGGGTGTGGATGTACATCCATGAGGTACATACCCTTAATCTCAAAATCTGAAAATATTTTGGATATTTGTGATATTTGAGTGTTGCCTATGTTCTTGTGTGTTTTGTGGCTTGATCTTGCTTGAATCTGTTGTTCTCATCTGTTATTGTGTTAATTTAGGCTTGGGTGGTCTTAAATCTCACTTTTGATTTGAAAAACTTGGTTTTGAAAAGTTAAAGGGGTGTTTGGGATTACCTGTTTGTGATTGCATCTTGGTATTGTGTTGTTAGAAGGTGTTGTTTGTGCTTGGTATCTGATATATGCCTTGTTGAGAGTGTTTTGCTGCAAGTTTTTGGGTTTGAAATTTCAAATCAAACAATCTGCTATAACTTGGTGAATTTAATTGTTTTTGACCTAAGATTTTGGTGAAATCTAGTATTTGTGCATGCTTAGGGTTGAAAGTTGTTAAAACATCATTATTATAACTTATTTGATAGATATTGAGTGTTAAATCTGGCTTATTGGTCAAATACATCAGCAAAGTGCAAAACTGCTTGTGTTAGTGTTCATCAGTAACATTCATTAGCTTGAATCTTGCTTAATTCTTTAAATCATTGCATGAAACATGTTTAGACTTGCTTATTTGAGTTTAATATAGCTTGTGTATGCATTTGGTTGAATTTGGCTGGCTGAATTGTGCTAAAATTGCTTTTTGAACCTAAACTGCTTACTTGTTCATGTATAGATCTGGTACTTTATTGATTAAACTGTATCAATTGGGTGATTGTGTTTGTGATATTTTGATTGTTATTGACTCCTTTTGATCCAAAGATCATTTGGGTGCCTTTGTATAATCTGAATCTCCAAAAAGTTCACTAAAGACAAAAAAGTCTATAAGTCAAGCAGTGGAAAAAGTTTCCACTGCTCAACACCCAAAACTAGCCCCTGCTAGTGTAAAATTGAACTCAGCTTATCAATAAGCTATTTTAGCTTATCTAGACTTGCAACAACTTATTTTTTGTGATAGATCTTCATTATTTGACCCATTTGATTAGACTGGAGCTTATTGGACTTTGACTTTGACTTTTTACTAGAAAACCAACTTATTTGACTTTTACATAAGTGCTTATTTGCTTTTTCCAGCTTATTGAGTCAACTTATTTGAAAACTCTTTGTTGATTTTGCTTAATTAAGTCATTTGAAAGCTTTAGAAACTTGAATCAGCACTTGGGGTGGCCTAGAACTCAAAAACGACTATTTTGTCATTTTCTGTAGATTGCTTATTGCATTTTCAGGCTTATTCCTTGGGCTTATTTCAAATTTCTTTTTTGCAGAAGTCTTATTTAGGACAAAAGAAGCTTGTGTGTTTAATTTCAGCTTATGGCATTGGCTTATAGCTTAATGGGCCAAAAAGCCCATTAAGCATAAGCTGTTTGGTATAAGCTAGCTTATTTCACACTTTCAGCTTTTGGGGCTTTGGAAAAAGTTGTTTAAAATCAAATTTTGAGTCAAGTAGTGCTTTTTGGGCTTATTTTGGACATTTTTTTAATTTGGGCCCAAATTTGGGCCAATAAGGATCTGTTTTGGGTTTAGCCCACTTTTTAGGCCCATTAAGGGTATTTAGGTAATTTCACTTTCATTTCTGAGTTACTTAGGTTAAATTAAGCTAGTTTGCAAGTTTTTAGAATTTTTTATGATTTTTGGATTTTTAATAATATTTTATTATTATTTTATTGTTAAAAATTAAAAGTCTGATTTTCTAACTTTTTATATTTTTCCTAGATTGTAGACACTTAATTAGGAATTTTTCAACTTTCCAAATATTTTTAGAGTCTTTTAATTATTTTCTAGAATTAATTTAAGTTTTAATTGATTTTAGTAGTTTTTAATTGTTTTAAAATAGTTTTTAGTGATTTTAAAATTTTGAAAAATACTTTTTAGCTTAATTAGGGTATTTTTGAGGTTTACAAACTTTAAGATCTTGTTGTGGACTTTTTAATAGTTAATATTGATTTTTAGGGCTTTAATTAGCATTAAAAAGTCATTATTTAATTAATTAAAAGGTTTTGGCAAGTTTGTATTTTTGTAAACTCTTAGAATATTATTTTGGATTTTTGGTAATTTTTAGGAATTTTTAGGGTAAAATTTTAATTTTAGTGCTTTTTACGGTTTTACGTGTGCACCTTTTTCGACTTAGTTTAATCCGTCTTCGTAACCGTCATTCTCTCCTAATCTCATTTCTTTTTTTCTTTCTCAAAAATATAATCACAAATCTAATCCAAATCATTACACACATAACATACTAGCCTCCTTGAGAACGAACTCATTTTAGGGTCATTTACACACGGTTTTCCTAAATCGTCGTGCTTACCCTATTTTGGTACTCTTTTCCTAAAGGGTATACAAAAACTCTACATCAATTTTGGCGCCGCTGCCGGGGAGGCGTGTTGTGTTTTGATTTGGAATTGTTGTTTTTATATACTAACCATAAATAGTATTTGTATTAGTAGCACTCTACTAATACGCATTATCGGTTTTTGATTTTTGTGTGAATACTATTACTATAGTGTATATGTAGAACAATAAATTCACAAGTACTCCAAATACGTGAGAAATCACAACCTTGACTTGGGAGGTCATTACCCAATCATTGTATTCGAATCTCAAACCAAAGAAAAAGGCAAAAATAGATAAATACTTTCGTGAAGCTCAATCTTGAAAAATACAAACTATAAGGTGGGTATAAGGCGGATATTATAAAATATATCCTAAGGAAAAAGGCTCTTAAGTGCTTCGCGCCGCCTCGTTTCCCCGCTTGCTTGTGAGTATTTGATTTTGAGAGCTAATCGAGGGTTTTGCCACCCAAAGTATTACTAAGTATCATATATATTTTCTTGGTTTCAATTAATTAAACCCTCTTGAACGTTTTGGTGTTCCACCAACGTTCTAAAGTCATCGAAGGCGTTCACTTCACGTGATCGTTTTCATTCCTTGAGGATTCTTTAATCAAGAGATTTGATTAAGGAGGAGATTTGTAGATTTGTGTCTACTTAATACATTCACCAAAATCAAAAAGGTTAATACAATCAAAAACCACAAAAAAATTGAAAAATACAAAATACCAAAAAGAATCTTCTTTGCTCATCCCTTCGTTGTACGTGACGTTTATGCTAACTCGTAATCAAGCAAGACGTGCACGTAAACGAAAGAACAAAACTCCCACTCCCAATCTTTCTAGTGAGGAGTCTCCTATTGACGAACCCATTGTAAGAGAAGCACCAACCATGGTGAATCGAACTATGATGGATTTACTTCAAGCACCCACCGAGGGTTATGGAGAGGCTATTGTGATTCCCGCTATCCTTGCGGAGAATTTTGAGGTGAAAACGGGTTTGTTGTCGATGATCCAAAACAACAAATTCCGTGGTGATGAGAAGGACGATCCACACAACCATATCCGCCAATTCAATCGTCTTACCGCCACTTGCAAGTTTAAGGATGTCTCGAATGACTCGATTAAGATGATGCTTTTTCCGTATTCCTTAGCGGGGCCCGCTAAAATTTGGTTAGAGAAAGAGCCACCCAATTCTATATTGACGTGGAAGGATCTCGTGTCTAAGTTTGTGAACCAATTTTTTCCGCCCTCTAAGACTACGCACTTGAAAAACGAGATTTCAAAGTTTTCACAAGAGTTTAATGAAAGTTTTTCAACGGCTTGGAATAGGTTTAAGGAGATGTTACATGAATGTCCTCATCACGGTTTTTCCGACTTGCATCAAATTGACACGTTTACAATGGACTTAATGATCATGAAAGGGATTATTTGAATGCCGTCGCGGGTGGTAATTTTTTGTGTAAAACGGTTGAGGAAGCTTTGGTGATAATTGAGAATAGATCTAAGGTGTATAGTCCTAGTAGCACGTCTAGTGCTCGTAAGGCTTCGTCTTCGGCTTCACCTTCTTTGTCTACTACCATCGATGCTTGCCAAATTGAGGCGAACTTGGAAAACAAGATTTTTGATAAGCTAAAAGGACTTTTGATTGAGTTTAAAGTTGGTGAACCAAGTGCTCCCGCTACGGCTAAAGCGGTTGAGGTTTCGTGCATGTATTGTGGTGGAGGTCATGATTTCTCCGAGTGTATTACCAACGGTGGTAACACTTCGAGTGCCTTCGCGGCCACGGGAAATTACAACCAAAACGGTCAAGTTTCCCGCTCTAATCAATTGACTCCACCGGGTTTTGGTTCAAATCAAAATGCTAACAACAACTATCGCAACAATCAAGTTGGTTTCAAAAACAATTTCAACAAAGGAAATTATGGTAATCAAGGGGCTAATAATCAAGTTTCAAACAAAAATCAAAACGATTTTCAAAACAACAACAAAGGTTTGCAAATGTTGAAAGATCTTCCAAATGAATTTGTTGAATACGCTAAAGGGAATGATGCTAGGTTTGACAATATTCAAAGAGAAATCATTAGCCTAAGATCCGAGTTTAAGAACGACTTGAAGAAAGAGTTGAAAAATGAGTTAGCTAATGAACTTAAAATCCACACCAACAAGATGGAAGGAAATGTCACAAGGTTACAACAAAACCAACAAAAAATGGAACAAGGGCAACATGAGATTAAACAAGAGATGATTAAGGCCGAGAAGAGGCAAACCGAGGCCGTATTGAGGCAATCCAATTTTGAAGATAAAATCTCGTCTATGTTTGAGGCAATAATGTGTAAACCGTATTCGAGTAGTCTTCCTAGCAACGCCGTATCAAACCCTAAGGGTGAGATGAAAGTGATTACCACACGTAGTGGTAAGACACTTAAGGAACCGAATCCTCAACCAATTGCTCCTACGGAGGAAGCAATTGAGGAAGAACCCGAGGTGGTGGTCCAAAAGGAGCATGTCCCAATCCCACGAAGTACCGCTCATGCCACACCTACGGTTGACCCTTTACCAACATTAGAACCCGAGATTCCAAAGGCTATGCCTACTATGCCTCATCCCACACCACCTTTGCCCTATCCATCGAGACTTAGGAAGGAGAAACGTCAAGAGCGCGACAATTATCAATTTGAGCTTTTTATGAAAATGTTTCGTGATTTACACTTTAATGTGAGTTTCCCCGATGCTTTGGTCATGATGCCTCGATTTGCCGCTAACTTTAAGAGTATGTTGAACAACAAAGAGAAATTGCACCAATTGTCTAGTTGTTCGTTGGTTTATCTTAATCGCATACCTCAAAAAGTCGGTGATCCCGGTAAATTTTTGATCCCTTGTGCAATCCAAGATATGGAGGAATGCTTCGCCTTGGCCGATCTTGGTGCTAGCATTAACTTGATGCCACTTGCAATCTTCAAGTCGCTCAATCTTCCTAATCTTACTCCTTCACTAATGTCTATCGAGTTGGCCGACCATTCCACGATTCCCGCATGTGGATTGGCGGAAGACGTTTTTGTGAAAGTGGGGAAGTTCTACTATCCCGTAGACTTTATTGTTGTTGATATCCCCACGGATCCTCAAGTTCCTCTCATTTTAGGTCGTTCGTTTTTAGATACGTCTATGGCTTTGATCGATGTTCATGCTAGAAAGATCACCTTACGTTTCAACGACAAGGAACTTGTTATAAACGCAACTCAAAACTCTCAAATTTCTCATGTTTATTCCGTTGCAACCATAAACCTCGTTGATATGATCGACGTGGTTTGCGAGGAATTTTCACAAGAAGTTCTAGGTTTTGGTGATGAAGAAACTAGTGGCAATCCCACTATGTTAGATCCAATTCTTGATAATTCGACACCAACCTTCACTCCATTTGAAGGTGGTGGTTTTACGTTGGAAGAATTTGATGTTCCACGTACTTGTAATGAAGACCTCGGCAACGATGAGGACTCGATTATCAAGGATTTTCTTAACGATTTCCCATTTCCTCCACCCGAGGAGGTTATGAGTATCGAGCCCAAATCTTCACTTGAGGAACCACCTATCCTCGAGTTGAAAGATTTACCTCCTCACCTCGAATATGTCTATTTGGAGGAGGACGACAAGTTGCCGGTTATTATTGCGAAGGAACTTTCGAATGATGAAAAAACCACACTTGTCGATGTTCTAAAGGATCACAAAGGGGCAATTGCGTGGAAGTTATCCGACATTAAGGGAATCGATCCCAAATTTTGTACTCACAAAATCTTAATGGAGGAGGGTTACAAGCCCGCAATCCAATGTTAAAGGAGGGTGAATCCCAAAATTCACGATGTCATTAAAAAGGAGGTCCTTAAACTCCTTGACGCGGGATTAATTTACCCTATTTCCGATAGCCCTTGGGTGAGTCCTATTCATTGTGTCCCTAAGAAGGGAGGAATGACCGTTGTGCCAAACGATGCCAACGAGTTAATTCCCACTAGACTCGTGACCGGATGGAGAGTGTGCATTGACTATCAAAAGTTGAATGAAGCCACTCGAAAAGACCATTTTCCCTTGCCCTTCATGGACCAAATGTTGGAGCGTCTTGCGGGAAACGATTTCTATTGCTTTTTAGATGGTTTTTCCGGTTACTTCCAAATTCCCATCGATCCTCGTGATCAAGAAAAAACTACGTTTACGTGTCCATATGGAACGTTTGCCTATCGTAGAATGTCATTCGGACTTTGCAATGCACCGGGAACCTTTCAAAGGTGCATGATGGCTATTTTTCATGATATGATCGAGAAGACGATGGAAGTCTTCATGGATGACTTTTCCGTGTTTGGTAATTCGTTCACTTCGTGTTTGTCGAACCTTGAGAGAATGTTGAAACGTTGTGAGGAAACCAACCTTGTGCTCAATTGGGAAAAGTGTCATTTTATGGTTAAGAGTGGAATCGTCGTAGGGCCCAAGGTCTCGAAAGCGGGGATTGAGGTAGATCAAGCTAAGATAGACGTCATCGCCAAATTACCTCATCCCAAAACCGTTAAGGGAGTTAGGAGTTTCCTAGGCCACGCGGGCTTTTATCGTCGATTCATCAAGGATTTTTCAAAGATTTCTCGACCCATTACACATCTTCTTGAAAAAGAGGCACGTTTTGTCTTTGACGAAGATTGTGTACGAGCCTTTGAAATCCTTAAGAGGAAACTTACCGAAGCTCCCATTCTTGTTGCTCCCAATTGGAACCTCCCCTTTGAGCTCATGTGTGATGCTAGTGATTATGCCATTGGGGCCGTTTTGGGGCAACGTCATGATAAGCACTTCTTGCCTATTCACTATGCTAGCTAGACGATGACCGAGGTTCAACTAAAATACACTACAACGGAGAAGGAGTTCCTTGCCGTGGTGTATGCATTTGAGAAGTTCCGACCTTATCTCGTCTTAGCTAAATGCATAGTGTATACGGATCATTCGGCTATCAAGTATCTCATGGCAAAGCAAGATGCTAAGCCTAGATTACTTCGTTGGATTGTCCTCCTTCAAGAATTTGATCACAAAATCGTTGACAAAAAAGGAGCCGAGAATCTAGCGGCCGATCATCTTTCTCGTTTGGAAGATCCTCACCAAAGTGTTTACGAGCCCAAGGAAATCACTGAAACATTTCCGCTCAAGACACTTGGTGTAGTGAATTCTAAGCTTGATTCTTCCACCCCATGGTTTGCGGACTTTGCAAATTACCATGCGGGTAACTTCATCATCAAGGGTATGACGACTCAAGAAAAACGAAAATTCTTTCGTGACGTCAAGTTCTAATTTTGGAACGACCCTTACTTGTTTCGAACTTGTGCGGATCAAATCATCCGACGTTGTGTATTTGGCACCGAAGCTTCTAACATCCTTAGAGCTTCCCATGAGGGACCCACGGGTGGTCACCACGGTGCTAATCTCACGGCTAAGAAGGTGTTTGATGTCGGCTTCTTTTGGCCTACTATTTACCGAGATGCACAAGATCTTGTGAATTCATGTGATTCATGCCAACGAAAAGGAAAAGCCTCACAAAAAGATGAAATGCCACAAAATATCATCCAAGTGTGTGAGATCTTTGACGTTTGGGGTATAGACGTTATGGGGCCGTTCCCATCATCTCGTGGTAATAAGTACATTCTCGTTGCGGTTGACTACCTATCTAAGTGGGTGGAAGCTAAGGCTTTGCCCACCAATGATGCTCGTGTGGTAGTCAAGTTCTTGAAAAGCTTGTTTTCTCGGTTTGGAACCCCTCGTGCGATCATAAGCGATCGTGGAACCCATTTTGGTAACGACCAATTCGAAAGGGTCCTAAGGAAATATGGGGTTACACATCGGCTTTCTACGGCTTATCACCCACAAACGAGTGGGCAAGTCGAGGTTTCAAACCAAGCGTTGAAGAGGATCTTGGAGAGATCCGTTGGGGAAAACCGACAATCATGGTCGGATAAGTTGGACGATGCTTTATAGGCCTTTAGGACCGCTCATAAGACGCCCATTGGGTGCACTCCCTATAAGCTTGTGTATGGGAAGAATTGTCATTTGCCTATCGAATTGGAACACACGGCTTATTGGGCCCTAAAGCATTGTAATGATGATATGGAGACCGCGGGAAAACACCGGAAAATGCAATTAAATGAATTGGATGAATTGAGGGACATTGCTTATGAAAATTCATTGATTTATAAGGAAAAAACTAAAAAGTTGCATGATTCTAAAATTAAAAACAGGGTTTTTAACATTGGGGATCAAGTTTTGCTTTTTAATTCTCGCTTGAAAATCTTTTCCGGTAAGTTGAAATCCCGTTTGTCCGGTCCATTCACCGTGACTCAAGTATTTCCGTATGGGACCATCGAGCTAGCTCAAAATGATGGTCCTAACTTCAAGGTGAATGGACATAGGTTGAAGCACTACTTTGGCGGGGAAGTTCCATCCTTAAACTACCTCGACCAAGTCACCTTCCCCAATGATAATTAGTATTGAGGGGATCGAGTCGAGCTCATGACTCGGTAATCAAAAACGAGGTGCCTCGTGGGGGAGTCCCATGCTTATCCTATGTACATATTATCGCTTTCTAATGTAGTTAACGTGTGGGGATTTGTGCCCTTCCTACCTTTGTTCCGTGGTTGTTTGTGAAATGTGGACTTTAGATGATCATGATCTTCACGATTGGAGCCTCTCGTGTTCGTTTTATGGGAGCACTCGGTCGTTTGCTTTGAAGACTTTCTCAATATCCATGATATATCCTTTTGATGTTCTAACCTTAGGTTTATAGCACACTTCATAAACGGCTTTAAATTTAACGGTTACACCCTTTCCATGCTAGATTAGGCATTTGACTACGTCTCTAGTATGGGGGTGTTTGCACCCCTAGACTCGAAACATTGAGGACAATGTTTAACTTTAGTATGGGGGGTTGAATAGATACTTGCCTTGCCAAACCTTCACGCTTTCCAAAGTTTATCCTTTTGTTTATCGTTTTGTTGCAAAATAAGGCTAAAAATGGCCAAATTTTAAATTTTTTCTCATGTTTTGTAAGTGTTTGAAGACACGAATGTAGGTTTTCCGATGGCGAGAATAAGAGTAATTTTTTACTCGACCGTGCGTGTTGAGCACTTAGCTTTGGTTCCTTAACTTCACATTAGGCTAAGTCTCTTAAATGAGGACGAGAAATGATAGGGTTAATTATAAGTTACTATGCTAAACGTAGAGTACTCGTATTCTTTCAAAAACTCATGTGTTCTCGTTGTTTGCTTATTCTCCCTTCGCATGTAAATATTTTTGCTTAATAAATATTGACTTAGCGGTTTAGTTGGGATTGTTGGGTTTCTAGTCTTTTCTAGTAGCTTCCGTGTAATTAAATTGGGAAGACATTAAGGTATCACCAGCGTCACGGTTTTGAAGTATTGACACCCTAATAATCAAAAGCTTCACCCAATAATAAGATTTCAAGTGCTCACCTAAATCAAGCAAACAATTTGAAGCCCCACAAGGCCGAAAAATCTATGCAAAATTGAAAGTGAATCAAGCCTTAATCTTCGAAGCTTTAAAGATCCAAAATTCGCCTTACCGTGAGGATATACGTCTTTGGCTAATAAAACTACCGATGAGGTGGATAATAAAAGGCAAGGCAAGACCAAATTCATAATAAAAGCTTCATGGCGAAGTTGAATAAAAGATGGAGGTAAACCAAAGATAATAAGGCCCTTCCGTTAGGGGGCGTATAAAAGTCTTGGTAATAAGTCTCATGTTCAAAACCGTTATAAAACCGTGTTTATCGATTCTTCTTGTCAACTTAATTTTTTGACATCGTTGTCTATTAGGAGGGGTTATAGATTTGATGGTCTTGGTTACACCGTTAGGACTCTATTTTTAGACCTAAATCTCTATTATCGCATAAGTCAAACAATGTATCCTCGTGAAACATTCAAGACAATATAAAATATAAGAGATACAACTTAGGAATAATGGGAGGATTAGTACGTGATTAGGGCATATGAGTAGTGTTAGCATTACTAACTTATAATGACAATGATCTCGTTGCACGCTTGGCATGGAATTGGGGTGAAAATCGAGGACGATGAAATTATTTCTAACGAAGCATTCACGTGTTCTTATTCTATGAACCTAAACGTCCCATTTTGCGATGAAAATCTTACATTATGTCTAAAACACAAGTAGTAGTATAGCTAGTTTATCGTTCAATAAAGTGAATAAAAATGAATTTTGTAGGTGCTACGATACTTTATTCTAGCATTGCGTGAGGGCACGGCAATGGTTTAGTATGGGGGAGTGATGAGACTGCTTTTATACATAGTCTCATCGTCCAAATAGGGCTTAAAATGCATCAAATATCATCAAAATACCTATATATATGCTTGTGTTTGTTGCTTGTGTATTTTAGGTACGGATATTGAGAAAATGACAAAAGATCACAAGAATCATGCAAAAACGAACACGGGAAACGAAGCCGCACAATGAACCAAGCCCTAATGAAGACTTTTCCCAAGATTTACCCTTGAAGATTTGAAGAATTATGAAGAAGGGTCCTCCAATATGGAAGAATTGACACTTTATACCCTTGTATCTTCATAATTACAAGGTTGGTCCCTAAAGTTTGTCAAAATTACAAAAAGGGCCCTCCACTTTGAAGAATTGGCAAGTTTAGCCCCTCAACAAAGCTAAATTGTCAACCATTATCCTCCACAAAGTCAAACACATCATGAAGTCCTTCAAAGTACAAGAAATTACAAGTTTGGTCCTTTGAAAATCCCAAAATTACAAAAAGGACCCTTAACTTCCAACATTTGGCAAGAATGGTCCCTCATCAAACAAGACTTGGCAATTTTAGTCCTCCAAAATGTCAATTATACAAGTCTAGACCATTATCATTGAAGTAAATACCAAACCAGTCCTTCAAGAATTCAAAAATGGCAAGAAATACCCCTGAAAATACTTTGGAAAAGTATTTGGGGCAAAAGTGTGAAAAAGGAAACTTTAATAACAAAAGGATTCGGATTTTTGGGTTTTATTTACAAAGTGAAAGAAGAAAGGAAAGTGAGGGACTTAAGTTGGCCAGACAAGTGTTACCTAGACCAACCATACTCTGCCACGTGCCCCACTACACACTCTCCTCCAATCACAACCCACCCTTCCTCCATGTCACCATCCCACTCACCAACCGGTTTAACTTAATATTAATTAAGTTTAAACACGCGCCAAACATGTATTTAAACCCAAAACAAGATCAAAAAACCTGTTCTTGGTGTTCTTAATCCAAATTGGGGATTTCTTAATTACTTAGAATTAATCCTTAATCTTTTCCAGATTTAAGATTAAGGATGTCATTATCATAACCCAACCTTAAACTTGGACACCTCACCACCCCCTTTGTCCCACACGTGCCTCCCCTGCTACACAAATGAGGAAGAAGACAAGAATTGGCCAGTCATCCAACATCCCACAATTATGCTTACTTTCTAAGCTTGTTACAAGCCTTTGGATCACCTTTTGCTTGCCAGCTATCACTACACAACAAGAATCTTTCACATGATTCTTCAAGATATTCAAACAAGACAAGGGCATTTCTGGAAGTTCCATGATTAGGGTTTTTACATTTTCAGCTTTCTAGGACCATGTACACCCTCTATATAAAGGGTCTAGCTCATTACATTTATCCTTGCTCTTGAATTTTCCTAAGTTCACTTTTCTGTAAATCCTTGCAATATTAATGAATGTGTTTGAAATGTTGAAGAAAGCTCAAGTTCCACTGTTATAACCTGTTTATTATTGTTCTTTGTTCATTATTCTTGAATCAAAAATCCGTTTTCAAAAGAGGAGTGTGCAAAAGTTTGCACATTTTCTTTATTTTCTTGATATTTTGCTAAGTTCTTGGTCTATCTTGGAATTCTTGGGCTATAGGGCTGATCATAGCATCCTGATATTGTGTTATCAAGGTGTGGTGAAGATTATAACTTGGGGATAATCAAGTGTGGAGGACAAGAGTTGCATCAATCAAGGATTTTTCAAGTTTCTGTTTTTATAATCTTGCTTCTAACCTTGTTGATTCTTAGCAGGCTTTGTTGTGGAAGCTTGTGCTTGTTCTTGCTAGCACATAAGCTCAAAATCCGTGGGTATGGATGTACATCCATGAGGTACACACCCTTAATCTCAAAATCTGAAAATATTTTGGATATTTGTGATATTTGAGTGTTGCCTATGTTCTTGTGTGTTTTGTGGATTGATCTTGCTTGAATCTGTTGTTCTCATCTGTTATTATGTTAATTTAGGCTTGGGTGGTCTTAAATCTCACTTTTGATTTGAAAAACTTGGTTTTGAAAAGTTAAAGGGGTGTTTGGTATTACCTGTTTGTGATTGCATCTTGGTATTGTGTTGTTAGAAGGTGTTGTTTGTGCTTGGTATCTGATATATGCCTTGTTGAGAGTGTTTTGCTGCAAGTTTTTGGGTTTGAAACTTCAAAATCAAACAATCTGCTATAACTTGGTGAATTTAACTGTTTTTGACCTAAGATTTTGGTGAAATCTAGTATTTGTGAATGCTTAGGGTTGAAAGTGTTAAAACATCATTATTATAACTTATTTGATAGATATTGAGTGTTAAATCTGGCTTATTGGTCAAATACATCAGCAAAGTGCAAAACTGGTTGTGTTAGTGTTCATCAGTAACATTCATTAGCTTGAATCTTGCTTAATTCTTTAAATCATTGCATGAAACCTGTTTAGACTTGCTTATTTGAGTTTAATATAGCTTGTGTATGCATTTGGTTGAATTTGGCTGGCTGAATTGTGCTAAAATTGCTTTTTGAACCTAAACTGCTTGCTTGTTCATGTCTGTGCTAGATCTGGTACTTTATTGATTAAACTGTATCAATTGGGTGATTGTGTTTGTGATATTTTGATTGTTATTGACTCCTTTTGATCCAAAGATCATTTGGGTGCCTTTGTGTAATCTAAATCTCCAAATAGTTGACTAAAGACAAAAAAGTCTATAAGTCAAGCAGTGGAAAAAGTTTCCACTGCTCAACACCTAAAACTAGCCCCTGCTAGTGTAAAATTAAACTCAGCTTATCCATAAGCTATTTTAGCTTATCCAGACTTGCAACAACTTATTTTTTGTGATAGATCTTCATTATTTGACCCATTTGATTAGACTGGAGCTTATTGGACTTTGACTTTGACTTTTTATTAGAAAACCAACTTATTTGACTTTTACATAAGTGCTTATTTGCTTTTTCCAGCTTATTGAGTCAACTTATTTGAAAACTCTTTGTTGATTTTTCTTAATTAAGTCATCTGAAAGCTTTAGAAACTTGAATCAGCACTTGGGGTGGCCTAGAACTCAAAAACGATTATTTTGTCGTTTTCTATAGATTGCTTATTGCATTTTTCAGGCTTATTCCTTGGGCTTATTTCAAATTTTCTTTTTTCAGAAGTCTTATTTAGGACAAAAGAAGCTTGTGTGTTTAATTTCAGCTTATGGCATTGGCTTATAGCTTAATGGGCCAAAAAGCCCATTAAGAATAAGTTGTTTGGTATAAGCTAGCTTATTTCACACTTTCAGCTTTTGGGCCTTTGGAAAAAGTTGTTTAAAATCAAATTTTGAGTCAAGTAGTGCTTTTTGGCCTTATTTTGGACATTTTTTTAATTTGGGCCCAAATTTGGCCCAATAAGGATCTGTTTTGGGTTTAGCCCACTTTTTAGGCCCAGTAAGGGTATTTAGGTAATTTCACTTTCATTTCTGAGTTATTTAGGTTAAATTAAGCTAGTTTGCAGGTTTTTAGAATTTTTTTATGATTTTTGGATTTTTAATAATATTTTATTATTATTTTATTGTTAAAAATTAAAAGTCTGATTTTCTAACTTTTTATATTTTTCCTAGATTGTAGACACTTAATTAGGAATTTTACAACTTTCCAAATATTTTTAGAGTCTTTTAATTATTTTCTAGAATTAATTTAAGTTTTAATTGATTTTAGTAGTTTTTTAATTGTTTAAAAATAGTTTTTAGTGATTTTAAAATTTTGAAAAATACTTTTTAGCTTAATTAGGGTATTTTGAGGTTTACAAACTTTAAGATCTTGTTGTGGACTTTTTAATAGTTAATATTGATTTTTAGGGCTTTAATTAGCATTAAAAAGTCATTATTTAATTAATTAAAAGGTTTTGGCAAGTTTGGATTTTTTTGTAAACTCTTAGAATATTATTTTGGATTTTTGGTAATTTTTAGGAATTTTTAGGGTAAAATTTTAATTTTAGTGCTTTTTACGGTTTTACGTGTGCACATTTTTTGACTTAGTTTAATCCGTCTTCGTAACCGTCATTCTCTCCTAATCTCATTTCTATTTTTTCTTTCTCAAAAATATAATCACAAATCTAATCCAAATCATTACACACATAACACACTAGCCTCCTTGAGAACGAACTCATTTTAGGGTCATTTACACACGGTTTTCCTAAATCGTCGTGCTTACCCTATTTTGGTACTCTTTTCCTAAAGGGTATACAAAAACTCTACATCAGTTTACGAGTTCAACTTCAGCTTAATCTTTCCTTCACTTTCATGAAGCATCAGCTAAACCACTCAAGGGTATACAAACCGAAATACTTAGTGTTGAAGAGACCCGTTGAGCCATGAGTCCTTGATGAATACCTTGATTACAGAGTTACACCTTGCTGAAGAGTTAACTCACTAAAGATGATCATCTGAGATACTGAACAATACTTAACTACTATGTCGGGGTGTTCTTGGACTTATGAATGTACATTTCGTACCGAACTGAACTCATAATTGAACTAAATTTTCTAGCAAAAGACATAGAATGGAAACCTGATAGAAATAAAATTTGTAGCGAAAGCAAATAACAAACTCATTCGTCAAAGCATCGATAGCAAGCACCGATTAATCTTCATCATGCAACAAAATAATTTTTTGAATAATAAAGGGATAAAATGACGACGACTAGAGTCTGATCCACTATATCGGAGTCTTGCAAGTTCTCTTCAGTACCTCACTTTTACTCGTCCGGACATTACTTACGCAGTACAACAGATTTGACTTCATATGCATGATCCTCGAGAGCCTCATTTATCGGATCTTAAAAGGATCTTGAGGTATGTTGAGGGTACTTTGAACTATTGGCTACAATTGTTTGCGTCATCTACTACATCATTAGTTGCTTATTCGAATGCGGATTGGGCTGGTTGTCCTACTAGGAGATCTACTTTTGGTTACTGTGTATTTCTCGCAACAACTTACTCTCTTGGTCCTCTAAGCATCACGTTATCACGTTATCAGTATACGGACAAGTTCGAGTTCTTCATGTTCCATCACGTTATCATTATGCGGACATTTTCATTATAGGATTGCCAACAACATTATTTGAGGAGTTTCAGACCAGTTTGAGCGTCCGGTGTCTTCCCGCTCAAACTGCAGGGGAGTGTTAATCAATAATATATGCCTATGTTAGCATGAAGATTAGCCCATCATCTCGTCATCACTACGTGTCTGATTGTAATCCATTTACTCATCATTAGCTGGTATTAGCTTGCTTGGGCTAAGCCCATATGTTTGTACACTATATATGGTGTGGGTTTTATGAAATAATAAACAACACAGATTCACCATTCTTACAATCTAGAGGTGACAAATAGGTTGGTTAGGTTTGGTTTGGGTCATGGGTCAAGTGGGTTGTGGGTCAAATGGGTTATGGGTCAAATAGGTTATCATTTAATAATGGGTCTAACGGGTTATGGGTCAAATGGTTTGGGTCGGGTCAACCCATTAACTTACAATATTTTCGTAACTTTTAACATGTTCAAACGTTTTTCTACGTATTCGTTCGATTTTTACCTTTTGGTCAAATTTTAAGTTTTCATCGTTTTTTACGTTTTCATCAGTATTTTCAGGTTTTCGTAAGTATTTTTACGTTTTCGTCAGTAAATTTACGTTTTCGTCAGTAAATTTACGTTTTCGCCAGAAAATTTACGTTTTCGTCAGAAAATTTACATTTTCGTCAGAAAATTTAAATTTTCATAAGAAAATTTACGTTTTCGTCAGAAAGTTTACGTTTTCGTCAGAAAATTTCCGTTTTCGTCAGTAAATTTACGTTTTCGTCAGAAAATTTACGTTTTCGCAGAAAATTTACGTTTTCGTCTGTAAATTTACGTTTTCGTCAAAAAATTACGTTTTCGTCAGAAAATTTACGTTTTCGTCTGTAAATTTATGTTTCCGTCTGTAAATTACGTATTCGTCAGTAGATTTACGTTTTTGTCTGTAAATTTACGTTTTCGTCAGAAATTTTTTTCGTCAGTAAATTTACGTTTTCGTCAGAAAATTTACGTTTTCGTCTGTAAATTTACGTTTTCGTCTGTAAATTACATTTTCGTCTGTAAATTTATGTTTTTGTTTGTAAATTTACGTTTACGTCAGAAAATTTACGTTATTTTCTGACGAAAACGTAAACTTTCTGACGAAAATGTAAATTTACTGACAAAAACGTAAATTTTTGACGAAAACGTAAATTTACTGACGAAAACGTATATTTACAGACGAAAACGTAAATTTACATACGAAAATGTAAATTTACTGATGAAAACGTAAATTTACAGACGAAAACATAAATTTTCTGACGAAACCGTAAATTTACTGACGAAAACGTAAATTTACTTACGAAAACGTAAATCTACTGACGAAAACGTAAATTTTTGACGAAAATGTTAATTTACTGACGAAAACGTAAATTTACTGACGAAAACGTATATTTACATATGAAATCGTAAATTTAGAGACGAAAACTTAAATTTCTGACGAAAACGTAAATTTACTGACGAAAATATATATTTACAGATGGAAACGTAAGTTTACAGACAAAAACGTAAATTTATACGAAACGTAAATTTACTGACGAAAACGTAAACTTTCGGACGAAAACGTAAATTAAGTGACGAAAATGTATATTTACTGACGAAAACGTAAATTTTCTGACGAAAACGTAAATTTTCTGACGAAAACGTAAATTTTCTGACGAAAACGTAAATTTTCTAACGAAAACGTAAATTTACTGACGAAAACGTAATTTTTTTTAACGAAAACGTAAAGTTTTTTGACGAAAAAGTAAATTTTTTGACGAAAATGTAAATTTTTTGACGAAAACGTAAATTGTCAGACGAAAACGTAAATTTACAGATAAAAAGGTAAATTTTCTGACAAAAACGGTAAAATTTTACTGACGAAAACGTAAATTTACTGACGAAAACGTAATTTTTAGACGAAAACGTAAATTTTCTGACGAAAACGTAAATTTTCATACGAAAACGTAAATTTTCAGACGAAAACGTAAATTTTCAGACGAAAACGTAAATTTTCAGACGAAAAAGTAAATTTTCAGACAAAAACGTAAATTTTCTGACGAAAACGTAAATTCGACGAAAACGTAAATTTTCTGACAAAAACGGTAAAATACTGACGAAAACATAAATATGCTGACGAAAACGTAAAAATACCGACGAAAACTAAAATTTACAGACGAAAACGTAATTGACTGACGAAAATGTTAAATTATCGACAAAAACATAAATTTATAGACGAAAACGTAAATTTACAGATGAAAACGGTAAAAACTAAATTTACCGACGAAAACGTAAATTTAGTGACTTACTTTTTAGACTATTGGGTTTTTTGTCCAATAATATGAATTATCTGACCCTTTCTTAAACCCATTTGACCCATTCTCAAACCCATTTGATTCAAACTTCATTTTACACAAACAAAATGATCTCATTTGACTCTATCACTTTTTATTTTCTCAACCCATTCAAACAATAAGGTTATGAAATTAAACCCAATTAACCTGGGTTGAAATTGCCACCTCTATTACAATCTCAAAGCTCTTTTTTTTTTCACAGAAATTTGGCCAACAATTTGTTGTGTAAATTGTCGATAACAGGTAGGAAACTTTTCACAGATTTTATTCCATGAAGAAAAATTGTGAGAACAAAAGGTTGACTGAACCGGACATGCTTTCTAGCATTTTGTTTTGTAAGTGGAACAATCTGAACTACTATCATACTACGTAACTTTCATTCATATATTTGTTGTCTAGTTTATGGCCGTTCATTCACTTCTTGTTAGCCGCCAGAATTGAAATATGCAAACTGGAAATCAATAATGCAAACATTGACCATAACAAAGAGGTTTCCCGATGATGTATGAGAACCCGATAAAATTTTGTCGCATAGTATATATATTTGCTAAAATATTATTTGTCGCATAGTATTTATATTTGTTATAATATTAATTTCTTTAAAATTAACCTGGTCTTAAAATTATGTGTTATATAAATAGTTGTATTAGATTTTTCTTGCATCCAATGACTTAATAATCTTGCTCCGTCGCTGACAAAAGATTGATACCACTCAACCACTGTATATAAACAAGTAAAGCTTGGGCATATTCATTTTGTGCACCCTTTTCTATCGACATATATCTGGTATCTGTTGTGCTCTTAACTTGAAACTAACTATGGCTGAACTTGTTCTTTCTGCCTTCCTCACTGCCGTTTTCGAGAAGCTGGGCTCTGCAGCCTTGAAACAGCTTACTTCCTCCAAAGAAATTCACTCAGAGCTAAAGAAATGGGAGAGGTCACTATCCCTGATCAGGGGTGTTCTTAATGATGCTTCTCAGAAAGAAGTAGCCAATGAAGCTGTTAAGCAGTGGCTTATTAGTCTCCAACATTTAGCTTATGACATAGATGACATTCTCGACGGTTTGGCTACCGATGCTATGTGTCGCGAGCTTGCCAATGAGTCTGAACCCATGATCACCCGCGAGGTAAAAAAGCTCATCCCAGCTTGTTGCACCAGTTTCTCATCAAGTAATAGTATACGTGGTAAGTTAAGTAATATTACTGCAAAGTTACGAGAGCTAGTAGATGAAAAAAATAATCTTGGTTTGAGTGTGATAGATGAAGTATCAAAAATTAAAAGTAGAAAATATCAGACCTCTTTGGTAGATGCATCTAGTATTGTTGGACGCAAAAGTGATAAGAAAATATTGCTCGAGAAGCTATTGGGAGACGAACCACGTAAACACAACTTTAGCATCGTCCCCATCGTTGGTATGGGAGGGATAGGCAAAACAACTCTCGCTAGACTTTTGTATGATGATAAGCAAGTGAAGGAATTCTTTGAACTCAAGGCGTGGGTTTGTGTCTCTGAAGAGTTTGATAGCTTCACTATTAGCAAAATTATCTTTCAATGTGTGGGTGGGGATAATAAGGAATTCGCAGATTTAAATTTGCTTCAAGTAGCTTTGAGAGATCAACTTATGGGGAAACGATTTCTTCTAGTTCTGGATGATGTGTGGAGCGAAAAGATTGAAGATTGGGAAACCTTAGTGGGCCCATTTCTTGCAGCGGCTCCGGGAAGTAAAATTATTATTACAACTCGAAAGCAACAACTGCTTAATAAGTTAGGCTACGATCATCCATACCATCTCAAGAAGTTGTCACATGATGATGCTTTGTCTTTATTTTCTCAACATGCGTTGGGTGAAAATAACTTTGATATGCATCCACAATTGATACCATACAGCGAACGCATTGTGCAAAAATGTGATGGCTTACCCCTGGCATTGAGAGCACTTGGAAGTTTATTGAGGACAAAAACAAATGAAGAAGAATGGGAGGAGTTGTTGAATAATGAGATATGGGGGTTAGAAGACGGAGGCGGCATTGTTCCTGCTCTTAGACTAAGCTACCAGGATCTTTCTGCATGTTCGAAGCAATTGTTTGCATATTGCTCCTTGTTACCGAAGGACTGCATGTTTAAGAAGGAGGATTTGATTTTGTTGTGGATGGCGGAAGGGTTTTTTCATGAATCAACTTCAAACAAATCAATGGAACGCTTAGGTGAGGAATATTTTCAACAGTTGTTGTCGAGGTCATTTTTTCAGCATGCGCCTCACGACGAATCATTGTTTGTGATGCATGACCTCATGAATGATTTGGCCACATCTGTTGCTGTGGAATTTTTTATAAGGTTAGACGTAGATATGGAGAAGGATGTTGGGAAGCAAGCGCTGAAAAAGTACCGCCATATGTCCTTTATTCGTGAGGAATATATAACTTTCAAGAAGTTCAAGGCATTAGAAACAACTTGTAGTCTTAGAACATTATTAGCTGTGCCCATTGTGGTGAGAGATAGCTGGCACACATTTTTCTTGTCAAACAACGTTTTGGAAGACTTGCTTGCGGAGTTACCATTGCTAAGGGTTCTGTGTTTGAGTAAATTAGAGATAAACGAGATACCAGAGTCGGTAGGCAGTTTGAAGCACTTGCGGTATCTTAATGTATCTCGAACTAAAATCACATATTTACCCGAGAATGTGTGCAATCTTAATAATTTACAGACACTAATTGTTTCAGGGTGTGGTCAGCTGACTAAGTTACCGGATAACTTCTTAAAGCTTAAAAATCTTAGATATTTTGACATTCGGTATACTTGTCTGTGGAATATGATGCCCTCTTGTGAGTTGAAAGGTCTTCAAACTCTCTCTAATATCATTCTTGGAGGAAACAATGACTTTCTTATTTCCGGGCTTAAGAACATAAAGAATCTCCAAGGGAAGATATACATCCGTGAGCTAGACAAAGTTCAAAGCGCAAGAGATATACAGGAGGTGAATTTATCAAAAAAGAGGATTAGTGAGTTACAAGTCGAATGGAGTGACGTCTTTGATGACTCCCGAAATGACACACTAGAAAAGGATGTCCTGAATGCGCTTAAGCCTCATAGTGATAATCTGAAAGACCTTGAGATTGTGTGGTATGGAGGTAAAGTGTTCCCAAACTGGATTGGGGATCCTTCATTTCTTCGCTTGACTTGTATTTCGATTAGAAGCTGTAGAAATTGTACATTTCTACCACCACTTGGGAAGCTGCCATCACTTAAGAAGCTATCTATTGAAAGAATGGATGAGGTGAAAGTCATAGGTTCAGAGTTACTTGGGACTAACCCTGCATTTCCTTCACTTGAAATTCTTAGTTTTCATGATATGAGGGGATGGGAGGTATGGTCAGCCAATGTTGGTGTTATAGGCGCAATAGCATTTCCACGCCTGAAAGAGCTCTCTGTGCACAAGTGTCCTAGTTTGGCTGAAGTATCACTTGAAGCACTACCTTCATTAAAGATTCTAAAAACAAAAAGCTGCAGTGCTGGTGTATTGAGAAGTCTGATTCATGTAGCTTCATCAGTCACCAATTTGAGCATATATGGTATTTCAGGACTTACGGATGAGGTATGGAGAGATGTCATGCATTATCTTGGGGCAGTTGAAGAAATTAATATTGAAATGTGTAATGAAATAAGATACTTGTGGGAATCAGAAGCAGGGGCAAGCGAAGTTCTTGTGAATTTAAGGAAGTTGGCAGTATCTTCTTGTGACAAATTGGTAAGTTTAGGAGAGAAAGAGGAGGTTCATAATTCTGAGAGCACCCACCTGACATCACTGAAAATGTTGGACATGGAGAGTTGTAGGAATTTCGAGCATTGCAGCTGTCCAATAAACATCGAGTCCTTGAGTATCCGTTGGTGTGCTTCAATTAAATCTGTTTCCTTTGCAACTAAAGGTGGGCAGAAGCTCAAGTCACTTTATATTCATAACTGTAACCAGCTAGAAGAAAAGGTGCTTACCAACACAAACATGCCGATGCTTGAAGTTGCACGTATAATCGCTTGGCCAGAATTGAAATCGATAAGTGAATTGACTAGTTTCGTTCACCTCAAAGAATTGGAGATACAAGATTGTCCAAGTATCGAGTCATTTCCTGCCCCCGAGTTGCCAATTCTCACGTCCTTAAAACATCTGAAAATAAGAAATTGTCAAAATATGGATGCGTCCTTTGGATATTGGCCTCCAAGTTTGTCTAAACTTTCGATAGGTGGATTGAAGAGGCCCATCACAGAATGGGGACCACAGGATTTCCCAACTTCGCTGGTTGACCTACAGCTCTGGGGTGGACGGGCTGTTTTAGATGTGACTAGTGGAAGTCAGTTGTCTCATATTCTTCCTTCATCTATTACTCATCTTCGCTTAACGGGATTTAGGAAACTGGAATCACTTTCAAAGGGACTCCAACACCTCACTTCCCTCCAACATCTTGAAATTTGGATCTGCCCAAAGATGGAACGTCTACCAGACATGTTGTTACCTTCACTTTTGCGTTTGGAAATATGCGGATGCCCAAATCTGACAGAAAAGACAAGTAAAAAAGGCTCGTACTGGCCTCTTATCTACCATATCCCCTGCATCCGCATAGACTGAAGGTATGTCTTCTTCCTCTCTGCCTTGTAATTCAAATGACTTCTCTATCATAAATTCAAATGACTGAAATCTAAGTTATGTTATTTTACTTAGACATGAAAGTAATTTTTTATGAAGTTGGTTTTAGTTTGATATATTCACATATTTTTAACAAACTTTTTTTTTTTTGGCTAGTCAGTCATTCAAGGGATTACTCGAGTCGGAGATGGGCTGCATATGATGTTTGGGATACTACCAAAGTCAGCAGGCGCACAGATGTTGACTTTTACTAGTTTCGGGGTAATTAGTTTAGTAGCTATGTCATGTAATTATGGCATAAGTAATGTTTGCATTGAATTACATAGCAAGGCTAAAACTCATAGCACATAAAGGAACATCCACAATTGTATAGTGAAGCGCTGACATGTGTGTTCCTCAAGTGTCAGATTAGTACAAATGTAAGATTAGTACTCATGTATACTCAACCCAGGGCCTTTACTAGAGTTTTTTTCAAGCATTGTTTATGTGGTTTGCATACATTTTCACCTTTCGACCCCGTATCAACTTTCTTTCACTGTTTGTCTCGGTTTTTGTCAAATCTTGCACATTTAGTCCTTGTTGCCAACGATCGTTACCCTGTCCAGTTAAATACGATCACGTGCCAAAAACGTGATGGTATTTTGGTATTTTATTCATGTTATGGGGGAGAACGGAAATAGTAATCCATGTAACACGATCCACAATACGTGTGTCATGGTTCCAGGGTCCAAGGCTTTTAAAGTGGGACTTGAGGGTGGGGTTGGAAAGTGCATTGACTGCCATGTTATGATCATTAAATATGACAAGCGTGTGGAGACCGCCTATATATTTGATGGAAAAGTCGGAGGACCCTCATCATGAATGATGTTGAGGGTGTTTGTGGCTCCATCAATGGACTGGAGTTCAGTTATGATAGAAAAGGATTTAAGAGTGTTTACTGGTGGAAGTTGGTTCAGTTGGATTTTTTTAGTGGAGGTGGTATTTTCCCGCTGAGTACATTAACATAAGACGTCCGTTGCGTAGTTGCAGTTCTTGTGTTACGGTGAGTTTTAGAGTTGTTAAGTTTGGTGGGAACTGGTCTTATATTCAAAGTGCAATACTATCTTTTTCATGATTTTGTGCATCATAGCAAAACCTTGTGGAAACTGTATTGTCATCATAGACTAAAGACATTTATATCGTATTCACATTTAAACCTTTCTGCTGATTTACTGTTTATGATGTATATTCCTATCTCATGCTAAGATCATCCGCAAACGCTGTCATGCAATGCAGTAATCAATGTTGGGGTTTAATATGCATTTTTTGGGTAAAGGGTTACCCCGGTAAAATAAAATAAAACCAAAAAGTTTAAGCGTAATGGAATGTGGCAGAACCTCAAGCTCAAGCGATTAAAAACCAAGAGAAATTAAAAAACTAAACATAATTACCACATGCCGTAAACATGAAAACTAGCCAAACTTAGCTTACAGATAAGAACAAGGGACATAATCTAAGAAACCTCTGAACCACAATGTCACCATTATTGGCATCTCCAGTAGGCGTGTTTTTCCGTTGAGACATTGGGTGTTTCAAGGAGGTTACGGTACCTCCTCAACCTCACTATCTGCATCGCTATTATCCCCTCCTTTGCCTCTTTCTATGCTATCAGTTTTCGTGTTCAAAATGCATTTGGATGTGCTGGATTAGTTGTCATTCTTGTTGATTGACATTTAATCTGTAAGCATTTCCTTCGTAATTAATGGCTATCTCCCTTTCACCATGGATATAGTGACTTCATTGTTAGAACACATGTTTGCGGATTCCTGTCCAATGCTGTTCCCGGACAGCCTTTGTAAAGTAAATAATGGTTCTTTTGGCTCTGGAAGATCAATTTCACTGCATAGCATAAACACTACTTCTGTCATCGTTGGCCTATCCTTAGCCAGGTCCTGAACACAAATAAGTGCCACGTGTATGCATCGCAAACCCTCTGGTAGACACGATGGCCTTGCCAATGCTTGATCAATGAATTCTTCTCCTCTGCCTTCCTTCCACGACTTCCATGCCTGAGATATATGTTATCCTTTGTAAGAAGCCATCAAAAGCTGGCATGTAAACAGAATGACGTTCTGTGGTATGGTATTTGAGTGGAATGTTATACTTACGTGTGCAAGAGGATATACTTGTTCTTGATGTATAAATGCAGTATTCCTCTTTCCACTCACAATCTCTAATAGCATTACCCCAAAACTAAATACATCCGATTTCTCTGAAATTACTCCTCCCATGGCATATTCGGGAGACATATAGCCACTGCATTTCGTACATAAAAGGTATAGTGTTAGCATTTGCCAAAGAGTAATAACAATTTGCCATAATAAAGAGAGCTATAAGTTTCAGAATTTTGTTATCATGAGTTCTAGACTGGAATTGACACATCTTCGGCAGGTTGTAAAGATAAATATAAGATTTGTCACATTTTATAGAGGAAGTTGAAGATTCTCACTATGTTCCAACAATCCGATGAGTATTTGCAAACTCTTGTGTCATTTGAAAAATCCGTGCCAATCCAAAGTCCGATATCTTGGGATTCATTTTCTCATCTAGTAGAATATTGCCACATTTCAAATCTCTGTGTATGATCCTCAAACACGAATCACGATGGAGATAGATGAGTCCGCGACCGATGCCCTGTATAATGTTGGAACGAGTTGACCAATCAAGTTGCCCGCGTATCTTTGGATCTGTGCGTCAAAAAACTAAATCTGTGAGTACGGTTAATTATAGTTAAGAACCTGAATCTATAACATAGAATAGAAACATGTAAACTGACCAAAGAGAAAAGCGTCCAAGCTTTTGTTCGTCATGTACTCATATATCAGTAATCTCTCTGTTCCTTCAATGCAACAACCTAAAAGTTTAACCAGGTTCCTGTGTTGGAGCAATGGAGCTTGGAGATCAGCACTATTTCATTCTTAAACTCGTCAATTCCTTGCCCAGAGTCACCTGACAGCCTCTTGACTGCAATATGCTGCCGCATGATCTAACATTTCCTGTTTAAAATTGATGGTTTAAGTAGAATTATTAGATAAATAAGTTCAAGGATATAATTTCATTATAACCTTATAAACTGGGCCAAATCCTCCTTCACCAAGTTTATTTCTGTAGCTGAAGTTGTCAGTGGCAGTCATTATTTGTTTGAACTCGTATATAGGCACTTCAAAGGACTCATCTTCTTGTAGTGTGTCTCTTAAAAACATTTCAGCATCTGAACTGAAGTTATTTGACTTGGTTTTCCTTCCTGCAGGCCGAATTATAACACCTATGGATCATCTTATCGATGTTAAGATGAATAAGAGATACTATACAGTTAGCTAGTCTAACGAAAAATTGTCTTATCAACATAGAACATGTTTTGGCCCTACTATAGAGTAAGCATCTGCCATGTATCTTTCTTTCCTCACATTACATAGGTCTTCGGATTATTATATGCAGAGGTGGCTCAAGAGGTGTGCAAGTGGTGCGGTTGCACCGGACCTCTGCCTATAAAAGGGCCTCACTTTTATTAGTCTTATACATAAATACGTTATATATCAAACATATATGCGTCATATAATTCAAGTTTGCATGCAATTTCTCTTTAATTTACAAGTGAAACGGGGCCTTCTTTTTGTTATTGCCTAGGGCCTCCGAAAACCATGGGACGGCCCTGATTATATGCTATAGGATCTATGTTCCTACCTTTTTTATTTGTTATGCACCTGTATGAGCAAAAGATGAAGCCACCTAATAGGAGTACGCCACCTATAGTTGTGAGACCAATGATAAGTGCTGCTCGATTTGTTTCTTCGCCTACAAAATCATGTTAGGCTTGTTTAGACAAAATAAAGTGTGATAGAAACATGAAGAAGGTCTCAATAAGATTTTGGAATTACCTATTTCGGCATAAGAAAGGCGCAAGAAAAGAGTCTCCCCACCAAATGAGAACTGCTCGATATCAATGAGGTCTTCTGTCCAAGCCATACAGTTAATACCGGTCACAAAGGCATATGCCTTGCAAGAGCAGTTACCCATGCACCATTGTTGGCATTCATCAGGATTTTTGTCTGGAAAATAGTGATAACGATCTGGGAGTTTCAGCCCTTTTAGAACCTGGAACTTATCAGGCTTAGACTTCGCAGAAGCTAAACTACTTTGATTCTTCTCACACAAAAGCTCACTTCGCCTAACACAACCCCTTGTCCAGTTACTTTTGCTCCATTCCTCGTTTGACATTGGGACAAACCCTTTTAAGCAGTCACAAATAGGAGACTTGTTGTTCGTACAAATTGCAAAACTACCGCAGACTCCATAAACATCGCAAGGATTCTCTGGTGCTTCCCAACTAAAATCCCACATGTTTTCTTCATTATCCCATTCCCAGTAGTCTGAAGCACACCATTAGGTTTTATATAAAGCCACCGGTAATTATCAGGTGAGGTTAAAAGGTTAACAGTGAGACGAGCCCCCTCTTGTGAGTTTGCTGGCATCAGACTAATGAGATTCGAGTACCCAGCCTCCTGCTCCGGTATACCTATAAACTTCCCACCATCCCATGGCCCACTTCTATAGTACGTTTTTGAACCACGCCATACTAAAGCTTGTGGTGGCTGCTCTGCTGAAAGCCCAGCTACGAAATCTCCTTTCGCTGGATCATCATCACTTATCCATGACGTCATTAGATGTTTATCTTGCGTTTTGCCATTTGTCCCAAGCTTCATGCCTGGCAATAGTCTGTTACCAGGATAATCAAAACTTTCCCACAAAATTGATCCTGAGGTGGTATCATTGAGACAAAAGTTGCCAATGTCTGTTAGTTTTGCAATTGTTTCATTGAACTGGACCCTAACTTTTGTTGACCAGACACTGTTATGCTCGCCATCTAGGATTCTCAGGTTCCCGTCATTGTTAATAATTAGGGTAGCATTGGTGTCAGAAACCAAGAGTGGATTCTCTCTGTTTGCGACCCATATAACTTTCCTTGCAATAAAGTTCTTGTACCATATACCAATGTATCGGTTAGTGGAATTACCTGGATTGAAGAATCCTAGCTCAAAAGCTTCATTGGCAGATACAAGAGTTTGTCCTAAGGATATAGAGCTCTCTTTAGTCAATATATCAGTTCCCATGCAATGCTGTAATGAAATTATCAGGATATACAAGCATTTCATGCAGTATGTAAATCTTCTGATAGCCATGCTCATTTCTATCGACCTTTCTGCAGATTAAGTTAGTGTTTGGAAATTGAAGTTAAAGATTGTGATATATCTCGACTTTTTTTTATCAAACTACCGAGAACTTACAGTGTGAAATCCTGAAGAAAAACAAGATCTACACTGTGTTCTTTGAGTTTTAATTAGAGGAGAAAAGAAAGGATCCAACTTTTGTGTTCTCCAGTTTTTTGGGCAGAAAGTTAACAAAGGAATTGGAATTACAAAGGAAAAGGAGGGGATTTTTTTGGATAAAATCTTCCGTCCAAATTTGGTGTTAACATGTGTGATTGAAAGACTAATATACCCCTTCTTTTAAAAGATAGATACAAAATCCAGTGGGTAAGATTGTAATTTCGTCTAGCTCTTTTCTATTTCCGGTATAATTTCCCTCTCCTTATTCAACTCAAGAACACATGCACCAAACTTTCCCTTTCTCTTCTAGTTCTCTTCCCTTTCCAATTCGTTTCCTTTTCTCTCTATCCTAAACTTAAGAACACAGTGTAGAATCTTAGGATCTTACGATTTTACGATACTGTAAACCAAAAACAATCCGGATCTTACGTAGGATCTTTGCATGCTTAAGATCTTATAGGATCCCGATCTTGATCATAGGATCTTAGGATCTACTACGATCCGATCTTACTTTTTCTCGAACGACAAGCTAAAAAGTTACAAATTTATATGTTCTATTTTGTATAATATAAAATACCAGATGTAAATCTTCTTATAATTTCATAATCATAATTTAGGACTATATTTTTATGAAATACTCGTATAATTTTGTGTTTACGATGCATATTAATTTATAGATTTGTAAAATATTGCAAAGACTACTAAGAAAATTGCATTATAATAGGATCTTACGATCTCGATCCTACTTTACGATCTCGATCTTGTAAAGACGAAAACGATCCTAGGTAAGATCCCGATCTTGACAACCTTGATTCAAAGTACTTTTATTAACATAGAAAAATGATAACCAAAAGAGAGAGTTTATAAATCAAATCCACCACAGTTTATAACTGGTGTGGATCTATTATCTATATTGATAATAGTCTTACAAAACAAATAACAATAAATCAACAAGATGAAATAACCCAGAAACGAAGAAAGGTGTGTGAAGTCGCCATTGATGGCTGCACAACAAACCCACACTCAAGCTTGACCCTAACTCATTAGGGTAAATATATCAAAAAAAACAAGCAACGGTCTTTTCTTCTTTAACCCATTGGGCCTTCAAGCCCAAGTCCAATAACATCCAACGTTTATATAAACGAGCTTCACACTTGAGTCCCTGAAATAACCAAAAAATCAACATTAGTCCCTGTAACTTAAATATCAGATTAAAACAAGGATTTTAACATCTCCCTTAATCTGATATTTTATATAAATCAATCATCCCAAGTTTTTTAACCAGGAATTCATGTTATGGTATATCCAATCCTTTGGTAAGGATGTCTGCAATTTGGTTTGTAGACTCCGCCTTTTGAGTTCTAACCACCCCATTCAAGATTTTTTCCCTCACAAAGTGAAGGTCAATCTCAAGGTGTTTAGTTCTCTCATGGAATACAGGATTGGCAGCAATCTTAATTGCTGAATTGCTGTCACAATGTAGTTCCACAGGCAAAAGATCATACAACTCAAATCTTTTAAAATCTTTAGGATCCAAATGACTTCACTTGTCACAGCTGCAAGAGCTCTATACTCAGCCTCAGCTGAGGATTTAGAGAGAGTGATTTGTTTCTTACTTTTCCATGAGACAAGGTTATCATTCATGAAAACACAATAACCAGTAACTGACTTTCTAGTAACAATGCATTTAGCCCAATCAGCATCAGAGAAAGCTTTAAGGGTCAAACCTGAGTGTTTTTTAACATGAATACCCAGACCAGGTGAACCCTTCAAGTATCTAAGAATCTTAAAAGCAATCTTTAAATGAGACCTTAAGGGTGAGTGCATGAATTGAATAAGACAATGAACAGCATAGGAGATGGCAGCCTCAATGTCACTTGGACTGGCATTTGTGGTATCATTGCTAGAAGCAATGTGTCCACTGTCACCTAGACCCAAGTGTGGGATACTAGCACTTGGTGACTTACTGTCACCATTATGATCATTTGTAACTCTCTCCTCATCATCAGGAAGCTCAGGATTTTCCAAATCAAAAAAGGTCAAAACTTTACTGTTTTGAAAAACATCAACATCTTGATTCTTATTCATTTTATTCAAAACAGTATCTTTAAAAGGGAAAATGGACTCAAAAACTTAACATCTCTAGAAACAAAGAACTAATGTCTATCAAGACTATAAAGTTTGTAACCCTTTTGCAAATTAGAAAAACCCATCATAACACATTTTTCAGATCTACTGGTGAGTTTATCATGAATATTCAAAATAGTAGCAAAACAAAGACATCCAAAGGTCCTAATATGAGAGAGATTAGGAGGTGTGTTATACATCATCTCATATGGAGATCTACCATTTAGGACAGAAGAGGGTAATCTGTTGATAAGATAAGTAGCAGTTAGAATGCATTCAGTCCAAAACCTTAAGGGTATTCCCCCTTAAACATAAGGCATCTTGTCACATTAAGAAGGTGCCTATGTTTCCTTTCAACCACCCCATTTTGTTGTGGAGTATATGCACAAGATGTTTGATGTAAAATCCCTTTGGTGTGACAGAAGGTTTGAAAGCTATGATTAACAAATTCAGTCTCATTGTCACTTCTGAAAATTTTAACTTCTCTTTCAAATTGGTTTTTTAAAAGGTTACAAAAAATCTCAATAGATTTGCCAACTTCATCTTTCGTTTTTAACAAATAGACCCAAACAGCTCTTGTGTAATCATCCACAATGGTCAAAAAATACCTATGACCAGTATGACTGGTCACCCTATAAGGTCCCCACAGATCCAAATGTATTAACTCACCAAGATTTTTTGTTTTGTAGTCACTTAATGGAAAAGGTTCTCTAGTTTGTTTAGCCCTTTGGCAGATTTCATAAAACTCATTTTGATCAACAGAACTAATTTTCAAAGAGTTTTTTAGTACATTCAAAGCTGGGTCAGCAGGGTGACCTAATCTATAATGTCAATCATGTTTAGACAAAGAGCAAGCAATCACATGGGAATCATTAACACACTTGTTACCTTCTATATCTAAATAGTATAAACCACCACATTGTCTACCAGTCCCCAAGATTTTTTTGAGATTGAAATCTTGATTCACAAAGAAACATTTGTTCTCATCAAAGACAACTAAAATTTTGTTATCCTTAGCTAATTTATGAACAGACACCAAAGTGACACAGTAATCAGGAATAACAAGCACATCAAACAACACGAGTCCATTAGAAAGTTTTAGATTTCCAATTTTAGAGATGACAGCTTCAGTCCCATTGGGATGAGCCACCTTAATGTTAAGGTGAGAAATATCAAAAACATTTTACAATTCAGAATCATCATTGGTCATGTGTTGATTAGCCCCATAATCAACAACCTTCCCCTTATACCCAAGTTTGGACTTGATGTTGGTGTTAGAACAAAAAAACTTCTCAAAGTTATTATTAAAAATCTTACTATTGTTAAAGTAAATACATGCCATATTGGCATGAACATTTCTAGAGTCACTAGTGGAACCATTGTTCTCTTTAAACATAGAGAGTAAGGTAGCAAGTTGCTCGTCACTAAAGCCAGATGAAGAGGATATTCCAACAGAATTGTTAGAAACATTTTTACCCTTGTTACCATGACCCTCTTTTTTCTTACCAAAGTCAGAAGGATAACCAATAATTTTGAAGCACCTATCAATAGTGTGGCCATTATAGCCACAATTCTCACAGACCACTTCAGAGTTACCATTACCATAAGGTCTAAACACAGAATTGTTAGGAACATTAGGTCTAAATCCAGTGGTGGGAGTGTTAGGTCTGAAACATCCATTGTTGCCAAGGTTAGGTCTAAATTTACCACTGTTAAAATTCCCATGGTTATTAGTCTGATTTCCTTGAGTATTGTTTCTAGCATGCCCATTAGAAAAGAAAGCTGATGTCTGAGTTCTCTGAGAGGAACCAGCAAGAGTACCAGATGCTAACCTGTGAGATTCCTCACTGGAATTTATAGCATATGCACCTTTAACATCAGGCAAGGTTTCCCTAGAGAGAATAGAGCTTCTAATGTTCATGTAAGAATCATCCAAACCCATCAAGAATTGCATAAGTTTTAACAACTGATTATGTTTTTTAAATTCACCAGAAGCAGAACACACACAGTTAGGCAACTCAATCATAGCATCATACTGTTTCCAGTAAGCATTCAATTTGTGGTAATAATCAAACAAATTAGTCCCATTTTGCTTTGGTGTGTTGATCTTGTGATGAAGATTGAAAATGACAGACCCATCAAACTTATGGTAAGTTTCTTTCAAATCATTCCAAACATGCTTAGCTCTTTTTGAAAAAATTTGACCAAGGAATAATTCCTCAGAGATTGAATTCAAAATCCACCCAAGAACCACAGCATTGACTCTATCCCATTGTTTTCCCAAAACTTCATCAATTATGGATCTTTTACAAGAACCATCAATAAAACCAATTTTGTTTTTACCTTCCAAAGCTAACAACATAGTATTGGCCCAAACCTGGTAATTTTCAGTACCTTTAAGTTTAACACTCACAACAGTCAACACAACAGTATCATTGGGGTGCAAATGTAAAGGGTCACTCAAATCCAACTTACTAATGAGTGTGACTGGATCAGTCACACTTAGAGGTGGCAAAACGGGCGGACGGGCGGGCATGGGTGGCGGGCTAAACGGGTGACGGGCTAAACGGGCGGCGGGCCAAACGGGCGCGGGCTAAATGGGCACGGGCAAAACGGGCGGGCGAAACGGGCGGGCTAAACGGGCGCAAGCTAAAATGAGAACAAAGACACATAAAAACGTAGAATTAATAAATAAAAATACTTGTTTAAAAGCCCGGGCTAAAAACTAAATATAAAATATCTGCCGAGTAGTCTAATTAGTGTTTTACATGTGTGCCCATTAAGCCCATAAGTTTCTTACATATGCGCCAGTTTAGCCCATTAATAATAAAGAATGGGCAAAAAGTACCCCATCCTTTTTTGAAAATGGGCAAAAAGTGCCCATATTTATCAAAATGGGCAAGATTTGCCACCTCTAGTCACACTCAAGGTCTCATCATCACCATGAATAGACTCATCAACATGATAAGTCATGGTGAAGGGTCAAAAAAGGTATTAAAAGAACTCACAACACTACAAACTAAGTTCCCAGGCTTCCAAACCACTCAAGGGTGGCAGGTCAAGGGCAAGCAATGAGTGAGGATCCAGTAATAATAGGTCAGAAATAAAAAGACAACCAACCCAAGAACAAAAAAACAAATAAAGCTGATAGATCAAATAGCAAACAAAGAAGAGAGTTTGAGAGGTGTTACAGTGATACCCAATAAAGCATGATCGAACTGATATATCTAGATTCACTTAGTCTAGATGATATCAGAACCTCCAATGACAAACCCTAAATTTTTCCTTCAAGGGAAAAAATAGGGAAAATCAAACCAGCAAGCAAATCAGCCACCAAGTAGTCAAAGAACACCAAGAAACTCAAGATCTACCCACAAACAGTAAACCCTAATTTTTTGAAAAATTAGGGGTTTACCACCTATGAGACAGATAATACCATAAGAGTCCCAAAAACACCAACAATGAGTCACCGGAACCTTTGAATCGAAAGATCCCCAAAAAAGTCAAACCCTAATTTTTTCAAAAATTGGGGGTTTTGTAAATCGAGAGAGTATAAAGCTATTTCAATAGCAGAATCAAAGAGAAATCAGTTTATAAAGCCAGTATTAAAGAGAAATCAAAAAAAGTTTTATAAAACAAGTTTTTACACAATAACAAAGTCAGATTCGTAAACCTGACTCTGATACCATGAAGAAAAACAAGATCTAATGATTCAAAGCAAGGTTGTTAAGATCCCGATCTTGATCTTAGAATCTTACGATTTTACGATACTGTAAACCAAAAACGATCCGGATCTTACGTAGGATCTTTCCATGCTTAAGATCTTATATGATCCCGATCTTGATCATAGGATCTTAGGATCTACTACGATCCGATCTTACTTTTTCTCGAACGACAAGCTAAAAAGTTACAAATTTATATGTTCTATTTTGTATAATATAAAATACCACATGTAAATCTTCTTATAATTTCATAATCATAATTTAGGACTATATTTTTATGAAATACTCGTATAATTTTGTGTTTACGATGCATATTAATTTATATATTTGTAAAATATTGCAAAGACTACTACGAAAATTGCATTATAATAGGATCTTACGATCTCGATCCTACTTTACGATCTCGATCTTGTAAAGACGAAAACAATCCTAGGTAAGATCCCGATCTTGACAACCTTGATTCAAAGTACTTTTATTAACATAGACAAATGATAACCAAAAGAGAGAGTTTATAAATCAAATCCACCACAGTTTATAACTGGTGTGGATCTATTATCTATATTGATAATAGTCTTACAAAACAAATAACAATAAAACAACAAGATGAAATAGCCCAGAAACGAAGAAAGGTGTGTGAAGTCGCCATTGATGGCTGCACAACAAACACACACTCAAGCTTGACCCTAACTCAGAATGAGTTAGGGTAAATATATCAAAAAATAAGCAACGGTCTTTTCTTCTTTAACCCATTGGGCCTTCAAGCCCAAGTCCAATAACATCCAACGTTTATATAAACGAGCTTCACACTTGAGTCCCTGAAATAACGAAAAAAATCAACATTAGTCCCTATAACTTAAATATCAGATTAAAACAAGGATTTTAACAAATCCTCTATATTTAAATACTTTAATAAATTCTTAACTAATGTCAACCATGATATAAAGACTTTGTCAATGGTTAGTTGTACAATTTTTTTTAGATTTATTCACAACAAGTAAAGTCAACTTAATGAAAGATAGAAGGCCATATTAAGCTTCTTACAATGATTTTGCGAGCAAAAACATGGTGCCACTTCCTTGAATGCTAGTCGATTAATATTTATTTCTTATTTTGTCGAAACTCTTATATGTCTTATGTTTGATGATCAATAGTTACGTTAATCCTAAAAATGTTTTATTGACACTCTGTGTGCTAACAGTATTTAATCTTACGGTTACAATCTGGTCTATGTTTTTATGCAGCATGGTATAAAATTCAGCAATGCTGGTTGAGAATGATCATAGAATAGTTCCTACATATAAAACAGAACTCATATGTAGGGTGCGAGCGATGTCACGAGTGCATATGACAGTAGACTCAAAAACAGATGTAAACAATGTGAGGACAGAGACAACCTTTGACATTTTCATTCTTCTACTGGATGCTATGACAAAATTAGGAAAGTTGGAAAGTGTGACAAAATTAGGAATGTTCACACTTGACAAAATTAGGAAAGTTCACACTTAAAAGTGTGACAAATTCCATATTTCTAACTTAAACCTTAATATCAATATCATTGTTACTACACAAATTCCAGATTATAAAAGTTGCATTGTATAAACTGGATTCGACTATAAAAGCTGCATCTTACTTAAAATAATCAAACTGTCTTTGAGTTTAACAAACACATGCATATAAATATCAATACTGATTGGTGCTTCATGAGCTACTCTAGCAGCTACAATTCTGCAAACATAACCTTCACCATGTTTTCAAACCTGCAAACTACGGAACCTGCAAACATATGGAGAATTTCATGATGGAATCTGATGTAGACTAAAAAACAAAGTAACAAAGATAAGTAATTGGATCTGTTGATTTAAGAAGAATGCCATAAACAATTCTGCTAATAATCGTTGATTCTGAAGAATGCCCGAAAATTAGGGTAAAACACGGCAACACAACGGCCAGTGGTTTAACTTTTATTAAACTGATAACTGTCTTGCTAGGGTTACAGCAGATTCATTAAATAATGACTGCAAACAAAGAAAAACCCTAAAAATCCAACCGGCTGGACCGTAGCCCTATGGCAAAGTCCAACTAAAAGTGAAAAAACATAAATATGCAAAAAAACTGATAGTAAAAAGGCTTTTCGGGCCTTGGAAAATCCGCAACCAGCTAAAAGGTGGTTACAACGTCGTCGGCCTCCTTTTTACGCACGTTTTGACAGGTCACGGGCCGAAAACGGACTTAGGATGCAAAAGTTATGCCCGTTTTACTAAACCCCTCTTCGTCATGCGATCTCGGTCCTCCAGAAACAAGTCAGCCCGTTCTTCAATACTTGGGCCTCCATCATTCCCCCTGGATAGGAAAAATTCACCCTCGAATTCCCACCTGTATCATCATCTGAAGAATCACCATGGTAAGGCAACAAGTGCTTCACATTAAAAACATCAGAACAACGAATATGACTTGGAAACTTCAAACGATAAGCATTTAAGTTCATCTTATCCACAATTTCCACTGGACCAATCTTCTTAGCAGACAACTTATTATATTCACCAACTGGAAAACGATCCTTAGTCAAAACAACCCACACAAATTCTCCTACTTCAAAGTCAACATGTCTCCTCTTTTGATCTGCATCCTGCTTGTACTTCGAATTAGCGTGAACCAAGTTGTCACGAACAGATTTATGAACATCATGCAACCCCCTCAACAAAATCCTGTACTTTCTTCGGAACAAACCTAGAAATCTGAGGAGTCATAAGATCAAGAGGACCACGTGGCTAAGCAGAATAAACCACCTGGAAAGGACTAAACCCAGTGCTCCGATTAACAGCATGATTATGAGCAAAATCAGCTTGATACAACTTCTGATCCCATGCCTTCACATGATCACCCACCAAACACCTTAACAGGTTACCAAGGCACGTGTTAACAACTTCAGTTTCCCCATCAGTTTGAGGATGATAAGCACTACTAAAATTGAGTTGAGTATTCACCATCTTCCACAAACTACACCAAAAATGACTCAAAAACCTGGTGTCCCGATCAGAAACAATGGAGGAAGGTAAACCATGTAAACGGTACACATCCCTAAAGAAAAGTTGGGCTACATTAACTGCATCTGTTGTCTTCTTGCAAAATAAAATGAACCATCTTAGAAAAACGATCAACAACAACAAATATTGAATCATTACCCCTTTGAGTACGAGGTAGCCCCAACACAAAATCCATGCTAATATCAACCCAGGGCTGCAAAGGAACTGGCAAAGGCATATAAAGTCCTGCATTAGTAGTTGTCCCTTTTGAAACTTGACAAATACGACACCTCTTGACGTAACGATCCACTTCCTTCCTCATAGTAAGCCAAAAATTAGAAGCTTAAACCAACTGTAAAGTGCGATCACGGCCAACATGTCCTTCACCATGCAACTCCTTAATAATTTGCAAGCGAAGACTTGAATCAGTAATACAAAGTTGATTCCATTCGAATAGGAACCCATCATGCATAACAAAATCTGTTTTCTCTCCAGATTACAAATCCTGCAGAACAACTGAAAAGTATGGATCCACAGTCACCATGTCAAGAATGACATCCAGTCCTGGAACATCAACCTCCATGGTTACAAGTAAACTATTTCTCCTGCTTAACGCATCAGCAGCACGATTAGAAGCACCTGTTTTGTGTTTCACCACAAAAGTAAATTTCTCAAGAAAAGCCAACCAACGCTCATGCTTATGTGAAACCTTATCTTGAGTACGAATATGCCTTAAGGAATCATGGTCAGTGAACAAAACAAACTCCTTATGAAATAAATAATGGCGCCAATGCTTCACAGCTTGGACCACTGCATAAAACTCCAAGTCATAATTAGAGTACCTCGACTTCGGTCCTGTCAACTTCTCGCTAAAATAGGCAACAGGCCGCCCACCCTCACTAAGAACTCCACCAATTGCTACCTTAAAAGCATCAGTATGAAGCTCAAAAACTTTAGAAAAGTCAGGCAATACAAGGATTGGCGTTGTAGTAAGCTTTTTATTGACAACCTGAAAAGTCATCTCTGCTTCCTCCGTCCACACAAATGACTTACCCTTCATACAGTCTGTCAAAGGGGCCATAATAGAACTGAAATTAGGGATAAACTGCCTATAGAAAGAAGCAAGACCATGGAACTCCGAACTTCAGTAATGGTAGTTGGAGTTGGCCACTCCTGAACAGCTGCTACCTTAGACTCATCCACCTGTATGCCATCACCAGAAACAACATACCCTAAAAACAAAAGTTTAGGGGTCATGAACACACACTTCTTCGTGGCTGCATAAAAATTGTCCTTCCGAAGCAAGGTCAAGACCTGCCTCACATGATTGACATGCTCATTATAAGAAGCACTATAAATAAGAATGTCATCAAAATAAACAACCACAAACTTGCCAATAAAAGGCCTGAGAAGTTGATTCATCACAGGCATAAATGTGGGGTGCGTTTGATAAACCAAAAGGCATGACCAACCACTCATACAACCCTTCACGGGTCTTGAAAGCGGTCATCCACTCATCACCAGGTCTAAGACGAATCTGGTAATACCCACTCTTCAAATCCAGCTTCGTGAAAATGGTAGCACCACTAATCTGGTCAAGCAAATCATAAGGCGCGGAATAGGAAACCTGTACCTCACAATAATCTTGTTGATGGCTCGACTATCAACACACATACGCCATGTACCATCCTTTTTTGGAGTCAATAGGGTAGGAACAGCACACGGGCTCATACTCTCACGAACATGACCCTTGGAAACCAACTCCTCAACCTGCATGCACAACTCCTCATGTTCTCCCGGGCTCATCCTATAATGTGGCCTGTTAGGCAACTGCGACCCAGGCTCTAGATCAATATGATGTTGTATGTCATGCAATGGTGGCAAACCATCAGGTAATTCATCAGGGAAAAAATCAGAGAATTCCTCAAGTAAAGGGATCATGGCTTCAGGAACTTCACCGTCTTCAGAAACCTCCTTCCCTATTAATACAAAAACATCACCTCCCACCTCCAGCTCGTCTTCGAACTGCGAAAGAGTTAGTAAAGTACCAGCGGGTTTATTAACTACTTCTTTAGGTTTATTTGGCATCAAAGTAATCTTCACACCCCCAAACAGGAAACTATAAGTATTAGTTCTCCCATGGTGAGTTACATCACGGTCATACTCCCAAGGTCTACCCAACAACAAGTGACAAGCATCCATAGGTATCACATCACACCAAAGATTATCCCTATAAGTTGTTCCTATAGAAAACGGAACTTGGACACGCTTGGAAAGTGTTATCTCCCCACCCTTTTTAAGCCACTGTAACTTATAAGGTTTGGGACGATCTTCAGTTTTCAACCCTAATTTCTGGACTGCTCCTTCAGCTATCAAATTATCACAACTACCTGAATCGCATACAAAAGTGCAAACCTTACCCATAATGGTACAAGTTGACTGAAAGATGTTGTGCTTGAGCCAATCATCACCATCAGCTTTAGGTGTTAAGAAGGAGAGCCTTACCACCAAATTCACCCCCACATCTCCAGACACATACTCCTCCTCATACTCAGGTTCTACATCATAAACTGCGTCTCCTATGTAGTCATCATAAGCCACATCATCATCTTCCTCAGGTTAATAACTGCCTCTTCCCAGCCTTCTTACACACCGACTGTCGGTGACCAGGTTCACCATAGTTAAAGCACTTGAACCCACCACTGTCGGCCGCTTTAGGAACTGGTACAGTATTCTCACCAACTGCTTTAGCCTGACTTGGGGCAAAACGGGATGCCGCATTACCTGAACCAGAAGCACTTGTTAATGTAGGAGAAGAAGAACTCCCCACTCGTCGGTTCTGCTTCTCAAAAGTCAGTGCACGTTGATACGCTTCAGAAAGTGTCATCGGATCAAACATGTTCTCAGAATCCATGATATGGACTCTTAAACCACCAATGTATCGAGAGACAAGATGATCTTCTGTCTCTTGAACGTCATTCCTTGCAATTAGTTGGTAAAATTCGGTCGTGTAATCTTCAACAGACTTGGCCCCCTGTTTCAGATTCTGTAACCGCTGGTACATCATTCGTTGGTAGTTATGAGGAATAAAATTATCCCTCATGACTTTCTTCATCTTCTGCCAACTCGTGATCTTTGACTTCCCAACTCTGTTCCTCGTCAGTTTCAATTGTTGCCACCACGCGGATACCCGACCACGTAACTTGGTAGCGATCAACGAAACCCTTTTGTGTTCTGGAACTTCTTTGAATTCAAATACTTCTTCAACAGCAACAAGCCAATCAATAAACTCATCAGGCTTTAAAGTGTCCTCATTAAACTCGGGAATATTAACCCTCATTCCAGTCTCCCAACGCCTATCATTATTCCCACTGCGATCTCTCATCCGTCGCCCTACTGAAAATTCATCATCAGACAAACCATCACCAAACGGATTTTCTTCCAAATCTGCATCTTCGTCCTCATGATGGCGATTACGAGGCCTCCTATTGCTCATCAAAGTGTTCATCTGGTCGGTCAATTGATCAAACATTTGATCGAATCGCTCCTCCATTCTGTCCATCATACGCTGCTCAAATTCCTGTTCATTCACATCGTGAATAGGCCTAGTTCTCCTTGGAGGCATCTTGATCAGGAACAAAGTAACAAAGATAAGTAATTGGATCTGTTGATTCAACAAGAATGCCAGAAACAATTCTGCTAATAATCGTTAATTCTGAAGAATGCCCGAAAATTAGGGTAAAACACGGAAACACAACGGCCAGTGGTTTAACTTTTATTAAACTGATAATAACTGCAAACAAAGAAAAACCCTAAAAGTCCAACGGGCTGGAACGTAGCCCAATGACAAAGTCCAACTGAAAGTGAAAAAAAAACATAAATATGCAAAAAAAACTGATAGTAAAAAGTCTTTTTGGGCCTTGGAAAATCCGCAACCAGCTAAAAGGTGGTTACAGTGTCGTCGGCCTCCTTTTTACGCACGTTTTGACAGGTCACGGGCTGAAAACGGACTTAGGATGCAAAAGTTATGCCCGTTTTACTAAACCCCTCTTCGTCACGCGATCTCGGGCCTCCAGAAACAAGTCAGCCCGTTCTTCAATACTTGGGCCTCCATCAGAATCTTAAAAGTTGTAGTTTCTGTATTGCAAGGAGGCAAGTAATATCTGTAGTAGCAGTGTTAAAGTTACTAATATCTGGAGCATCAGGATATTGGATACATGTTACGCCTAGGGGGTGTTTGGCTTAGCTTATCATAGAAGCTTATCACTCTTGCAAAAACTCAATTCTCAAAGTTCTTATATTAAAGCCCCCTTTTTAACTCCTAAGTAAGCTATTATGTACTTTTCTGCAAGTGTTTGGTCAAGATTACTTTTTTGTTATAATACACTACGCTAATAAACCTATCGGATAAAGCGAACGAAACAAACCTTAGTTTTGAGATAGTCGCTGATTACTATTATCTGGTTGCGCAGCATGTACCATGTCCAGATACGAACATTCAAGATACAAGCTAATTCAGTTTGTTGCATATTTAGTGATTGCTAATTAGCTTGTCAGCTAGAATGACTTCAATAAAACCAGAGTGATTCAAGCCTAACTTGTGTTTTCTAGCAAGCGTTTAGTTAATATTTTAAGATCACTGAAACTATACAATATACATATAGTAACATACTGTAATGGCTTCCTCTCACATAGAACCTGAGGTCTAATTTAGCATTTGCGAACGAAGTGTTTTGGGGAATTAACAGCAGCTGCAGAAAGTTCACCTAGTAAGGTTACAACTAGAGGCTCGGTCATTTCTACAGCTCTATCTTCCTGAAATAACATTATAATTCGGAAACAGTAAACGCTGCTAAGAAAAACCTGAAGAGTGCAGGCAACACAGTCCAGTTGCTCCTACATATTGTACATGTGCTAGCTTCCGTTCGGTACTTTGCTCCTTAACTAGTTAAGTGTTACAAAATATTAAACATGGATGACAGATCCCGCACACACTAAAACCACGCCAAATACAATACATACTAATTATATAGAATCTAGTATAAGATCTCCAATAACAGCATAGCTCATCCATCAAAAGCTTCTCTACATCTCAAAATGCTTCAACTACACAAAACCTCATCTGCAGCTTATCGTGTAACATAAAATAACTAAACCACTCCATAATATCTCTATTCAGTCTAATCTAGCAAGTGGCACACCAAAAATATTCCTAATTCACTGAAACCTATGTACATGTGAGACTCTAGTGGAGAACATTCATAACACTTATACTTTGTCCATGTTCTTAATACCAACTGACGCTATCCAAATGTTCGGCGAGTTACTATCATTGGCAATACCTGATCTATATAAGCAACTACATCTCTTTCATATTTAATGCATTGCATTCTATCTTATGTTCTGCAGTGATCTTAAAATTGTAAAATAAATCTACCAATCTTTTGGCACAAATAAGCTGTTAGGGGATTCTGTATCATACACAAGTTGACCGGTCACATATACAAATTTTAGCACTAATCACAATCAGAATATACAAGAAACAGCATATGACCTAACAACAGAAATAAAGCACAAGGATTAAAAGCAGAAACAATTCGACAGTGCATATTCATCATAATTAGTCTAAGAATGAATGACCTCAAAAGTTGTTTCTCAGCTGATCTTTATGCATAAAAATGAAGCAACCAAACAAGCCTTTAAAACTGTTTTTCTGCACAACTATTCAGCAACCAAACAGCCCTTTAAAGTCACTTTTCAAAAAGTTCACAAAATTCTGCACGGAACGACTTAAAACTTGTAATAAATAGCCTCAAGTTCTGTTTGTATTAGTTACAAACTTATGTACAAAACACTCTAAATAATGCTAACATTGACTTCTAGAGTAAAAGAGGATTGGAAACTGAGCAGAAATGTCAAAAGAAAACACAAGGACTGCAAGCATATGTGGGCTCATCGTTAGCAGTTAACGGATTCATTTTATTGTTATGCATCTACGTAATGGAAGTAAAGCACATCCCAGATTCCACATTATCATGACAGATTATATATTTGTCTCATTATCACCTCTTGAATCTAATAAGAC